>MU865936.1:137262-440945 GCA_033296975.1 Podospora aff. communis PSN243 | reverse complement strand
TTAAACTAGGGCTTTGGTGGAGTTCTAAAAGTTATTGGTGGATGGCTTCTCTGTTGTTATTGCACCGCTCGACCCCGGTGGGTTATATTACTTTAAAGTAAATGTTCGGGGCTCGTTTTGGAGAAAGCCCCCCCCCCCCCCCCCCCGCTGGACACGTCGAGGACGCCGCATTGAGCGTTATAGTTGAGCAACCGTAAACCGAGGCAATCCGCGCAGATTCTCGTTTCCAGTCCTCCTCATCGTCTTGCACGATACAGAGAGCCTCGATCCAGAGATATCGAATACCGAGATGGCGGGTAAGAATCACAGCATCCTGGAAAGTGGCAGGCAGCTCAAGGCCGATTCCCTGCTGAAATCGATGGATGGTCTCCTGCGTGGTTCTGCATTTGTTTTCCGAGTCGCCCCAGCAATAGCTCAAGGTTGCGTACGGAAGCCTCTCGCCCTTTGAGACATATAGGAATGGAATGTCGACGAGGGCAGCCGATCCGACATCAATGACTCGAGTTGGGAGCTGCTTGGGTTCCGTGGTCTTGCATGCGTCGTGGTTGTGGAGGCAGTCTTGGAGCCACACTCTCGTCTGCTCAAGGCAAGATTTATCAAACGGATCGGGATTGATGGCAGGCCTTGATGGGATACCGCGCCACGGGTTAGCTATGTGTAGGTAATAAAGTCAGTTGCTAGAATATAGCGCCTTGAGAACCCAAGTAGGCTTGGAGATATCTTGTGAACCTGAAACTGCCAGACATACCAAGAGTTGAAAAGAACTCGTAAAGACACCATTGAGCCATCATCTGTCTTGACAACGAATTCTACTCCGTCGTCGGACCATGTATCCCAGATCCTCGTGAACCTAAATTTCTGCCAGCCGTTGATCATAACAGTAGCAAAGTGGCATCCGCGAGTGGGTTTATTTTCCATTTTGTCTTAATTTTTATTGCCGTTGCGGGGCTTATAATTTTTGTCCTCGGGTAACCCCCCCCCCCCCCCCCCCCCTTCCGTCCTTTGGCCAGCGGCAACATGAATCAAGACCGGCCGTTGTCAACTGGTACCCCAGCTGTTCATCAGGCCGTGCTTTCGCCACAGTTTTTTCAACCCAGGATGCTGTACCAAGCAAGGTATTCTGGCGGTCTCTCGCCGCAACATTCGGGGCAATACTCGGTAGGCTCGTCCTCCTCAGGGTCGTGCACCCTCCGCCACTCCCCACAGCCGCTTGGATTCGTCCCATCTCGGAAGGTAGCGAAGTCTCTGATGAATTTGAACCGATCTCTGGTCTGTATGCCATTTTTGGCGTGGAACTCTGCGCAGCGAAAGATTGCGTAGACTTTTTGACACATCGCGCTGGTTCGAGGGAGCTCGTGATGATTCTGCAAGGGAGGTATTTCGGGGTATGTTGAGGAGAAAAAAACTGCGTCTTCCCTCCTTCCATTGGTGCCTGATGAATTGGGAAGTCGGGCACGAAGGCAGAACTTCGCTCCCAAACACCACGACGTCCAATAAGACTGAAGGTGCGTTCATTGTTACACAAAGCCAAATTCTTTTGTGGTGTCATGGCCCTTTTACGAACCACATTGCGACTGCAAGTGTGTGACTGCCGGTGCCTCTCTGCACTGTGTGGCAAGTGCATCCGTTTCACTGGTTGTTATAGTGGGTGAATTGATCAGTTTAGCTCTCAGTGCTGGAAAGTTGTCTCGGCGAACTCGAGAAGGTGGGGATCCACAGTACATGGCAGGTGTGGGTCGCTTGTCCAAAGAAGGTGGGCCTGAACTCACTGAGGCTCGCTGCCTTGAGGTTGGCTGAATCGGGCGGTGGGCGGCAGTCCAACGACGGCTGAAATTGGCTTCACCGCCTCTGTGTGGTGCGTCCCAAGTTGGGACTCCCAACTCATGACTGGACAGCGCCCCATTCTGCCCAAGGCAGTAAGTACTAGTAGCATCAAGGAACTGAGTACCCCCCAAGCGGAAAGGACGACAAGGACATGGATGCCCTCTTCATCAATCGCCAACCCTGATGGATGATGAAGGTGCAAGCGTGCGGCTGGTAACGCCATGTATACCAGAGCGGGGAAACCAGGGTCGTGGAGCCAAGATACCTATTAGGGACGTCCTGAGTTCGCAGCGATGTCCAAACACACCCCTTCAGCATCATGGGGATTCATGAGAAGAATGCAACCTTGTGACGAGCTTGTCTCCCCGCTATAACGTGGAGGCCTCGATCGGACCCTGAATCCGAACCCGAGTGGTGGTACTGCATTTCCCAAGGAGAGGGTACAAGCTTCAGATCCGAGATAGCCGTCTTGGACGGTCGATTTAAGCATAGCTCGGCAGGCTTGGCACGCTGCCAAGCGGCTATCCCGGCATGCAAACACCGTCCAAATACCCCACTGCGTTCCTCATCGGTTTGGAACTCTGTTCGCGCCCAAGACTTGCTTGCCGGTTCCTTGGGGCTGGTTGGTCCCTGATAATGGTACGTAGATCAGGTTTATTTTACTTGTTGCATGCTGTCCAAGAGTTTTGCTTCCTCCCCGTCGAGCCATTGGCCAATCATAGCGACCCCCGCAGCCATGTAATTCCAACGGCTTTCCTGCTTCCGGCCGGCCGGACTCTTGACATTCTTGGCCGCCATCAAGGCCAGAGATTTGCGCCCCCTCCCAGCGCTACCCCGGGGACAGAGACTTAAGGTGCGCCGGGCACCCCAGTCCATGCTTGTGCTTGTTGGCCGGCTGTGGCGCTTCCACCCAGCCAATCCATTTCGGGATACCCCAGCGGATCAGTAACGGGGAAAACGATGACGGGATTGTTGGTGGAAGCGCCCGCCTGGACATAGTTCCAGCCCGGGGCCGCTTCCGGAAAGGCCGGTCCCGACCCCATCTGGGGAAACGACCCGAGCTGGCTGGTGTTTTGTCCTTGTCCGCCATCAACCTGAACCTGCGCAGCGGTGTATGTCGAAGGGATGGCTCCCCGCACCTCTCCCAGGCGGTCTGGAAGCTTCTCAAACAGCGCCTGCACTTTTGCGTTAGATCCGGATCATGTCAAACAACTTTCAGGTTCAGAAATCTTGTTCACGTACCTGGAGAGCAGTGGCCACCCGATGCGCAACCAGACTTCTCTTGGAAAGACCGCAGATGTTGTCCTTACCCTGGTGCGCCTCGGCCAGGATCTCGGCCGAAGCCGGCTCGTCCTTGTTGTTAAGCACATGAAACACCAAGGACAGCACGGCCAGGAACTGCGTGTGCATGATGAACCAATATGGGCCGATCAAAACACCTTGTTTCCTGATCTCGAAACCGATCCGCAAGATGTTACGGCAGACTTGGACGCCCGCCGCCCGACATGGCTGCAGGAGCTTGTCGGCCGTGAGGCCGGCGTGTCCGGTTCCGTGTAATGGCGCGTGCAGGAACGGTCTGTACAGCATCATTTGCACATGGGCGTAGGCGAAGCGGAGCAGAGCTCGAAGTCTAATTTAAAAAACAAGAAGAAAAAAAGAATTAGCCACCGAGAAGCGTGCGGATGGTATGCTTTACTTACCTGGTCACTTGTACGTCGTCGGCCGGAGGCCCTGGACGCCAGACAGTCGGAAGCTGTTCGAACCAGCTGTGCAAATCCTTCTCGATGTCCTTGACACGGGCGCAGATAAAAACAGCATCGCCCAAGACCCCGCTTGGCGGATACAGCGTCTGCACGACCTTGGCGAGAATTCTCATGAGCTTGGCATGGGCGTTGAAGGCCTGCGCGAGGTTGTAGGTGCCTGGGGGAGGCTCGAGTATGGCCGTTTCGGTGATGAACTCGTCGCCAACTTCGGCGGGCAGGGGCTGGTCGATGTCCTGCTCTCGCAGTACCAGCGGGAGCCCGATGGCGGTGGACAAGTAAATGTCCATCTGCCATATAACGTGAAACAGGCGACGGCGATGCTGGTCCTCGATGGGCGTCATGCGGACGTGTGGAAGGTGGCGGTGAAGACCCATGCGGAAGGCCGAGCGGAGCGCGATGCCGACAAAGCTGTGGCACTCGCTCAGATTGGCCGTCGCCTGCAAGAATTGGGCCATGAACACCAAGGCCTGCAGCGTCGTCATGTCCCGGCACTCTGTGAGGCCCTGGAGGGATAGTCTGGCCGAGAGGTAGTAGCGGAATCTGTCGGCGTCCCCTTGCCCCCCAAGGACTGAGCGTTAGAGACGGCGCTTGCAAAACAAGAAAAAATAGGGGGCTTTGAGTTTGTCTGCCTGTGCAAGTGAATGTGTGACGGCTTACCCCAAGTTCATGGCCACGGCGTAGTGATCGGGATTCGAAGGATCATGCTCGTCAACGTCGTACATGGAGCCGAGAGCCAGCACGGCGTAAAGAAGACCCAAGAATCGGCGCTGTTCGCTGCTGTACAGCGGCGCCGGGGTATCGTAGATGCTGTCAAACATGCGGTAAAAGGACGGAACGTGGACCGTCTGCAAAAGACACGTCGCGCACTGCAGCGAGTATTCGCACAGGGTGCGCGCCAGCGCCCGGGCAGGCAGCTCCTCAAGCCCGTAGGCCGTCGGTAGCAGTCCCCCCAACCCAAAACGATCCGACATGCGGCCCTGGGTCTGGCAATAAGGCATCGACACCAGAGGCCACGATGCCTGAGGGAGAAACGGCGTCCGGGCATCGTAGCCTGTGAGCTCGGGGAAGCTTTTCGTCATGCGGCCGAAATACGCGGCGTCCGACGACAGCCCGTGAAAGTCCCACTCGCCGTGTTCGTTGAGATCTACCCGGCCAACCTTCTCGCTCAGCGTGACAAGGTCATCGACGCAATCTCCATCCTCCTCGTTCTCGTAGTCGTCGCCATCTTCGTATCCATCGTCCTCCAAGTCTTCCGAGTTGTCGCTTATGCGGCGAGTCAAGCCGACGCCGGCGACCGGAGATTCGCCATGTCGATAAGGTACATCAGAATCGGATGCCAGGAAAACGGAAAGATGGGCGAGTTCCAGACCTCCAAGCCCTGCCTTTTGCAGGTCGCAATGGGGAACCAGCCTGTGGATCAGAGCCTCGGCGCGCTGCAGCCGTCGCTCCACGTTTCGCAACGCCTGGAGCGGCGCTGACCTGAACCGGTTTGACGGTTTATCATATGTGCAATCTGCATGTCCGGGACCGGATCGGCGTCAGCATGTTGGGGGGAACTGCGCCGACTTGCTTGCAGGGCCGCGCGGCTCCTTGAACGGCAATACCACGGATATAACGAGGGGGTGGACGGTGGAGGAGGAGGAGGGGGAGGGGGAGGGGGGGAATAAGGGTGTGAGAAGAAGTATCACGTACCCGAAGCATCGTGGTAAACGCTACAATTTTCGCATGGTTGCCGTCCGTTACACTTTATCTTTTTGCGACGGCATTCGTCGCACGCCCGCGATACGCGCCGGCGCCGCTTGTTGACGGTAACCGAGCCCGCGTCTTCGCGGCCCGGCTTGTTGATCTTCTCGCCGTTGTTAGTGGGTGACTTCGGCTCGAAGCTTCCATCGCGTTTACCAGCGTCGGATCGCTGGCTTGCTTGGCCTTCTGGGCTTTTAGACGCGCTGTGCCGGGCCATCTCGAATCTGCGGATCTGTAACCTGCCAGATCATGTGTGGATGATGCGATTTAAGGTTTCCTGGGCTCGGTCAACGAAATGGGAAAGCCTCACATACCGGCTAAGGATGTTGCGGAATCTGTGGGGTGGGGTAGGTCTTATCCCATGTGCGACCGACGTGACGGGCCCAGCATGACAAAAAGTCTCCGCCAGTGCGAGCGCTGACAAGACTTTCCACTCTAGGTAACTTGGGGAAGGTCCCGCTCGTTCATCTTGTCGCTTCCAGGAATAACCCACACCATTCACTGCCACAGCAATCATAAACGCTGAATGACATCAGCGGCGTGCTAGGACCGCTAGCTCAGATGGTAACAGTGGGAGGCCGTCGGCAACGTGGGACGGTTGCCGGCGTGCCAAGCCAGCTGTCAGCCCATTAAGTCGTCATTTGTGTTCCCCGTGGCCACCCCTGGATCTGGATAGAGCGGGCCCTCAGGGCCCTGTCGATAGAACTGACTAGCAGCGGCGGCCAGCAGCGGCGACCTGCAGGCGAGTGTGAATTGCGCCGAGGTATGTGCTGTTTAGCCTTGATGGGACGACCAATGATCTCTTATCTCTTAAATGTTAGATCCATCAACCGAGAAGTAACGCTCTAACAGTAACAGGCCTTAGCCTAAGGCCCTGA
Source organism: Podospora aff. communis PSN243 (assembly GCA_033296975.1). Classification (NCBI taxonomy): domain Eukaryota; kingdom Fungi; phylum Ascomycota; class Sordariomycetes; order Sordariales; family Podosporaceae; genus Podospora; species Podospora aff. communis PSN243. Next base: position 434,737 of record MU865936.1, on the reverse strand, counting down.
GGTGGCGGATGCCCGGTTACCCCGCCTTATCGATAACCGCGCTTGCTTGACCGAAGGGGGGCATGTCTACTCGCCAGGCTTAGGACGTCACGGTGCGTCTCTTGATGAATATAGGCCTGCGCGCAAGAGTTTCGTGAATGTGCTAGATATGGTGAATTATAGGCTAGGGTAGTTGGTGCAGGTTATAACACATATGTGTGAGCGTACGGGGGTAATTTAAATGTGGTGCCCAGAGATGCCGGGGCACCGAGTACCTTAATACTAAGTGCCCACCTTTATCCGACATGCAGTACGTCTCCGTCCACCACAGTCCTTCCACAGCCCTCAGTCCCTACTGTCCCTAATCGCAGATTTGAGGCTACTAAATGTGAGAAAAATACTGTGGACGGATCGCCAGGGAATATCACCAGGGGAGCGTCTCGCCGCGCCAGTCCAAGAAGGTTCCCGTCTGGTCCATACCAACCTTGTCGATAACCTTGACGATTCCAGCAATACATTCATCCATGTTGTCGCGGGAACGGTACTTGGTCATTCTTGTGGCGACATACCCCGGGTTGAGTGCGATGACGGCAATGTTGTCGCCGTTATTCTGGAACTCCTTGGCCAAGGTGACAGTGACCATGTTCAAAGCGGCCTTCGACACACGGTAGGCTAGGGTCTTGCCATTACACACTGGGGGCAGAAGCCGGTCAGAAATGACAAGGCAGATGCGGGAGCGAGTGGTTTGGATATACTTGTTATAGACCCAAGATTGGACGAAATGTTTACGATTGTTCCTCCGGCTTTCTTCAAGTTCGGGTGGAAATGCTTCGAAACGATAAACGGCCCCTGTCGTTTGGTTAGACACTGTGAAGTCGAGCTAAAGTTAATTTGCGGACAATTTGAACTTACCACAGCATTGGTAGCAAACTTCTCGTTGAGCATCTCGGCTGAGTGGTCGGTCCACTTGATGGGGTCAGGGCCCAGGCCTTGAGGGTTGTTAGCAGGATCAACAGCACCTACCGGCTTCAAGGTTCTGCATACCAGCAATGTTGATGAGCATGTCGAGAGGACCATCGCCAAACCGTTTTGCGGCATCGACAATCGTTTTCTCGTCGGTCACGTCGATCTCGAGCACAGTAGACGCGACGGCCTCAATGTCTTGGATCGACGAGTCGTTTGCCGCCTTGGTCTGAGGCCGAACCGAGCCAACAACATTCCAGCTCTGGGCGGCTAGCGCACGGGCTAGATTGAGACCAATCCCACGGTTGGCTCCTGGAGACGTGTCAGAATGAGTCTCGCGATGAGCAAAACGAGTACCTACCAACAAGGAGGGCAGTGCGGGGCATAGTGGAAGGAGGGATGGCGGAGCTGGACAGGAAGCGCAGGAAGCTCAAGGTCAAGGCCAGGCGTTCGGCAGCAGGGGAGGATCTCGTCAGAGGAGAGCCCAGGCACTCAAGAAAGCTAAGGTAAGTAGCCAAGCGTCGCTTCCCCAGATCGAACTGCTCGAGTGTGTAAACACCAACCCCGCGGTGGAAATCAAGCGCTGCGTGGAATACAATGGATGATGCTACAGAACGAAAGCTATGGAGGCGGTGGCCAGCCGCGGGCAAAGCATGGCCAAGGCCGTGGTCTGCCGCCAGACGAAGGACCCACTGGCGTTCGGGTCAGTGGGACCCTCACATCGAAGCCTCCAGTTCCACAGTTCCACCAGTTGACGCCAATTGAACTGGCAAGACAGGCAGCAGCGTCTCGGGTGCACTTCGAATTCGGTGCCGGCGTGAGACATGAACCAACCGACAACTAACAGGAAGAGCCCGAAGCGAAGAGGAGCGCTCCCCAGCGGGTTGTCAACATGGCCGGGATCCCGAGGTCAAATCGGAAATTTACCAACCGTGCAAGGCCCCCACCAACCTCCTCTCACCGGGCTAACATGGACTTCTACCCCTGGGAATTGTAGAAAGCTGGACGCAGCCACCACCTCGGTGAACCATCAGCACCAAAGTGCGCACCTGCCTCAGTCTCTAACCTGTGAGCACCGCCCTGCTAGGCAGGCTTCCAAGTAACCTGAAGATTTTCAGTTCAGATAAGATGACATAAAAGCGGCACATTACCTCGCTCACCTGGGCCCTTTCGCACTGCCCCCGAAGACCACTCGACAATTCCTCGCCCTTGGTTTCCCATCTGGAGTCTCTCACGCCAAGCAGTCAAGGACAGACACTGGAGGCGTACAGCGAAACGGTGGAAGCATTCTCTAGTCGGTCTCCAAACCAATACCTGGAGTCCGGAACCACTTTCCGAGTCTTGCGCGCTTGCTGAGATCGCCTTTACCTGTCCCATCGTACAAGGACCCTTCCAGCTCCTGCTTCGTGACGGTTCTCGACTTGAAAGTCACCGCTTTTCCCGATTCTTCATCAGACCCCGTCGTTACCAGCAACCTCGCGAGTTATCCGACCCTGCAGAATATTTCAGGGCCCACAGATTGGCCTAAACTGAACATTCGGGGCAATACGTACTCGGCAGGCTCGTCTTCCTCAAGGTCGTGCCCCCCCTGGGAAGTCAGGCAGGCAAGAATGCAGGATTCCGCTGCAGTGCTGAAGCACCGCCATGTCCAATGATCTGGAGACCGAAGATACCGAGGTATCCTTCCCATTACACAAGGTAAACTTTGGGTTGTGATGCGACCGCCGCCTTAATATGTCCTCGTCCGCTTTACTGGTTTTGGTGGGTATGTAGGTGACTCGATTGGTTCAGATTTATTTGCTTCCAAGCCAGCGGACTCAATGCATGACTCCCCAACAGGAATGGCGCATGCCATGCAACCCCCGCCAAGTATCATGGACTCATTGGACAGTGTCTGCCGACGAGTGAAGCGGAGCTGCGAGCTGAACATCTGCCCCCGCCGCCCTCAAAAAAAATACTTCCCAACAATCCTGCGTTCTCCTCATTCCTTCCACCTCGAGGTATTACTTCATCTTGCTACTTGCCGCTTAACAATGACACAAAACGAAAGCGATGACGGTCCGACTATCGTCGGCGGCGAGGCACCAGCCCCCAGGACGCCGCCAAAAGAGGCCGAAAGCAATGTCTTTGACTTCTCGCCGTCGACCGAAGCAGCCGCCCCCGATGCGACCCAAACCAAAACAAACAGCTTCTCGCCCGGCGTAATGAACGCAATCCCGGCCTTCATGCAGCCCATGGTCCTTCAGTCCTTCGCCGAGGACCTGCTTCCCGACTGGGAGACTCTCGGCCCTGATGCTTTCGCGACACGGCGCGCATGGCTTTCCAGGGGGCTTGCGCTCGAGGGACAGCCCGCCAAGGACATACGGGTCATTGACATCCTCGGTGATGGTACTCGTATTGACAGGGGGGAAGCAGCTTTTGCGCAGGTCAACCCGCTTCTGCAGACCCCGATGCCTGAAGGGAGGGGCGTCTGTCGAGTCATCATCGGCGTGCCTGAGCTCGGGAAGGTGGACCGGGAGTTTGCTTTGCGGGCTGTTAATCTTCCAGGGGAGAAAGTTTTGGGTGCAGCCCCTGATGAAGAGTTTGAGCACTCGCCCTTTCGGAGCAGGGTCTGTCCTTCGTTTGACCTCGCCAGGCTGAGGGGTCTGTGGGATATGGAGGAGGTTGCGTGGAGGCCACTTTGGCTGCCCATTCCGTCGATGAGGACGCCGACTGACAAGCCAGACGCCCCGCGGAATCCCATCGAGGGCAGTCTACGGATGTCTGGGAGGGATATTATGCACTTCCAGTTTACGTGGGCTGTTGTGCAGACTATTCCGTTGCAGGGTGACAGGTTTCTGTGAGTTGAAGCCACCATTCCAAGCGTGACAAGTGAGACTGATGAACATTGCTACAGTCCTCTGCACGCTCCCCTCGAGGACACTCTCCAACAACACCACTCTCCGATCCGCCCCAGATTTCGCCGCCCTCAAAGAATCCACCAAAGACGGCCCCAACCTAAGCAAAGAACAAATCTTCGAGATCCTCTCCCGCGATCAAGAGCAGACCCCCCGCCAACGCTTCGAGTCCCTCCTCCTCTCCTCAAAATCGGCAACCAAGCTCGCCAACTCCGACCCCACGAAGCTCTGCCAGCTCCTCCTCCTCGACCTCTTCCGCACCATCTCCGAAACCCTCACCGCCCTAACCACCGACATCAAAGCCACCATGGGCGCCCTTGACCTTCCCCAGCTCTTCGCCGACGATCCAGAAACCATCCTCGCCGAGCTCCAAAACGGCCGAATGATCATCGACAACCTCCTCCCCTTCGTGAGCCACACCAAACAAGGCGCCGAGCATCTCCTCCAGTACCTCGCCCTGGAAAACGACAACAACGACAACCATGACAACAACAACACCAACGACGACACCACCACACCCACCAACGACACCCCAAAGAACAAGGAAAAACGCTTCCTCTCCCACCTCACACTTACCCTCCTCGCCGACCTCTCCCACTCCAACACCGAAATGCAATCCTTCCAAGCCCTCTGGACCGCCCAATGGACCTCCCAATCCGAGCACGTCAAACGCATGGAGTCCAAAAACATCTCCCGCCTGACCCTCCTCGCCGCCGTTTTCCTACCCCTTAGCTTCGGCGCTGACCTGCTGGGGATGCAATTCCGTCTTGGCGAGCTCGGGTTGATACTCTACGACTACCTCGGTCTGGTGGTATGCTGCGGGTTGTTTTTGTTCGTGGTGTACAAGGTTGTTCCGTTTTTTGTCGTTGTGGTGCGGGTCTTTTGGCCGAGGGGCCCGGGGAAGAGGAAGGCATCGGCGGTGTTGACGCGGGCGTTTTTGCAGTCGCATTGGTTGACGGTGGTGGTGTGTTTGTGGTCGATTCTGGTGGCGTCGTTTATGATTGGGATGACGGGGGATATTCCATATTCGCTGGTTGTGTTGAAGTGGGGGTGTATTGCTTGGGGCGCGTTGTTTGGGTTGTATTTGGTCACGGCCGTGGTGTATGGGTGGCTTATTAGTATCCTGTATAGGTGGTTGGGTTGGAATGTTGTCGGATGATCAGGCTGGCAATGAGTTGATGGCAGCAGGGGATTGGTTATTATCTGCGGTTGATGTCTGTCCATCTTAAAACGGCAATCTAGCTTACTCCCAAACTCCAATGCTTGCTTAATGTTTCCAAAACAGATCCAATCTCAGTCACCCGCTACTACCCCCTAAACCACAGCCCCGGCATCCGCACCGTTCCTCTCCGCCTGCCTCCTCGCTCTCGCCGTATCCTCACTTCTTACTGCTGTTCCCCATCCATTACTCTTGGGCTGTACCGTCTCCCCATTCATATCAATCCCAGGTCTCGACTCAACCGCAGAAACGTCATCCCTACCAACTCCCCAAAATCCCTTGCCCTTCCTCGGTCCCCAAGCTCGTCCTCTTCCCCAGGAGAGCGGCGAGTGGAAGTAATAGAAGGAGAAAAATGAGGTAGCTGCGCCGATGAGTAGGCCGGAGACGATATCGATACCGTGATGTCGGTAGTCAAACCAGCGAGATCCACCGATGAAGATGGCGGCGAAGAAGGGGACGAGGGCGATGAGAAGGAGGTAGAGCGGTTGGGCGGAGGGCGATGAGTGTGATTGGGAGAAGGCGGTTGTGGGTTGAGAAGGGTTGGCGCTGGGAATATTCTGAGCTGGATGGACAGCGGGTTGGTCAGGGGAGCTGAGAGCGGCGTCGGTCGTGGGAGTTGTTTTAGCGGGTTGTGCGCTGGGGAGCGCGAAAATGAGAAAAGGGGTGATGATGCCGAACTTTGCGAGGAGAAAGAGGGTGAGGTAGATCAGCCCTGAGAATCATTAGCACCCAGCAGTTCCCCAAGAACAGAGGCAAACTCACCACCCGCACTCAAACTCGCATGCCCACTCGGATACGCCCGAAACCCATCATCCAGAATCCCCAAATCCGTATTCGTACAAATCCCCGCGGCAACCAACATCCCGTCCGTCCCCAGCCCCGTCTCCCCCACAGCAAACTCCTCGAACCTGCTCACATCCGGCCGACACCTCGACAGCAAATCCGGGCGCGGCTTCCCAAACATGTTCTTGAGCCCATTCGTAATGATCCACGTCGCAATCAGCGACAGCGCCAATCCCATCCAGCTCACGTGCAGCTCCCACAGCTTGTGTTTCCACACTCGCGATTTTTGCGCGCCATGGTGAGGGACTCTTGCAGGGGTCAAGACCAAGCAGAGGAGCAAAATGACAAGGATGGGTATCAGCGCCGAGCAGATGACGAGAAGCCAGCCGGGGACGGTGCTTTCGCCGGTATAGGGGTAGCGAATGGAGCGGTCGTCGAGGGCAAAGGGTCGCTTGTTAGGCTTGAGCTCGCCGAGGACGTATCCGACCGCTGCGCCGATGGCGAGGAGGATCCAGTCGAGTGCGTAGGAGACGATGAGAAGAGGGGAGACGCGCTTGGTTATCTGTCGGATGGTGTCCATCGCGACGGATGGTCGAAGGGCAGAATTGTGGAGGCAAGGGAAACTTTTTGGGGGCGATGGTTGCTGCTGACGGGGGTGATCGATTGATATGGACAGTGGACACGCGACCGCCAAGACGGCGATCAACGCGATGATGACGCAACGCCGAGAACGGGAACGGAGCTTACCATGCCAAGCAAAATGCTTCTCATCAAAGACCCTTTTTTGATTTGCTCTGACAAAGCTTACGATAAAGCCAAGTGCATTGTCTCACGCAGCTTTACCTGATTGGGCTTTTGGGTGAGATGTCGGCTGTCTTGCAGAAAATACTGAATCTAAAATAAAGCACTGCGTGATTCTGCAGAGATCATGTTGATGAGATGCAAAAGAGCGACTATTCTTCCACGATACCAGGAGGCTCCTTTCTGGCCGATTCCTTCCGAGGAGTAGCAGTCCACAGCCCTGATGCCGACGATATGTCCACTGCTGCATCGGGAGGCACGCTAGTCGAATTGTCGGGCTGATTGAGAGCCTCAGTTTCTTTATCCGGATTGTTCTTCACCGCAGCGCCCCAATCTCGTAGTGGCACCGATGGGAAATCTCCCAGCAGCCACGGGTGTTCAAGCGCCGTCAAGGCCGTCAACCGATCTGATGGTTCTGGTTTCAGGTGCTTGACAACGAAGTCTGTCGCGTGCGCTGATGCGCGGACTCTCCTGAGCCGATGCCCCCGAAAGGACGAATCGGCATCTTTTCTTGATTTTTGATAATCAACCAAACTCTTGATCCCAACAAAGGGCGAGCTCCCGGTCAAGGCTTCGAACAGAGTCACGCCCAGACTCCACATATCGGCCACTTTGGGGTCCGCCTCACGGGGGTCTCCCGAGAACGGATACCCCCGTATTTCTGGTGCCATATACTTCTCGGTTCCTAGAAAGCCCGTGAACTTGGACTCTCCCTTTACATGTCTGCTAAGTCCAAAGTCACAGAGAGCAAAATGCCAACCGCTCTTGGGCGGGGCAGCCTTGATCAAGATGTTCTGTGATGCCAAGTCTTCGATTAGTACCAGAGGGGCATTTCAACGTCTCTTCCACAAAGCGGCTTGAGGTATCTTACGGCTGGTTTGAGGTTCCGGTGAGCATAGCCCGCAGAGTGCATGGAACACAGTGCAGACACAACCTGATGTGCTAACTGCCGGACGTCGTCCTTCCGCATTGTAGGGTGGCGGCGAAGATAAGTCCTAAGGTCTCCCAGCTTGCAGTACTCCATGGCAATGTGCAGGTATCCGTGGCTGTCCCACCACCAGCCGAACAGCTGAACGAAGAAGTTCGGGGACTAGCGCGTAGGTGGTCAGCAGTCCGATAGCATTGGAGTGACCGGGTGTTGAACAGGGCACCTACATCCTCCCGAGAGAATATCGCCAGTATCTCTAGTTCGCGGATAGCGGGCTCGAGTCCCCGGCGAGAATTGTAGGCTGTGGCAAGGTTGATTGACTTTACCGCTCGTTTGAGCGGTCCGCTTCTCTGCAGCCACACAGTGCCGAACCCTCCTTCGCCCAGACGCCTAGAGCGCTGCCATTTCCCAATCTGATTGATACACAGATCGGGCTATGTTGGCCGGCGCAGGCGGGTGTTGAATAACATCCTCCGTCGCCGACACATCCGCCAGTTTGAGCTCAAGAACCTCGTCGGAAACCGCAGTCTCGCTTGGTATCGCGTACGAACTCGGTTCCGGCGAATGAACGCCCCCGAAGTCGTTATCCCTTCGCGCTAAAGGGTCCAGAAATTTGAACAAAGGAGCGTCTTCGATAGCTTGTACCGGGCCACCGTCCGCCTCGTCTTCGGACAATCCGGAGTCGTAATAGTTTCGAGCGGGGCCTTGGCATCCGTATGATGCATTGCCGTATCTCTCTTGCTCATCTCCGTATTTGTGCTCATCCAGAACGTTGTCTTTTTTCCCCATCGTCCACTGAGTCGAGGGGACCCGAGGGGACATAAACAGCCTGCTCGATATCGGAATTTGCTGGGTCAAACGAGGGGCGCAGTAATTGGTGATGGTTTGCGAAGGCATCTGTCTCTCATAAGACTCGCCGAAATAACCCGAATATGGTAACGCAGGTTCAGACATCTCCAATGAATTGACATCATAGTTAATGTATCCCCAGTCATCGTGTTCTTACTCCCAGGAGGATGCTTGGACTGGGCCTGATGGAAGGGCATACTGCGAATGCTCCCTAATTTTGTTCGGCGGCGAGCTGTACGGCAGCAGGCTGTTCCTCCCCGCATATAAGGTATCTAACTCTTTGAGGAACGGGGAGGCGCCCTTCCTTCCTTTTCGGCCCTCCCGCTTCGAACGATCCTTATTTTTTCCTTCCCGGCGAGGACGATCCTTGTGGGGCTTCTCTTCTTGACCACCCATGATCGCTCGAGACGTTGTAGGAAAGGGCAGGTAAAGACCGAAATGAGAAGCTTCGGAGACGTGGACAGCATCAGTGTCAGCAGAAAGGAGAGATGGTTGCAGAGCGTAGGAGGTGGTTGATTTCTCAAAAAGGGCGGGGTGAGGGGCTTTGGCGGTCTGGCCAGGGTAGGGCTTCAGCCGCAGTGAGGAGGTGCAGTGCACTTTCCTGCGTCCAAAGTGACGAGTCACGAGACTGGCGCGATGCAAGCCATCGGACCTGCTGATCTGATTCAATACCGCGCTCCGGCCTGTAGTTCCAAGGACCAACCTACTTAACCTCGAAACAGAAATTGCCCTCAACCCAATGATTACCAACTCCAAGAGCCAAACAACCTTCGCATTGGGGCGTAATTCTACAGCGGTCCCGCCATTTACCGATTCTCAACTCTTCCCGGCGGAGAGATAAAACCTGCACACAGCACCCCGAGGCACTGAGCCAGCCCGGTTAGCTTCAAGAGACCCGAGAGGACGTGACAGCGCCAGAGTTGAGGGGCAGATAGTTTGGGACGCCAGTGGGGAAGACTGCAAGAAGAAAACCTACCTAGCTATGGGCGCCTTGCGCGGGGCAAGAAAAAAGCAGCAAGGTCACTCGGGGACTGCAAAAACATCAAAAAAATAAACCCAGCCCCAGGTTCGAACTGGGAATATGTCAAGCTTGTCTCATGCCTGATACGCAGCTCTAGGACTGGTGCCGCTGAGCTAAGTAAACTGTATTCCACTGGGTGAAAGATCTGTGCCGTGAAGCCGGTTATATGGGGCTGGAGCTGCCGTCGGATCTTTTCATTATTTTACCCCCAAGGTTCCTCACCAACCACAGTCATCTGAACCTCGGTATTCTTTAGCTCAATACCGGCGTTCCAGCTACTATAGTTTAGTAGAATGGCTTCCTCCACGCCAGAAACCATAAGAGTCACTGGGTTAGTAAAGTCCGGGAGGAAAAGTGTTGCCAAGCTTATCATCAACATAAGGGTCCCTATGTCTCCGTTTGTTACCCGAATGGGCTGTTCCATCTGAAACCGCACTACGAGGCAGTTAGAGCCATTAGAGTCAAAAAGGGGGAACAACGCCACACAGAGTTCGATATCTCGCTCAGTTCAGTCCTCCAGTCCTCAACAATTCGGCCGCAAGATACCCTGATACAAGCTAGTCACATCACCTACTTACACCAAAACAAACACTTCCCCTCCCCCAGACCCATCACTTCCCCCTCTAATCTTCATCTCCCTGTCCCTCCCCAACACCTCGAAATCCTCCACAAAACACTCCCCAACCAGCTGATAGCACTGCTCACCCTCTCCCGCTTCCACCTCTTTACCCCCCGTCCGCGCAGCAGCGACAGGTCTCAACAGGAACGGAACCTTAGCTCCATCCAACAAAACCACTATATCCCCTTCCCTCGCACTCCAAGGACATAAGCCGCACAGCCCGCTGTCAAGGGTGAAGAGGCACCGCTCCATGCACGCCGGCATGCCCGTGCTCTCGACCGGCTCAAGGTCTGGAAAAGAACTTGGTTGGTAGAGGTGCTGCTTCGGGGCATGGGTGTCGTAGCCGTGGTGGGCCTGGACGTGGAATCTCAGCCTCTTGGCGTCTTCAGCGTCGCGGTTGGCGGTATCGGAGATGGGATCATCGCGGTAGTTGATCCCTTGGAGGAGCCAGACTCCGGTGCGAGCCGTGGGATCGAACATGCGGTGGAAGACGGTCCGGATTGTGATCTTGTCGTCTTGGTCTCCACCATTCTCATGGCCGTCTTTATTGTTGTTGCCGTTGTCGCCGTTGTCGTTGTCGTCCTCCTCATCTGTGCTGTATGCAGTATCCACATGTGGAAAGATCATTTCCTTAGTGGGATGGTTTAGCGTGATGATTTCGCCGATTTTTCTGCCGCGCAAGGACAGTTCGAGAGGGGCACTGGAGCGGACGAGGTCTCTGTCTGGTGGGGTTTCGGCGTCCATCTTGTTGCCTGTCAAGAGAGCCTTCGGGAACTGCTCTCGCAGGTTGTGATGCAGGAGCTGCTGGTTCCCCTCGCCCGTGATAGTCCAGCTCGGATTAGCAATGGGCGAAGTGAGTCGGGGGTCTTGGTCGCAGAGGGTGCGCCTCCATGCGCGGTTCTGTTGGCAATGGATGGACGAGAGGATGTCGAGCGAGCCGTACTCGAGGATCCACCAGCGCGTGAAGTCAGCCATGACGTTTTCCAGCGGCTTGGTGTAGTCTGGCCGAAGGGGAGCAGGGATCTTGTCTGTGACGTGCGTTTCACGCCCAAACGGCAGGACGGCAAACAGTTTGTCTCGGGGATCGGTGGCCTTGGAGCCCAGCCCTCTCAGGAACACGTCCAGGATGGGCAGCATGGCTTGCTCACGCGGCTGCCCGCCAACTTGGTACTGGTCGTACGCGCGGGCGAGGGATGGCCAAACCGATGGCATTGAGTGGCGTGTTTGGATCCCGAACCGCTCTCCCTCGGCGAACTCGTCGGTAGTGATAATATCGTTGACGGCAAGGAGCTCCTCCCACAAGATGGACTGGGTGCGCGAGTACAGAATCGTCTTTGGCGACAAAATGGCCTCCTGAATCACCCACACGCGCTGGAACCAAGGGTGGTGAAAGAAGGTCTGGCAGAAGTGGGTAAAGTACGAGTCGCCTTCGCCCCCGCCTGCTTCTTCGGCCTCGAGGTCCCAGAGCGCCAGCTTTTGGTGTTCCTGGTAGATCTCGCGCGTGAAGCAAAATTGGTCGTCGTGGCGGTGCGAGATATCCTCGAGTAACTCGGCTGTCAGGGTGTGTCTTGTTCCCGGGCACTCACACTGATTTCCGCCACCGCAAATGCCGTGCCGGAAGTTGAAAACATCTCGTATGAGACGGAAGCCCGCATCGATGCCGAGAACGTGGTTGTCCAGCCAGACGTGCACACGCTTCGCGCGCGTGTAAATGGAGCCCATTATCGACACCTGCGACGCCCTTTCCTCCAGGTCGTCCTGATTGATGCAGAGCGCGTCGATCCAGGTTCGAAGCGGCTCCTTCGGGTCTCGAAGCCGGCAGATAGCCCGGTGGAGTGTCTGGGAGACGCCTACTTGTACTCGATTGGTCTGTCCCTCGGCCTCGATCGAGATGGGTACCGTCTCTGAAGGGGGGCCCTAGTAGTAAGACAAGGCGTGGTAGCCAGTCTTGTCATCCAAAGCGTGCTCGGCTAGGCTCACGCACTCGAATCTAGCATGGACGTGGGCGTCGGCCGAACCCGACTCAACCACGAGCACGCGGATTTGTTGATCCTCGCTTCGTAGATGCTGATAGACGAGACTGGCCGTGGATTTGTCCTGCGAGATATCCAAGGTCCCGAATGAAGGTAGCCCGTCGTCGGCGGCCGGCCGGGGTTGGTACTCAATTTCGATACGGGCTCCGAAAACAATATTTAGCCAGGCCTGAAAATGCGCCTTGGGCACCAGCTCAATGACATCGCCGGGACGGATCTGGCCAAGCCAGAAGGCAATGCGGGGAGTTGCAGTCTGCGCATACAAGTGAGTGGCGTACTGCTGCACTGTTCCCCCACGATTGTAGTGAATCTTGAGCGGCGCAATGTCGCTTCTCCCGCCCGGACGACGAAGAGCCACTTCGTACCAACTAAACGAGTCGTTGTCGCCCCTGAAACCTATAAAGGTCACGTTAGAACTGGTTTCTGCTTCGTGCTCCATGCCGCTACCATCAAAGAGTTCTGGTACCTTGGCCACGGGACATGGTCAGGAACGACGCCTTCGTGATAGCCAAAGCATCATCGGGGACCGTGAGTTCGAGGTATGGTCGTCGGAGGCAGTGTTCATACACGTGCACCAAGCCGGCACGCTCCGTCTTGATTGTTTTTATCATGCTGACGGGCGACGACGATGACAGAGAGGTATCAAAGATACCCAGAATGGTGACGGACTGAGGAAAGTGAGAGAGAGATCCTAAGCATATCCAGAAAGGTGACGGACTGCGCAGGCTAAGAAACCCCTCGCTGTGAATGTAAGACATGCATCTTCAGCTCGATCTTGAAACGCCACCGGCGTCATCTGCGTGCCCAACACCCGCTGGCCAATCTGAACCGATGGACATTGCAGCAAAAGAGGTCCGCTAAATGCAATGAAAAGACGAGTCAGAGCTACTGTGGGTCCCCGTTGGATGGATTGGCCCGTGGTTTCAGTTCGTGCTTTGCTCAATTTGGTTGCGCTTGATTCGTTGACGTTTGTGCCCCGCTCGCGTTGACGCGACCTCCTGCGCGCTCGCTACGATTGCAGGGCCCAAACGCCATTGGAAAAGCGTCTGGTGCGCGCGTAGAAGGCTCTGGAGAACCGGAGGTATTCAGGGGAGAGATCGAGGGCTCGAAATCTTTTAGAGGTGAGGCAAGCAGTTGGTGATTGTATTGCGTGGGTTTTATCCGTGGCAAGGAGAGAGAGAAATGGAGAGATTTGGCGAGGGCTGCTAAGATCCAGCAGGAGAGTGGGGCAACCGCCATGTCCCTCAAAATTTCAAGCTGATGTTGGAGTGTGGGACCCGGTTTCCCTGAACAATCACCAGGCCAAGACAGACCATTCATCTCGATGGATCACGAGTATGATTCGAGTCTTTCAGCAACCACATGGGCCCGTCCGTGCGGTTCCAAAATACCTACAAATCAACCAACACACTTGGCATGGCCAAGTGTGGTGTCGAGGCTTGATTGGTTTCGAGCAATGGCCCCTTTTGGTATGAATGTCCGGTTCCATCCGTGGTCATTGCTGCGCTCCTGCGGGCATAGGATATCTACGTGGACTGAGATGTACCATGGTGTCTCTCGGAAGGTAGGATCATGTTTGGTATTCCTTGCTGCCTGGAGCTAATGCAGCCGAGATGCTGGAAGAAAGCAGTCTTGCATGATGATGAAGCTGTTCGTGATCTTAACGATACGGCACAGTTGATCCTGATGTCTTGGTATTGATTTCTTCCAGGTTTGTAATTCAGTTGTATGTCGCTATGATGTCTGTGTAACATGCCTTGTAACGTTAGTGGTGGGGGAGGGCGCCTAATGCGGTGTCTTGTGCGTACACGCGAGCGGCGTAGTAAGTCTTGGTATGTGCTATCGCGAGACTAAGTATGGTAGCGAGGACTCACGGCGGCTATGTCGGCAATAACGGATTCCCAAGAGACTCCAAGCGCGTCTTGTACTACGGAACTCGATTGCCGCGCTGGAAACCCGGGCTGAGGAGTTGCACGTCCTTTGACCTTGACCATGTGGTGTAACCACTGGATAAGGAACCACTGGACAAGGAACCACTGGAGACGGGGAGCCCACAAGGCCGAATCCACGAGACATGAGCTAGTTGAAGCGAGTTGCCTGTGGGATGGCATGTGGTGCCCTCGTCGAAGACTGGAAGGGGGCAAGCTACGCCTCGACATGTCCCGGTCCCGGTCGGTAGCACGCAGAAAAAGTATAAAAAGGGAGGTGTCTTCAGCTCAAACTTGAACACTCTGCTCCTCATCATCCGCATCTTCACTTCAGCACTCTTACTTGCCATCACCACCATGGTCCAAGTTTCCACTCTGGCGGCTGTTTGCTGCTTCTTCCTCTCAGCCTTGCCTGTCCTGGCCTCGCCACTCGTGGCCTTGGACGCAGAACTGGTAAGACCCCTTCCCTCCGTCCCCCGTTCTCTTCTCCCACTCACCTACCTACTCTTCAGGCCCGCCGTACCTACACCCTTTCCGAGGGCCCGATTCATTGGAAGGGCGTCGTCGAGGAAGGAGGCGAAGAAGTGCAACTCATCGGTAACACGTTCGAAGAGATCGAGGCCCAAGCCAAGATCATCAACCCGGCCTTTGCCATCTCCAACTACACCACAAACTCCACCGCCAACGTGGAAGCCCGGGACGCGGCCCTTGCCGCTCGTTGGATTGTACGTCTCAGCCCCATCATTTATTCATTCATTTAAGATTTATGCCTTTTCTCACTAACACCACTGCCCAGACCCACATCGGGTGTGAATGGCCCCCGGGCTGGACGCGCACCTGGGACTTCACGGCGCTGCACAACGGAATCGAGTACCTCAAAGGTCTCCAGGGTTGGTGCCTCCACACGTCCGGGCCGCGCACCTGCGATCGCGTCAGCTGCTCTTGGGGCTCGGCCGTTTACTGGTGCAATGACAACCAGGGCTATGCTTTGGTACTCTGCGCCTTTCTTGGACATTACGCGGCCGATATCGTCAGTCAATGCGCTGACCAGGGCGCGAATGGCAGGACTCTGGGGCAGGCCTTCGATTCTGGAAATTGGAACGTGATTGTTGCGGCTGGCGATTGCTAGACGGGCATTGTACCGCTGGCTCGGGGACTTGGTATCGCTGGTGCCTTGACTCCGTTTGAGCTCTTCCTCTAGGAGAGAAAGGAGATTGAGAACATGTTCGCTCTCCTGGCCGGCGATGGTTGGATCTGAATCCGGGAGAGTATAAGCGCTCGTGGTAACCGCATCGTTGATGTTTGCATTTATTTTGCCATCGCAATTGAGCTGCCAGAAATTTGCTTGACGTAACTCTTCGACTCAGAAGATCCCTTATCTGCCTGATACCCAACACAGGGGGGTGGAAAAATTGGAAGGAGCGTGCGGTAGTAGGTATCTGGAAAGTGGGGGAGAGATTTCTGTGGTTATTTCGGGCCAGGCAGTGGCCCACAAACTTCCACCAAACCAAGTGTCTTTGCACCACTTCTTTCGGGGGCAAAAACATCAACCCCCATGCCTACTTTACAAAAAAGATCCTAGAGGTGAGTTCCTCCAAATTTAGTGCTGACCCACATCCCACCCTCCTCAAGGACTCGGATTCAATTGCTGACCTGCGTATCTTACCGCCGATCATGCCCCGTGGAGACCTCTCGGAGGATTTCTCTCCCAATCCCTTGTACTTGGCACACCTCACTCCGAAACCTCCGCGATGCCGGATACGCACCTACATACTTCAAGACACCGACCGCTCCGACCTCTCTCTTCCCTCTCAAGCAAGCAGAGAGGAATAATCATGCCGCCCAAACCCATCATCGTCGTCATTCCCGGAGCCTTTCACAAGCCAAGTCACCACGCGGGCATTATCACGCCCCTGCAGTACCAAGGCTACCCCGTCCTCTGTGTTTCGCTCGCAGTTTGCGGAGACGCAGATGTGTCCCCGGAGGCAACTCCCGCCGATGATGTAAGGGCTCTGCACGCGCAATTACTTCCACTCCTCGATGCCGGACATGAGGCCGTCATTGTAGCGCACAGCTATGGGTCCATGGTTGCAACGGCATCCATTCACGGTCAAACAAAGGCTGAGCGGAGCTCACGGGAGCTGGCTGGAGGGGTCGTGGGAGCGATCTGGATGGCCGGCTTTGCGTTTCCTGTGAGGGGAAGAAACATCGCTGGCGCGGAGGAAGAGGCAAAACCGATGCCCTATCATGTTCTCAAGGTACGTCCCAGAAGTCTCCCCGCATATCGACAGCTCCAAGGGGGAAACTGACAGAACCAGGACGGACTCATCTCCCTCACCGAAGACGCGAAGCCCCTTTTTTACAGCGACGTTCCTACCAAAGTTGCAGACACAGCATGGGCTTCACTCTGCAAGTTTCAGTCGTTCAAGAGCTTGAACACGTTCCCGCAGTTCCTTGAATCCGAGATAACGGTTCCGAAGCTATATGTTCTCAACGAGCGAGATCAGGCGGTTCCATTTGAATTCCAGGAGGCCATGGCGCAAGTTGGAAAGTTCGACAAGGTGGTCAGGCTTGACTCGGGACACTCACCATTTCTGAGTGTACCTGAAAAGGTTGTTGAGGCCATCATCAAGTTCAGTGTCGAAGTGTCTGGACGAAAGGGGGTGGAATAACAGCCTTGCCCCCTTTCGGGGAGATGTTCCCGAATCGGTCGGCGAGCGCCCTGGTTGTGACCGACAAAATCTGGGCCTTCAATCTAGTCAAAAAGAGCTGAGCCGCCAGCTGTCTTATTTGTTGTTCATGGCCGACTTGCGGCCGAAAGAAACATGTCACACAAACGCCACAAACCCCGGTGTTGCAAACAAAAGAGATTTCTGGGGCCCCCATCGAGCCACGGACTGCTACCTGACTCCGAGCAATACAATGACCTGGGTAATATTAACTGCCCTCAGCTTTGGTTCTCCTGTGCCAGATTTCGGGCGGCTGCGGTTCAGCTCCCTGAAGCAACGCCTGAGACCTGCCGATGGACATGTTTTAATTGTCCTACCACGCAACGCGGCAGCGTTTGCCGTGCAGCATGTTGGGCGTCCAGTAGTATCTCGATAGTGGATCTGGAAAGGGAATACTGCCCAGCCACTAGGTCTTAATAGCGGACGCCCGTCCCTTGGTTCCAATATGTGGTGAAGCTGGGCGATGCAACTGCCCTGCCAAGGCGGCTGAGGCACTGCTGCAATTGGTCACGGGCGTCCAGCCAGCCTGACGCTTGAGTGCTGAGTCCATCAAAAAGGGTCTCATTCAATTTCGCTGGCAGCTGGCAGTTCTAAAAAGGGTGTGAGGCTCTGCGGACGCAGTCCTCAGCCTTTCGCCCAGTTGGGAAGGGGGCTACCTTTCAAACCTTGAGTTCCATGTGAGGCGGGCAAAATATAATGGGAAAGACTCCCCCCGATACGCCCCGAGTGTGCTGCCAGACTCTTCTGCAGCAAAGGAAGAAACAGGATGGCTCGGTTTTCCCTCCTCGTCGTGCTTGCCTTTGGTCAGTCGCAAGATTTTTTTCCTCACTCGCCCCTTCCCGTCTCTCCATTCTCGAATGTGCATGGCTAATACCAGACTCAGCGGCCACCGCCTGGTCCGTCCAGAAGCGCGGTTGCAAAACTGCGTGCGCGCAATGGTGCGCGGCCAACTTCGAGTCAACGCTGGGAGTCGACTGTGCCCAGCTTGCCACCGAAGGCACGGGGCCCTGCTACGTCTGCGGGCCCCGCAAGACCGATCCTCACGAAAAGCTGTGCGGAGGCGCCTGCACCGATACCAGCAGCGACAGCGAGAATTGTGGGATCTGCGGCAGTGAGTGCCCATCCGGCACCGTCTGCCAGTCCGGCACCTGCGCCCCCCTCCCCGGCGACGACTGCACCAGCTACACGGCCTCCTGCTCCGACGTCATCAACGGCATCCTGGCCACCAACTCCATCGCCAGCCCTCAGCTGGTTGACTACCGCTTCCAGACAGCCCTTCTCGAAATCACAAACCCCAGCGACTTCCTCACCGCCCTCGGTCCCGACCCATGCAGTGCCTACACCGACCCCACCGAGCACGACACCTGCCTCCAACTCCTCGACAACCCCGACTTCATCACCCAACTCACCTCCCTCACCCGCGGCGTGCTCTCCGCCTTCCAAACCTGCGCCGCCGACTTCGCCACCGGCGGCCCGGATTACCAAGTCATCATCAACGAGCCCGACAACGCGACTTGCGCCCCTCCCAACAACCGCAAAAGGCAACCCACCAACATGAGACGCTCCCCCGGCGCTGACGACCACGACCTCACCCCCCTCATGCTCACCAGCATCGAGCACTACCGCCTCACCGCCCCACCACCCTCCCTCGGCCCCATGAAATCCGCACCATTGGACCTCATCCAGCTCATCCGCAAACAACAAAGCACCTGCGCCCAGACAGGCACCTGCTTCGAGCGCTGCCCCGACTGCCGCGATCAGCAGACGTACTGCGGCTCTACCGCAACAGCAATCACCACCAACGTGTGCGGCGGTGTGGGCGCCATCGTCGGTGCCGGCGTTGGTGTCCTAGCCGGCGGTCTATGCACAGCCGCTTGTGCGCCGGTCACGGGGCCAGGGGCGGCCTTTTGCGCGGGTTTCTGTGCGGCCGCGGCGGGTGGTGTGGCTGGTACGGCGGCGACGGGGGCGTGCACGGCGGTGAACAGCGCGATTTGTACGCCGCTTACGGAGAGGTGCGGGAACTGTAACTCGGCGAATGGCGGGATTTGCAATGCGGATAGTACGCAGTGCTGCGCGGGGGAGACGGGGACGCAGTGCGGAGACGGGTGTTGCTGTTGTCCTGCGTGTCAGGCGCCGGGGGGGATCAACTGTGCGTGTACGGCGGCCCCTTGCTAGGGGGGTGGCGAGTGTGAGGTTTGATGTGTGTAATTGTAGACTTTGTGTAGTTTATCCCCTCCTGTCCAAGTAGATGATCCTTCTCGTCGGGGCAAAAGTTATGATACCGGTCTTGTCCCTGATGGTCCACAAACCTGCGAGACGATTTACCTAGCCCTGGCTGGTGCCACTGCCATCCCGGAACCGCCGGTAGTTGGGTATCAAGTTTTCCCTTTCCTGAAATTGGTCATGATGCCGAATCTGCCCCAGAGCCCAGCGCCGTGGCGGCCGTGGTTTCCCGCTTGAAAAGCGAAGGAGCGGAGACTCAATGCAGAAGACGTACGATGTCAGGATATTCACGTCGCCGAGGGAGAATCATGTGCGTTGAGTGCAGCATGGTCTACGAAGCCCGCATGGACTGACGGCGTGGATGGCTATTTCCGGAAGCTCTACTTCGGAACCTAGGTAGGGACCTTTTGTGTTGAAGGTGGCAAGTGGTACTCACCAACCATCGCGCTTGCGTTCGGTTCTGGGATGCCGAGCCCGTGCGTTGACTTTCCCACCTACCTGGTACGCATTATGCCCCGCAGCCAGCATGGAGCGGACGGGCCGGGCAACATGTGCTTCAACCACCACCTGTACCTTCTTCCCTGGCGCGCATCACCTACGAGCCCCTCCTAGCACTGCAGCGATGCTCGTCTCAGCTGAAATAGTTGTGCGGAGAGATTGCTGCGAAGAAGGAGGTCCGGACCGATGCAGCGTCGGAATGGCGGATCGCGCGGCTGCAGCTGCCGGATTCGGGCACGCACCCCAGCATTTTCCAGGTTTCGGTGCTTGCCCTCCGTAGCAGGCCTCGGAGAAACAACTCTCCACCTACGAATTACGCGAAACTAAGTCCATCATGTAGCACGCTCTAACTTGTTGTAGTCTGAATCTCTACGGAAGCTAGCCGAAGCGGGCGACCTAAGCTCGGCGTGTGTGTGATTGGCGCGGATGCCACCGTAGGTGGGTAGGTTGTATCATGGACATGGACAGAAGGGGGGATGCGCCGGCGTACTTTTTTCCATTCGTAGGTGGTGCCTAGGTATCCGGATGATGCTCCGTTACAATCGTGATGTAAACAAAAAGCATATAATAGACAAGGCATCGCACCATCTTTGCCGTCGACTACCTGCCCAAAGACTTGTCCGCTTCCACGTGCAACCTTGGTTGGAGATCAGCTATCATGTATATTACCCGTCTTGCGGTGGCCCTCACTGTCGTTCCGGCGGCTGCGCTTGCCCAGTCCCCTCTCTGGGGCCAGTGTATGTGATGGCCTCCTCCGATACATAAGGTACTTATACCTTAGGTACCTAGGTATGCTAACGACCTTTTCACGACAGGTGGCGGGCAAGGCTGGACGGGTCCTACGACCTGCGTTTCTGGCGCAGTATGCCAAAAGAGCAAGTAAGTAACTCCTCTCTCTCTCTCTCTCTCGCTCGAGTAGAAACAAAATTCATCAAATAAAAGTCCTTCCCAGCGGGTCAATGCTGACACTTGATTCTTCCCCAGTGATTGGTACTCCCAGTGCGTGCCTGGATCAGGCGGCGGCGCTCCTACCACAACTGCGGGCAGCGGTCCTACTCCTACCAACGGCGGTGGAAGTGGAGGTGGAAGCGGCCTCCACGACAAGTTCAAGGCCAGGGGGAAACTCTTCTTCGGGACCGAGATCGACCACTACCATCTCAACAACAACCCATTGACCACGATTGTCAAGAACAGCTTCGGACAGGTCACGGCCGAGAACAGCATGAAGTGGGATGCGATTGAACGTGAGTTTCTCTTTGTTTTATTGAACCTGTGGCCCCCTTGAAAAGGACTAGGTCAGAAGCTAAGGCAACTTCCATGTGCATCTTTAGCGAGCCGCAATCAGTTCACCTTCTCCAACGCCGACGCCGTTGTCAACTTTGCCCAGGCCAACGGCAAGCTCATCCGCGGCCACACGCTCCTCTGGCACGCGCAGCTGCCGCAGTGGGTGCAGAACATCAACGACCGCAACACGCTGACGCAGGTGATCCAGAACCACGTCACCACCATGGTCACGCGATACAAGGGCAAGATCGCGCAGTGGGACGTGGTCAACGAGATCTTTGCCGAGGACGGCTCGCTGCGCAACAGCGTATTCAGCCGCGTGCTCGGCGAGGACTTTGTCGCCATCGCCTTCCGCGCCGCGCGCGCCGCGGACCCGGCCGCCAAGCTCTACATCAACGACTACAACCTCGACATCGCCAACTACGCCAAGGTCACGCGCGGCATGGTGGAAAAGGTCAACAAGTGGCTCGCGCAGGGCATCCCCATCGACGGCATCGGCACGCAGGCCCACCTGGCCGGCCCGGGGGGGTGGAACCCGGCCTCGGGCGTCCCCGCCGCCCTGCGCGCCCTCGCCGCGTCCAACGTCAAGGAGATCGCCATCACCGAGCTCGACATCTCGGGCGCCTCGGCCAACGACTACCTCACCGTCATGAACGCCTGCCTCCAGGTCCCCAAGTGCGTCGCCATCACCGTCTGGGGCGTCTCGGACAAGGACAGCTGGCGGTCGAGCGACAACCCGCTTCTCTTTGACCGCAACTACCAGCCCAAGGCCGCCTACAATGCCTTGGTCAATGCCTTGTAAGGCATTGCCGTCATGTGCCGTGTATTGTGGTCAGCAGAAAGTATAGAAAGCAAGGGCAACCAAAAATTCCTGTCCCTACGTACCTCGCCGGCGTCGTAAGTCAGATATGGGTAACCCGCTTCAGACTTCGTGGTCTCCATGTGGAATTCAAAGAGTGTTGCGGCCAACCAGAGGACCTTGCGGGAGGGTTTCTTGGGGGGTTGTTGGCTGGACGTGGTGGGATCCAAGTCTACCGGATCGGTGGAGTCGGGTAGCGGAAGTGCGGAGTAAAACAAGCCCTCGAATCTGGATATCTCCTCCAATCTAGGAACCCCCTCCAATCTAGAAGTGCCCTGGTCGCTCCCGCCATCGGTGTCCCCTGCTGTGTCGGAGTCATCATCGCTAGAGTCATCTAGCACTTTGTGTCGTCGTGCTTTCTCCTCGGTTTCCTCATACCCGTCCTGGACGTTCAAGCCCTCAATGTACTGCGGTAGACCCCCGAGAGCGAGATGCTGCAGGTGATGTCCGAGGTGGCGGTAAAACTGCCTCGAATCCCTTGGTGGCTGCGGGACTCGCGCGCTGCCGGCAGACGGGAGCATTTCGTTTTCGTGGTTTCCATCTTCACATATTA
This sequence comes from Podospora aff. communis PSN243, assembly GCA_033296975.1. Lineage (NCBI taxonomy): Eukaryota > Fungi > Ascomycota > Sordariomycetes > Sordariales > Podosporaceae > Podospora > Podospora aff. communis PSN243. The sequence goes on along the minus strand of MU865936.1, from coordinate 412,571 downwards.
AAGGGCATGATCCTGGAGGATAGTGATTCTGGCTTCGCTCGCAGGCCTCAAGGATTAAAGGCTCCTGGGCTGGTGTAAATGAGCCTGGGTGCAAGGATCGTAGGTGACGCTTCATTTCCTCCTCGGTATCTTGTTCAGGGGCCGTCTGTTGGTTGCACAGCATGCATGCCCACCGTCGTCTGTGTCTCGTCACCTCATGTTCCATCCATTCGTGGCGGTTCGGGAAGAGGTGGTCTGCCGTGGGACAGTTCTTGGAGGTGCAGACGTAAGGTTGGAGATCGGAGAAGACGTGACGTCTGCACGGTGATGCCGACACCGTCATAAGCAATCATGTCGACATCAGCAAGGGAGACGCATGGCGGGTGCCTCACCTCCATTCAATTAGATTTTCCGCCATCTGAATCGTTCTGCAGTACGGACACTCGAAAGGCTCGCCGTAGGCAAGCTGAAGCCCGTCGAGCACAAGCCTGTCCAGGTCGGGGATCCTATGCCCGATGTCCAAGTCCTCACTTCCGCTGCTCATGAAGGAAGTTGCAAAGGTGCAGATGCTTGCTCGCTTGTCCACAAGGAGACGACTGAGGGTAATCGCGTCCGCAGAGTGCGGGTCCTCGAGATAGGTGGTTGCCATGGTACTCTCCGCGTCGGCTATGGGGTCCGCAGAGTCTACGGCAGCCTCGGCAAGTTTCCGTCGATGTTGCTGCCGATATCGGATGATGTCGCGCCTCTGCGCGATGGCGTTTCCGAGCCGCTGGGTGAGCCATGGTGCTTCCCGTCGGAGCCTGGGAAACCTATCTGAAACCCCGGTGATATCGAGCGAGCTATCGGCGGGGATAAACCCCGTAATGGTTGATGGAAGTCGTCCCCTCGGCTTTTGTCTACGGACAAGGATGGCCATGGCAAAGCGGTGGTCAAGGAATGATCGAAGACCAGCTAATGTAGCTGAGAGCTCCTCGGTTGGGCTCCTGTGCTCTCTGGGCTTGATAGACTCGTCGGCGGTCAATTCCGATGCTGTATTGAGGCGTACTAACCAGGCTCAGAGCCACGGAAGACATGTTAGGGACGAGCACCTACCCCTTGCAACTGACCTCAACAACCTTTCCAGAGTCCGAATGATGCTGTCCCGCATCCGCGGCGCAACTCGTAGCCTGAAGTCCAGTGATTTCTGAGAATGGACAGGCTGGTGTGCTCCGAGGTTGAAGGACCAGACGCGGAACCTTCCTCGACAGTCCTCAAAAGACGAAACGTCCTTGAAGCTTCGGCAGTTCTCCTCTCCTACGCTTCGCAGCACGATGCCTTCCGCACGGCCATGCCATCCAAACCAATCGCACCCTCCGCCACGCGCCCAGATACGGCGACCCGTGCCCTGCTCTTCAACATTGGTGTATTTCTCCTGGAGCTGGTGTACGGCGACAGCCTGGAGAACCAACCGTGGCGCTCCGAGTACATTAGCATCGCGACCGGAGAGGCCAACGACGCGACGGATCTGTGCACAGCCCTGCGGTGGCAGAAGCGGGCCGAGGAGGAGTTTGGGTACGGCATCGGCGACGCGATCCGCCGCTGCATCCTGTGCGCATTCGATGGCGATCCCGACCTGGCGAGCCGGGTGTTCATACAGGTGTTCTGGGAGGGCGTGGTGAAGCCGGTTGAAGATTTCCTGGCGGCCTGGACCAGAGGTGTGTAGGCTGCTCCTGGATCAACGCCGCAATGGAAACAGCAAACATTGCCATATCATGACGACCAATTGCCTTCCTTAGACGTGTAACTGCAACCACCGTGTTATACCAAGGGTCGAGCCCAACCCTCCCGAACCGAAAGGTTACATCCCCTCCACATTCCGTCTGCCGCGTTCCGAGAAATCAAGCTCAACACCCCGCAGCCTCTTCCCGGTCCAAAACAGCAGCTCGCAATCCATGTAATCAGCGCTCACCACCAGCGCCATCCCAGACGTCACACAAGAGATCGATCACCACTCCCCTCGCTTCCCAGCCACCAAACTCAACCCCATCATCACCCCCTCGGAGACCAATACCCGGTTCCAACTCCCATACAACAAAGACCCTATTAATACCATCCCTCCCCAATGTCCTAGGCACACACTAATTGCTTGTATGACCCCTCGGTCTCGACCCCGACCAAAAATCCTTCCCTCCCCAACCCACATATTGCCCACTCGCACATTAGCCGGAACAGGAGCCGATCGGCAGCAGCAGCTACCAGCAATCCAACCTCAGCTGCACCGCTCTCGAGTACCGCGTTGCGGGACGCGCCAATGGCGACTCTGCCCGCATCTCGCCAGCCATTCCATGCAGCCGGGAACTTGGCCAAAGCAACGCAGCGCGTGATGCTGATGCCGCTGTCGCACGGCAGGCCGCAACGGCGAAGCTTCTTTGTTGCGATGTAGGGAAGTGTGGTAATGTAAGGAGGGAAAAGCACCTTCTGTTCTCGGCTTGCCGTGCACGATGAGAAGGTTGGGGTCCCAAAGAGGCATGTATGTAGGTAATATGCTGCCCATAGTCATAGCCTCCGCAGTGACCATGATAAGACCTGGTCACTGCTGTCCCGGGAACGACCCTCGGTGTTGCCACTGACCTCACCTGCCTGGTTTTCCCAGCCGTCACCATGCGTCTCCTCCAGGTCGTCCCCTTCCTGCTCTGCGCCCTCACCGGCGTGGTCGCAGCAACACCCGATCCCCAGCTCACCGTCAAAACCACGTCGGGCATCTACACCGGCCTCATCGATTCCTCGCTCTTCCCCCACGTCCGCCAGTTCCGCAGCATCCCCTACGCGCAACCGCCGCTTAGGAAACGCCGATGGCTGCCCCCCGTTGCCGTGACGCCTTCGGCACGACATGCCTTTTCCTATCGGTTCCCGCCGTCTTGCCCGCAGTACATGTCCAAGAACTTGACCGTATGGACAACCAACATCACCGACTTTGCGATCCGGCTGTATGGACAGCCCTTCACCGCGGGCGCCATGGCGCAGGCGAGCTCCGAAGACTGTTTGTATCTCGCCATCTGGACGCCGGTCAAAAGTAATGTCTCGGCGCCCGAGGATAGGAAGATGCCTGTTGCGTTGTTTCTTCCCGGCGGGGATTTCGTCGGCGGAGGGGTGGACGTGCCGTACCAGCAGCCTGCGCCGTGGGTGGAGCGCACGCAGAACCACATCGTGGTTACAGCGAACTACCGGCTGAATATAGGGGGCTTTCCATGGGCGGCGGGGTTGGAGACGCAGAATGTGGGCATTCTAGACGCGCGCATGGCGCTTGAGTGGGTATATGCCAACATTGCGTCCTTTGGAGGCGATCCGGAACGGATCATGCTCTGGGGACAGTCTGCGGGCGGTGTGGCGGTGGACATGGTTGCGCATGCGTTCCCCGAGGAGCCCCTGGCCGCCAGTCTGTTCATGATGTCGGGCACTGCCATGGTGAACATCTCAGCGGCAGATCCAACGCACAGCAACTTTACCTTCGTGGCGAAGAACCTCGGGTGTGACTTCCCGACAGATCCGCAGAGCGAGCTTGAGTGCATGCGCCAGGTGCCCATGTCGCTAATTCAGAACTTCATCGGACAGTACAAGGACAACGCGACAAAGCCCACCATGACGTTCAAGCCGGCGCCCGACGAGAAGATCGTCTTCTTCAACTACACCACACGCGATTTGGAGGGGAAGCTGCCTTCGATTCCGGCATTGGTGTCAACAACAAGCAACGAGGTAGCAACCTTGTCGAGATATCCGCTGACCAATATCACGGATGGGCCATACCAGCCTACTGTCGACTCTGGAACCGTGTCGATATTCGTCTGCCTTGCGAGCAATACCACGGTCCTACGTGGGAAACGCAAGTTAACGACGTATCGATATGAGTACGCAGGGAACTTTTCGAGCATCACGCCACTGCCCTGGATGGGTGCGTACCACGCGGCGGACATCCCGCCAATTTTTGGGACGTACCGAGTCCCAACACCAGGGAGGATGAAGGTCATGGTCGATAGCGTGACGAGTTTCGAGACGAAGGTGGCCGAGGCGCTACAGGATCATGTGTTGGCTTTTATGCAGGATCCAGAAAATGGGCTGAGAAACCGAGGGTGGCCGGCGCATGACGACGGAGGCGGCAGGAATTTGTTGAGGTTCGGGGCCGGGAACACGGTGCAGAGGCAGGTGAGCGCGGCCGAAGTGGATGATGCTTGTACAAAGGGGCAAAAGTGGAATCCTAGCCCGAGTTGATAGTGCATGCAGTGTCGCTGAAAGGGGTTCCATAATGCAATGTTGCGCAGACCGAAAGAGGAACATGGCCGAAGCTGAGGCTAGTTGTGCATTCTTTGTCAACGGAGCGGATCCCGTTCGCGTCTAGCGTGCTGAACCTGAAGGGTGTTGGTGACCTGCAGTTGGTGATCAGCGCTAAGAGTTTCATTGCCCGATTGGTTCTCTAACCGTTGCCCCCCACGCTAGAATCCTAAACTCCCAACGCTGTCCGAGGTGTGGGACATTTTCGAGGTGCCAAGATCTGTAGGGCGAGCTGAGATGTTCTCGAACGTTGATCGCTTGAGTTTGACAGCACGGCCCGGCCCGTCAACCGAGGGGTGAAATCCGGATTTTCTCGGCGTCCCAGGCTCTGGAACGGGATGAAGACCACAATCGTCCCATTTGTTGTGTGCTTTGACGGACAGTGAGAGATAGCTTCAACTAGTATTAAGCCGGTGCTCCTGAGTTGGTGTTGGTGATGCATGGGCCGAAGGATCATTGTGGCTTGTTTGACAGCTCAAAGAACCAATCCATCGGCCGCCCTGCCTGTGATACCCGCCCCCGGGCTGCGGTGAGAAATGCACTCCACCTTGGCTCTGTGCGTGTGCGTTTGTTATCGACACAGTCTTGATAGTGGCCGTGGCTTTCACTCATGTTGTTTGCCGCCGTGCCTGGTTTCTTTCCCTTTCCTTCCTTGATAGTCACACTTTTCAGCTCTTGGAACTGGTGCCTTCGCCCGTCATGGCGTTGACAACCTACGCGGTGGGCGCCTTTGCCGCTCTTTCCTTGGTGTATTATCTCTACCGACTCGCCCTCCCGAAGCCATTCCCTGGTATTCCCTACCAGCAGCATGCGGTCAAGAGCATCATGGGCGACCTCCCAGAGATCAAGCGGAAGGCGCAGGAAACAGGGGAGCCATCTATGGCAATGTTTTCGGTGGCCCGGAGGCTCGGCACTCCCATCTGCCAGCTGCTCCTCACATCTTTAGTGCCTCCGGTGGTCGTCTTGGATGATGCGCGAGAGATTGAGGATATTCTTGTCCGACGCAACCGCGAATTTGACCGCTCGCCCTTGACCGTCGACCTCTTCCGGCAGCCCTTTCCTCACTCGACCATTGCGCAGTACACGACGCCTGGACTGAAGGCCCAGAAGAGACTCTGGTCAGATGTCATGAATGCCGATTTCTTGCGCCGCGTCGTTGCACCCAACATTCACCTCGCTGCCGCCGATCTCATGGAACTGTGGAGGCTCAAGGTCGCCCGCAACGGATCAACGCCGTTCGACGCCATCGAGGACTTCAGCTCTGCTGCTCTGGACGCCATATGGGTTGCCATTCTAGGTTCCAAGCTTGATGTGGTGCGCAACGATATCGAAAGGTTCTCGCCAGCTTCCGAGATCCGCGAAAAGACGCCAGAGCAAATCAGGAGACTGCAGTCGGCGACGGTTATCCGAGAGAGCGTCGAGTACGCCAACAACGCAATCGACAAGGGCCATCCCATTGAGACTCCATTCCCGGCCATAACTTTCTTCTTCATGAGTCTGAGCCCACGCTACCGTCGGTTCACAAAATTGAGAGACGCCGAAATCCGGAGACTGATGGCGGAGGCCTGCGAGCGGTTCCAGCGGAGCGGAGGTCTGGGTGAAGACGGTGATGGCGAAGAGCTCGACACATGTGCCATGGATCTGGTCCTCCGACGAGAAATTGTGATGGCCAAGAAGAAGGGGTTGCCGGTTCCAGATCCTTCGCGGGATCCTGCCATGTTGCAAGAGCTTTTGTTGCTCCTTCTTGCGGTAAGCCAGCCCGCCATTTGACAGTCTTCGTTCTCGCTGACACTTGCAGGGCCATGACTCAACCGCGAACACACTCTGCTGGTTCGTGAAACTGATGGCAGGATACCAAGAGTGCCAGGCTACACTCCGTCGAACACTCCAGGCCGAATTCCCGATGGGGGTCCCTGATGCAGCGAACAAGATTGTCGACGCAGACATCCCTTATCTTGATGCAACAGTGGAGGAGCTGCTTCGGGCATCGGGAACGACGGGAATTGCTGCGCGGCGAGCGCTTGTTGACACCGAGATTTTGGGATGCCGGATTCCCAGGGGAGCCGATGTGCTTCTCAATCTGCGCGTGATGTACTCGCCCTTTGAGATCCCGGAAAGCCGACGAAGTTCGTCCAGCCAGGCTGCACAGGCAAAACGGGCTCGTGGTGCTTTTGATGGCGAAAGCGGACGGAATCTCGACGTGTACGAGCCGCGCCGATGGTTGACGATGGGGCCAGATGGAAAAGAGGCATTTGATGCATACTCGCTGCCTTCTCTTGCATTTGGCGGCGGCCCGAGAGGGTGTTTTGGTGAGCTTGGTTCAAAATATCATCTCGCATGTGCGTTTTGTGCTGATCCGACGATGCAGGCAAACGGCTGGCCATTCAGGAGCTGAAGATCACCATCACCCATCTGATCCTGAGCTTTGAGTTCCTGCCATTGCCAGAGGAGCTCAACAGCTTTGATGCCAAGGAGACCATCTTCCGATGTCCCAATATGTGCCATGTCAGGTTGCGGCCTCTGTAGGGAGCTTGTCGGTGCAGGGCGGTTGGGCATCGGATGGAGCTCAGCATATTTAGCTTCCCAGCTGGAACAGCGTTTGACAGTCGATGCCGCTGGTCATTGTTCGATCGGTCGGGGGCTCTCAGAGGGGTGACCATTCCTGGAGATGCAGATGGAATACATCATGAAAAAAGAGACTGAAGCAAGGGGCAGGTTCGCGTCTTCCGTCCGTGTCTTGATCTGTCCTGCTCGATGCAGTTATCCCATGGGCATAAAAGCAGCAAGCGCCCTGTTATCTGTGGATGGCTGGAATCAGACCGAATCACTGGTCGTGCACTGACCACAGGACGGTTCGTGCACGGTCTGTTTGTCGGGTTCACGGACCCGAAAAGGACAAAAGGCCTATCCACAGACCTCCAGCAATCTACCGCGCTAGTCATCGCACCGGCTTCATCCTCTCTGCCTGGCGTTTTGGGCGGGATCCCTACAACAAGAGTCTTGTAGAAAATCCACTTTTTGGGGGCATCCCTCGTCGCCAAGTGTCCTTCGTCAGGATGAGCACCTATCTCAATCAGTCGTTCCAACCGACGCAGTTTGTGCGATACCCAATTGATGACCCCAAGAAGAAACGTCGTCGCTAATTGCCTAGTTGCCGTCGCAGTTGCCGTCGTCGCAAGCCCCGAATCGCCCAGTTCGCCGCGAGACGCCCGTCCCCCCACCGCAAATTCCCCATGCGTACCAGAACCAGAGCAACCAGCAGCAGCAGCAGCAGCAGACGCAGCAGCAGACGCAGCAGCACACGCCGCAGCACACGCCGCAGCCGACATACCACACAGCTGGCGATACCATCCACCCCCCTCACATCGCGTACCAGCTCCAGGCCCTCCAAGCCCACGAGGTCCTCCAGCAGTCCCGTCAGGGCCAGCAGCAACAGCAGCAGCAGCAGCAGTACTTGCCGCAGACGCCTCAACAGCATCAGAATGGACAGCACGGCCAGCATGGCCAGGCCTCTGCCCAATCCCAAGACGAGACGATGGAGCTAGAAGAACATGAGTACGAGATGGAGTCGGAGGAGGACGGCGACGAGGAAAACAGCATGGATGCCAATAACACCACCACCGCAGGCAGCAACGCCGACGGTACCGGCGAGCCCTATGTTGCGCCCCTCGTCCAGCCCATCACTCCACTCCAGCTTCCCAAGGTTCGCCCGAAGCTGAAGCTAGGCCCGTACGACACGCGTGAGGAGGCCCATAACACGGTGCAGGAGTACGCCATTGCTCAGGGGTACTGTCTTGTTCAGTCCGGATGCGCAAAGCAAAAGACACCGGGCGGCAAGTATACGCCTCAGACGGAGGTCGTGCGCGTTGATCTGATGTGCGACCGCGGCGGCACCTGCAAGAACATCGGCACGGGCAAGCGCAAGCGTCCCACCCACAAGCTCGGCTGCCCCACGCGCATTAAGCTGGTGTGTCGCAAGCGCGAGGCATCCAAGTGGTTCATCGACATTCGCTGCGAGGAGCACAATCATGATCTCGACCCGAGAAACATGCATCTTATTGCCAGTTATCGGCGCTGGCGTCGCGTCCAGGCCGGCGGTCCGTCGACGGAGCCGCTCAAAGAGCGTCATGCTCGCACTCGCAAGCCCAAGGTCATTCCCCCGGTCCCACCCCCGAAGTTTCACCAGACTGGCGGCCTGGGCGAACAGCCGCCCACAGCACCGACCGGTCCCGTTCACATGGCCGCGCTCAAAGGTCAGGCAAAGATTCTCCAGATTCTGCTTGACAAGGGTGCGGATATCAACGCGCTGGACGCCACGGGACGCACGCCTCTTCACTGCGCTGTTGAGGGCGTCCGGATGGACATCGTCAAGCTCCTGGTCGAGCGTGGCGCTGATGTTACACAACTGGATCATAAGGGGATCAGCCCGCTTCACATGGCTGTCGAGAAGGGCATGGAAGATGCTGTCATATTCTTCATCGAGAATGGTGCGGATCCAAACAAGTGATCGTAATAGTTGAGGTTGACGGACAGTGTAAGATTGTTTGATGAGCGGGTCGTGGGGTTACGGGCGCAATACGGAGTAGGAAGCGCTGCATCAGGTCGGTGTTCGGGAAGGTTCTTCAAATATGGCTGAAAGTGAGATGATACTATGGCTCTAGCTTCAATTGTAATCATGATGGATCTCTTCAACGCCACAGCCTCCGTCATTCCTCGCGCGTGCGTGTATCGATGTATCCAGTTCCATCCCGTCATGTCCCAGATCCAGATCCCGATTATCGTGTCCTTTAATCCCACATCCATCGCTCATATCGTCGTGTCTCATCTATACCGAAAAAGAAAAGGCCTTCCCATCTCTATCCTACACTTCATCCCTTCAAAGAAAACCCCCATCTCCCCTGTCTGCCTACTTCCATCCCCGCTGACAAATTACCTCCTCTTCCCCTCCCTCTTCGCAAACTGATCCGCCAAAAACCCTCCCAATGCGCCTCCAATCGCCTCAACCCCACCGCTCTTCTTCCCGCCTCCTCCCGAACTCCTCTTCCCATCCCCCTTCTTGCCTCCACCACCCTCATCCTTCTTCAAAGCACCCATCGCCGCAGCGCCCAACGCCGCCGTCGCAATCTTGGCTCCCTTCTGAGCGTCCCATCCTCCCGGCTGCTTCCGCGCCTGCAGCGCCGCCATGCCGCCGGCTTGGATAGCGGCCATGGCAGCGGCTTTCCATTGCGGGTTGAGGTTGTTGAAGCGCTCCTTCGCAAAGGCGGCGGCGCCTGCGGCACCGGTGGTTTTGGAACGCGAGAGGCCCGGGCGGGGGCCGTCAGCGGTGGGACGGGAGGGTTTTCGCGGCGGGGAGGGGGAACGGTAGCGCCGGTCGCGATGACGGGGCGGAGAGGGCGAGCGCCCGGGTCTGGTGTGGTGGAGGGGAGGCGCGGTTGGGTAGGTGTCTAGATCGGGGCGTCGGGGGCGGTGGGAGGAGGATTGTGGGGGGTGGCGGGTGTCGCGGTCGCGACGGCGGGGGGGAGGTGAGGGAGAGCGGGTTGGGCGTTCTCTTTCTCGGTAGGGGGGGGGGCTGCGGTGGCGGCGCCGGTCCCGGGGGGAGTCGGAGTAGTCGGAGGGAGGGGAGGGGTAGGCGCGGCGGGGGTTGTACGGTTCAGGAGGGGGTTGACGCTGGGACTTGGAGCGCCGAGGGGGGTCGGGCTCGTAGTAGGATCGGTTTGCGCCGCCGGTGGGAGGTGAGAAGTAGGGGTTGTTGTTGTTGCGGTAGTCGGGAGAGGGGGTGTTGCTGCTGAGGTAGCCGTCGTCCCAGCTGTGGATGCGCTGGAACGGGTCCCGCTTGCGGGTTTCTCGTGCGGGCATAGTGATGGTAGAAGTTTGTGAGTTGGGTGTGTTGCTGGTCAGGAACAGGAGAGGTATTCTGGTGAGAGGCAAAGAGTAAATTAAATAAGTGATGGGAAGGTGACTCTCATGCCACAGGCAAAAGATCGAATCCCTGTTACGTCAAACCGCGGGATGCAGGCACCAATGCGAGCTCGGCGGGCGCTTGAGTGCTGCGGCTTGAACCTGCAGGATAGCTTCAAAACCGCTGTGGGTCGAACAGAGGAGACTTCCCTCGAATGAACGAGATCCGGGGTGCAGGTTTTTAAAGGCCTCACCTGTGAGCGACGAGTGAGAGGTTGCGCAGCCTCCGATCCCCTTGGCCAAGTCGAGCTGCACCTATCCAATGCCCGTGGCACGGGTGATCCGTCGAAAAGTCACGCAAGACATCGCCCCAGTGATCCAGACCGCGGCTCTTCGGTTGGCTCCCTCTGCACGGCCAAATGCGTGATTACGACACAGTGCCTGCCATGTGGGACGGTGGGAGGGTGGCCGACGAGTCCCAGCGTTTGCAGATTTCTGAGAGGGCTCCGGTGCGGGATGGCTTAGCGCCACCTCCGCGGCCTGCATCGGGGGACTGAGAGCGCGCAGAACCGTCGCATCCCGTGGTTTAATCCGCTTTGTGCGTCTGTTGCCGGTGCCCTGGAGGGCGCCGGCTCCGCTATCCGTAGCGGGCGGTGAGCGCTCCTGCAGGGGCTCAGGCGGCCTCTCCATGGAATTGCTGCGAGGTGACAATGTTCAGCTTCAAGGTGAAGGCTTGGATGATGCGATGCACTTTGACCGCCAGTCCCAGCAATTTCGGCTCCCGGAACCCGATGTTATCGCTTCATCTTCGTGACGTGGTGACCAACACCAGATTGTCAGTTGCTCTGCTGCCTCCTTCCTGCACCGGCTCGCTCCGCCATTCGCAAACCAAGCACGGGTCACTCGGTTTCAGCGCGGGGTCGCCACCCCGCCTTCCAACGCGTCATCGGGTCAAATTGGTCAACAGATCGGGAACTTCCGGGTGAGGGTTAGGGTTGCCGGATTTCAGGTCATCGTTTCTTCTTTCCACCCCGTTGTCGTCCAAAAGTTTTTTTGACTTGGATACACAGAGCTGATCGGCTCCCTTGAATCTCCCACCGCGCGAATCACCTGCGATCGCAGCATTGACAAGAAGCGCCCGCCTCCGGCCCCGACACCCAAAATTGAGGTTCCCAGCGCCCCGCCGAATGACCGCCCGCTCATGCAGCGCCTGCAGAACTGTCGGCCACCCACCCCGCCGTGCGCGTGTCCAGCTCAGAGACGAGTAAACCCGTCAGATCCCACACAGCAAATGAAAGCGTTCATTATTAAACCAGCTCAGATGCGCTCGCGGCGGACTTGTCACCAAACGTCAATGTCACGAGGAATGGAGTTCTGCCAGACACCCGCCCCTCATGGATAATTACCGGAGCGCCCAATTCCCAGTATAGGGGGTACAAGGACTGCCGTACATCTCCAGGCGTCTCCCGTTGGGAAAGGCGACGGTGTTCGAGCTGTCCTGGTGCACAATGTTGTCCCATTCCAGTTGCGGCCTTTCCACAATTCTCCGCTCCGCGATATTTGATGGAGCGAGTTGCCAACACAGTAATGCATCCAACCGTTCTGCATTGTCTACCAAACATTTCAGCATCAGCGTGAAGTAGGACGACATGTCGAAAAAAGGAAGGAGCGTGGAAGAAAGGGCCGGACAAAGAGCAACATTGGTTTTTGCTCAATGCGGCGGATAGAATGCAACTACCGGAGCCTGCTTTGTTTGTTCTATCACCTTCTTCAACCTCCCCGGGCCCAGGACTTCAACTTCTGACGTACATCATCTTCGTAGCGGATCTCCAGCATCTATCCGCATCAGTCATGGCAGCTCCACCGCCTCTCCCGGTACTTCCTCCGCATTCGGTTCGGTACACAGTCCCAGACTTTCAGGGCAACGCCAACCAAGATCACTACTCCTATCTCCTGGCTCAGAAGCGGCGGTTATCGGATCAATTTGCTCATTACCGACGGAACGAACCGTTCTTCGACAACCAGCGGCAGCATGTGTGCCACAACTACGTAATCCCGAGGCAATTTCCTCTACAATGGCCGGGAATGCAACATCTCCCTCCCTCACCGACCGCCAGCGCGGTAGGTAGTGACTACACTCCAATAGGACCCGCTGCCGCCATCAATGCCGCCCTGAACCAACACCTCAACAACGCCCAAAGAGAAGCGACACGAGCAGCGGCAGAGCAGCTATATTACGCAGCTTCTGGGCTAAACTTTGTGCGGTTGGTGGGCTGGGGCGGTCAAGGACTCGTTGCCATATTTGACGCTCGGCCCAGCGAGCATCTAGACAGGAGGTACGGCTTTGAGGTAGATGCTGCGACCCAGCATGTCGTCGTCAAGTGCCTCCACAGCGCAAGCAATAATGCACGACGATGTCTCCAGAGAGAGAGAGCCTTTCTCAGGGTGTGTCTCAGTCTTCCAAGGAGCCCATGCTTCAATTTCACTGATATGATGCGACTGGACAGGACGACTATGCTCGAGCCGCCCATGTTGTTCAGCTGGCCCGGATCAACCGACCCGGCCGCAGCCGAGTCTTGACTCAGACAACCAGCCGCAGGCCCCGGGCTGGAGCGGACGCGTCCATAGACACTCTTATTCTCGAGTACTTGCCCCGTGGCGACATGTCCAAAATCCTCCATGCTGCCGGCGCTCGTCCCCAGAATGGTCCCCAAAACATAACGCCTCAGCCGGTCCTGTGGAACTTCTTTGGCTGCTGTGAGCATCGCCTGCCACCAGACTCAGGAGCCCGTACTGACAGTTCTTAGTGGTCAGAGGCGTCATTGCCCTGCAGTATTCACCGAATAGACAGCCAAGGAATCGACACAAGAGAATCATCAGCGAGAGAATGCGCAGAGCCACCAGAACTAAGCCGTTTCCCATGCGGAATGAATACACGACTGACCTGGTCCACTTCGATCTCGATCCACAAAACGGTAGGTAGGCTTCAACGACGTGATGGCCCAACTAACATAATTGCATCAGCCAGCTGATCCTTTTCTACTCCGCAGTTTTGGTTGGGGATTTTGACTATTCCGACGGCCGCCGAGAAGACGTACACAGCATAGCTCCCGTCCTCAAGATTGCCGACCTCGGGTACGCGCGGTCGAAGGCTCAGGAACCGGATGTCTTTGATGACCCGTAAGCATCATTCTTGTCGCCGCATGGGTTGTCTTTTATCGATCCGACTTGACTGACTTATCCTTCAGGCTTCGGCTCAACACTATAGCTCGATCGGGCGGCAAGCTAGGCTACATGGTACCTGTAGGTTCCAATGGCCATTCGCGGCGATGAAGTGCTGATTTTCGTTCAAGGAGCAATTCTCTGAGGAGTGGGATTGGGTTGATCTCCTCCCTGACTCTCAAATTCACAAAGTTGCCGGCAACTTCGGGAGCCATACAAATGTGTTCCAAATTGGATTGGTCCGTCGAGGATGAGCACTTTAGTGATCTTTGCAAAATGCTGACTGTCACCGGCAGATCATGTACGCGGCCATCACCCAGTGCCAAACCCCAGATGTCGGAGCACCCCCTCCTGATATCTTTGCCGATATCTGGCTGGGTGGGCCTATGGCGCTGGTAAATGGGTGGACTTACGGGTCCTATCTGGACTCGGGGAATTTCGACGACGTGTCATACGAGCTCCGATACCTCGTCAAGCAATGCTTGTGCGACGACCCATCACACAGACCGCACCCAGGCTACCTCATGGTGAGGATCAGGAGCTGGATCAAAGAGGATTGGACAGGGCATTATTCCCCCACCAACATGCGCCAATGGATGGAGTCGCACATCGAGAACCCTCCGCCGCTGATTGCGAGGTCTACCTTCGTCCTGGAACAGGTAGGTGTCACTTCCTGCATTGGACGAGAGAGGGTGGCGGCAAGTGTGGTTGCTTGGTTTACCTAGTTACTGACGTCTCATCAGTGGATTACGAAAGCGATTCGGCTCAGAGATCTCAACATGGATGCGACTCCGGATTATTGGGGCTAGCTCCCAGGCTTTTGGGGTGGAACTCCGTTCTGGGATACGTGATGTGCCTGGAAAAAGAATTGATGTGGGTCGGATATTGGCAGTTGCCAGCATTGACATAACAATAGCCTCTTGGGCATATCATTGGTACTCTCTGGGGAAACCCGGCCCTACATTTTTAGCAGTACTGGGCGGGTTTGCCAGTCAACCTACACACCCACAAGAAAATACCTGTTGTGCCTTTCTTCTTACTCCTTGCCATTCGGATCCACTGACGTGCAACCATCCTGCGCGACTTTATACAGATTGCCCCCCTTACCACATATCGACGTTCGATCTCTCTTACACCCCCCAAACCAACGCGGCTCGATTCTCCTCGTCATAGAGGCCGGATTTTATACGTTGGTCGGTTCGATAAGGTTCGTGTCCACCGTGGCGCTCAGGGTGTCGAGTTAAAACAAACAGGGCTGAGGTTATCGACGTCGGTGGTGATAAGGTTTGCGGGAGGCGCCGCAGTGGCTGTAGTACCGATCGATAAGCAGTGGTTGAACAAGATGGGGATCCTGCAGTCACCCGAATGCGTTTTCACAAATGTCAGGTTGAGGTATTGCACAAGATTAGGCTTCGTGGAATTTGAGTTATAACCTAATAACCTGGACCGCAATCCACTGAGAGACTCCTCCGGAACGAGCCGGAGTTTCCGGAGCTGGAAGTCGGCGTTGTGTGGAGCCCAACTCCCCACCTTTCCGAGAAGTCCGGCCCCAACCCCGGTCCGGTCGGAAAAGCCCAATTTGCACATGACTTTGTCCCTGTTGCTCACGTTTGTATCAACCACCGCTGCACAAACCCCTGAAGGGTGGAGAACTCACACGTCAGTATCGCGGCGCATCAACCACGAAGGTTTGCCCCCATGCCCCGGAGCTCATGAGGGTACTCCGCCACGCAGTGACACCTCCGCAAAGCGCCACCCACCCCCTCCCCATCATCAGCCGTTCCACCCCTCCCGACTCGGACCTAAGCTGCCTCTGCAATCACACCGGGTCCGACCGAACATTTCACCACCTACATCATGCACTTGCAGTATAAAACGTACCCCCTTCCTATCCTCTTTATTCCCTCACCATCATTCCTCATCCCATCCCTCAACACTCAACCATCTGCCTCATCATATCCCACCTGATCAACCCCCATTCAACACCCATCCAACCCCCATCCCCTCAACCACCCGAAACACCCGCAACCCCCCCCCCCAAATGCCAAAAATGTCAATCACAATCCTAGTCCAATCAGCCATCCCCCCGTCCTCCCCCCTCCCCCAAAAAACCTTCAAAACCTGGTACGAAACCGTCCACATCCCCGACCTCCTCGCCCTCCCAGACCGAAAAGTCCCCGCCGCCGCGCGCTACGTCAGATCCGACACCGATGAGCTGCACCCCTCCGACTCCAAATCCGGCTTCCCATTCCTCGCCATCTATCCCAATCTCAGCGCGGAATGGCTTCGATCGGAAAGCTGCGAGTTTCTAAAGGTGCCGCTGCACAGTGAGATTTTACCGAGGGGTGAAAAGGGGGAGGAGGGGTATATTTTGGACATGTTGGATATTGAGATGGGGGGGTATGAGGTTGTGCTTAGTGTTATCCTTGGGGGGGTGGTAGGGGAGGCGAGGTGTGTGGTTGTTGTGCCGGTGGGGGAAGAGACGGTGAAGGAGATGGGAGAGGATGAGGATGATGGTGCCAGTGTTGTTTTGGAGTCGGCGAAGATGATGGGGGTGCAGGGCAATGTGCAGAGTGTGATTATGAGGTATGAGTATTCGCCGATGGGGGCGGGGTCGAAGGAGGAGGAGGGCAAGGAGGGGTTGTTTGTAGGGGGGAAGTATCTTGTTTTGGTAAGTTTTTTTTTTTACTCGATTTGTCGACTTGGGTTGGTGGACGATGCTGATGGGCATTTAGCATCAACTCGAGAGTCCCCCGACGGAAGTGGGCGAGCAGTGGGGGGAGAAACCCCTGGTTTACACCCTCATTCGGAATTTCGGAGACGTGAAGGGGGCGTTGTTGGTATAAGGGTCCATTCTCGTCTCTCGGAAAGCGCCATCGCCTGCTGTTAACCTCTGCAACGCAACACCTTGATTCCCTATCCACCTCACGCTTTCCCCTCCTCCTCCTGCCTCGTCTTCGCAACCCTCATCCTCCACCCGATAAACAACACGGCCGTCACGGTGATGGTGCCCGCGATCCTAGAAATGCGACGTTAGTCCGAGAAATCAAAGACCAACTCAAGTCCGAGCATCGGAAAAGGGGCAATTGCCCAATAGGGGAAGCTTACCAATTATGCTTGTTCGGCTGTGGCCCTGGGGGTTCAGAGCCCCCTGGCCCGCCCAACTGGGAGTGGTCTTGTGCGACGCTGCGCGATTGCTTGGCTTGGTATTGGAGCGGGAGCAGGCGCGATTGGACGTTTCGGGTTGGGAGTCTGGAAAGGGGTGTGAGGGATGCGAGGGTTCTTGTTGGAGGCATTTTGGATGTTGGTAGATCGATTCTGGTGCGAGATTTTGTGTTTAGGTAGAATCTATCGCGATTGGAATAAAGTTTGGAATTGTCGGCGGTTTTGTTTGGCTGTTGAGGATGGACCTGTCAATTGGGCCCATGACGGCAGTATGACGTCGTTTCGGGGGCGTTCAGCAACGTCGTCCCATATCGACCCCACATGGACCCCTGAGTTACCGGTATCGCGGTTGCTGATCACAACGGCCGAACAAAACATGATTCATCGATTCGGCGGATGCAACTTCATTCTGCAGCGCAGGTCGACTCGTGCAAAGGCTCAGGCCTTGACCGGCTGAGCCGGGTCAACCAGCCAGTGAGACTCTACCCAACGAACCGCCGTCCGATCTTTGGACCGCAGTTTTAGTGTGTCTGCAAGGAAGACTAGTATTTCGTCCCGGCTATGTAGAAGAAACCGCTGCAACCCACCGGCCGCCAATCTCAACAGAGGATTTTCCAATATAATGACCCCTCACGGCATCCGCAGCGGCATCTCAACAACCAAACCAAACCAAAACTCCAACTCCATGACGCTCGCTCACCTCTCAATACTGAGGTTCCTCACCCGAACCCCCCATCCAAACCTCCTCTTTCCCAGCATTTAGCGGCAAGCAAGTCTCAAAATGAAACTTCAAGACGCACTCGTGTCCTTCCTCATCGTCCAAGTCTCGGCGCAAACCAATTGCGGTAGCCCCGGCTTCACCTCTTTCCATCCAACCCCTGACCTCCCACCAACGCCTTCCTCGCTCCTCCAGCCGATCCACCATATCCTCCTCCACGCCGGAAACTGGGTGCCCATCTCCTGGAACGTGACCAACATGCCCACCCTGTTCTACTATTCATCCACTTGCAACGTCAGCGCGAGAACGACAGTGGAGGGGACGTCGGTCATCATCCACCGCGGGAACCTGTGGCCTTGGGTCAAAGAGACTGTTGACAAGACAAGGAGGGAAGATGGGAATTATATCGGGGCGAGGGGGACGGCCGTCTGCGAGCCGGGGGTGGAGGTTGGGTGGTTAGTTGGGAATGGGGTTGTGGCTTGAGTTGGGAGACTTTTGTTCGTTTTCGATGAGCGAAGTTGGGATTTGTACGGGTTATTGTCTGCCGAAGAGTGCGGGGTTCACACCGTCTCTTTGGCGCGATGAATTGATGCCGGTTGCCCTTGGCGCTCCCAAAAGGACATCTTGGCACCTCCCGAGGCGTTGAAGGAAGCTGCACCAGGTCCCAAGTGTAACAGTTGGCGGAGTGATTCTCTGGGCAGGCAGACTGACAGTTGGCTTGGCCCCCAAATCCTACCCAATCAGGTATTATCCCCGCTGACTTAGAGCCCCGTCGCAGGAAAGTTCCGTTGCGACTACAGCACTAGCTGACCCGAACGCGGAGGAGACCACCAAGACCCCTGCATGACCATGTAGGATCGCGGCTGGGGCTCATTTCCCAACACACAACTCCCCACCGCCATGACGACTTCCAACTCTCCTCGTGTTCCTTCTTCACCAGTTGACGTCAGAACGGAATGTTCAACCTCAGCAAGCTCCAAAATGACGCGGCGGAAAGGACTCTACCTCCTCTCTCTCCTCCTGTCGGCCCCAATACCGGCCCGCGCACAAAATGCCATCGGCGCTGCACAACTGAATTGCGGAGCAGAGGGCTTCTACCGCTGTCCAGCAGATCTCGGCGGGGGCTGCTGTCCCCTCGGCCTCGAATGTGGCCCATCGCAATGCTTCTTTGTGATGCCGGACCCGCCGGGAGGGACTCCTTCAGGGTCCTTGTCAAAGGCAACTCCGACAATGACTCTCGCTACCCTTGAGTGCCCAGGCTACAATGGCTTCTTCGTCTGCGATGCCGTGATTGGCGGTGGTTGCTGTCCCTTTGGGTATCTTTGCGACCATACCGTCACGACGCAATGTCGCCTCACGCTCAAGTTAAACGAGCGAACCGAAGTCGTCACTACCACCAGCGGACCCGTCACTGGCGTCTATACCACCACTTTCATAGAGGGTCCTTCTCTCACGGCCGCGCACCGCATCGCCACGGCTACCACGGACCCCAACCCCGGCCAAATGGTTGTCCTGCCGGGAGGAGCGAGCTTGACACCTCTTCAGCAAGCAGGCATCGCAGGCGGCTCGGTTGCGGGTTTTCTCGTGCTAGTTGGAGCCTCCGCTTGGATTTTCTGGGCTCGGAAACGGCGGGAATTATCCTTGAGAGGCAGAGGTAATGAAGAAGCAGGCTTTGATGATGAGAAGAAGGAAGAGGGAGATGATGTGACGAGACACGAGCTTGTCGGCCATTGCACAGTTGAGATGGATGTAGAAAGCCCAGCCGCCGAGTTGCAAGCGGCCCGTATGGACCATGAGCTCGGTGCGCATGAAATTGCCGAGATGGAAGGCTCAACACCGGATCCTCCACAGTGCGAGGCCGCAGTTAGGTAGTACATAATGATGATGTATTGAAGGTATCTCCCGTCGAAGGGCATCTTTGTTGAAGAAGGCGGGAGTGGATGTGAACGGGGAAACGTCACGACAACTGCCAACGAGGGATAGAAAACGCCAACACACCTTGTTTCTTGACAGCGTAAGCTTAGTCTCCTGAAAAGATGGGAAGAAGTCGTGGTTTTCCAGATAAGGGCCTCTAGTATTCAGTTTGCAAGGGGTTTCGAAGCCTGCCGCGATTCCTCTGTCGCGCTTTCTTCTACTAATGCATATTCAGTTAACGATGCCTAAGCGCTTTCAGGTTTGGCCGTTCCCGTATTCGCATAGTCATTCGCCGCGCTAACCCAGATATGCATTTAAATGGAAGCAGACCGTCGAGAGATGGCTGCCCAGCTCCGCACGGACCACATGAGCCAAAATCTTCAAAAAGAAGCAGCAGTTCATAGAACTAGGTAATAGTTTACGTTTCTTGTGGGCTCTTATGGCATCCTGGCAGGTGCGCGATCATTGTCGAGATGACTAGCCCAATTGTTCCGCGAGATAACGGCTCCATCATGTTTCCTCAACGCCTCGCCGAGGAGGATCGAACGCTATTTTCGCCAGACTCCCAGCCGGGCTCCAACGACGCTATTACCGACCCGTTCCACATGGGCTACGATCTTGCCGCGCTTTTCGATGCTGGCGACGCCACGTTTTATTCCGACGTAATGGATGCTCTACCAAGTGCTTCCACACAACCTTTGTCGCATTTCGGTATTTCCGAAGAGGACTTCTCTCGATTGCCGAGCCAGTACGCCGATCATCTTGTGCAGCAACAACCGGTCACTTTCCGGACGGAGACCTTGACAGAAGATGATGTTCTTGAAGCAAACAGGAGCGCTCCAGACCCCCGGAGTCATATTCAGGAGCCCGACTACAAGACCTACGCATACGACTACGAGATTCCGTTGTTCAGCACATACAAACACGAGGTGCAGGCAAGGGACTACTGGGCACCAGAGCAGCCCCTACATGTTTGGGGTATGTGGGACTCGGCTGTCCCGGTCGATTCCACAGGGCTGGCAGACGAGATCGCCAAGCATTTCCCAGGGAGCGGGGACTCACACATTACTGGAAATGACGAATTTGGAGACTCAGCACGAGATGTGGATCCATCCAGACAAACCAGCGCGCACCAGACACACCGTAGCACGTCCAACCGCCGCCAGTGCTACGGATACCACGAAGTCCTGGACAAGCCCCAGGTACTTGCTTCTCCTTTTCCGGAAGCGCAGCCTCGACATCCATGCGCCGAATGCGTATTCGCAGGCAAAGGAGCCGAGGTAATGCACCACGAGAGGTCCGGCCCCCGGCCGCCGAGTTCATTCCTAACTTTACTGCTTATTAGTGTGATGGATCTCCATGCCGTCGATGCAAGCGGCTCGTCCGAAAAGCCTGTAGTGGCAAAGTCCATATATGGGGCGTCCAAGCTCATACACCTCTGCTCAACGAGCTTATCTTCTTTGATATTGGTATGCGCTCCATCCAATCTTACTTCATCTACCCATCTTGCGGCGAGCCCTGGCTTGCTGACCATTGCTATAGAGGAGACACTGAAACTCCTTGCGGGTCTACGCTTAGACATCGATCTCCTCACCTTCCCGGGCAAAAACCGACAGAAAAACAGCCTCGAGAAGTGTTTCAACCACTCTGGCCACATTCTTTGCCACATTGATCAAGGGAGCCGGTACCAGGCCTACTCTTCGACGAGCGTGACAATTTGCGTGGAAAGATTGGCGACAAAGGCGACGGCGAGGACAGCTTCGAGCGGTCCTCTGATATTGCCAGTGTTTTCCGAGGAACAACTCGACATCTTCACCGACAAGCAAGCACCAAAAGCGCAGATTCAGTCCTTCTCTGAACCAGATGTAAGCGTCGCTGCGACATCTGATTATCAAGTCGATGAAGCTGATTAGACACTCTCCTGAACCTAGCGAAGCATCATCACGACAGCTTGGCGCTGCGCTTACTATCTCGGCCTTCTGTTCAACTGGAGCGCACATCATGTGCTTGTTGATGAGTCGACTCTTCACGAGAGACAGATCCGCCTTCCCATGTCGAAAAACCTCATTCTCGAGGTGATGTATGCTATTGCATACAGAATCCAAAAACTTGGAACGAAGCTTTTGCAGTTGGTCAACGAAACGCTGTATGCAAAGCCCTACGGGTCGCAGAGGAATTACGATCCTGCAGCAATTTTATGCGCCCTCCGAATCCTGTATTCATCGGTCGGGCAATTCCAGAAACTTAAAGGCAACTGGAGATTTGCCGGTATCGCCAAGTTGGTATGAAGCTCGTTTCGCACGTCTTTGCCGTCAGTCAGGCTAACCGCGGGAATTCACCACAGGAGGCATTTCTCGAAGGTCTCAATTTTCGTGCGCCTGCCGCGATCAGGGTGATCCAGAAATATCGGCACCGGCACCTTGGAATTCTCTGCGAAGCGACGCCAGTGCCGCCGACCCTAATCAGCCTTATCAAGGACTCGGCGGTTGCACGTTCAATGGCCACCTTTGCCTTCGAGCGGTTTCGTCCGGAAGGTTTGTGCGGTATCGGAGGTCTCGACAAGTAAGTGGGGAGAAAGAGCGTTTTCGCTGACGGCAATAGCTAACAAAGAAACAGGAGTACTAATGTCGCGCGATCGTTTACGGAGACATTGTCCCTGCCAGTGACACTCCTAGAGGACGACGAGCTCTTCAACGGCCAAAAATCTCGAATGTCAGATCGTGAAACTCATTGGGTCCCGCGGCGCGACTTTATGGCCGAGATCGACAGACTATTTCCATGTGCCTCACAACAATCCTCATCTGACGTTGTCACCACTGCACCCAGTGTGTATGGAAGCGACAACTACGGCAAACCAGGCCTCACCCTCGCTTCAACCATCAGTGTCGATGAACGTGAGGTTTTCGGCCATGTCCAAAGCCCGACGCATGAATTTCCGCCCTCACATGGGAAAAAAAGAAAGGCGGAAGAGTTTTTGGCGGATTTCCAAATCACTGACCATCGGGACACGTCACAACTCGATAACCTAACACACGTGGATGGATCATGGAGCCTGCCCTCTTGGCGTAGCGGTTTGAGGGTATTGGGAGACATTCTTTCCTTTGTGAGGTAATCTTTCCTTGAGCGGGTGCCGGTTGATATAAAGCCCTCCTTTGGGGAGCTATGTGGCCCATTACTGGCCGGTTTCAACCCAGCGTTAGAAATTGAGGTATAAGGCCACTGGCAGTCCAAGGAAATCCTCGGTGGGATCCAAATGAAAACATGAGAATCCACCGTCAAATAAAAGACAAAACCAGCTGCATTTCCTTGGCGTTGATGAAAGGACACATCTACGCGACAAACCGGCAGCTGCTTTGGCGACACGCATCAGGTCCTTCTTGGCATTATCCGCGACATGAAGTCCCCAAGCCCTCGGTCCGATCGAAGTGAGTTCAAGTTCCGGGGGAGGAAATGCTGTACCTCTTGTGCCTCGTTGCAGCATGGTGCCCATCAAGATGCATGCATCCCCCGCTCGATCGGAAGCGGAGCACTTGGACATCCATCTAGTTAAAGCAGGGAGCGGAAGAAAAGATGCTCTGGTTGGGGGAAGCTTTCATGGCCACTTGCCTGCCCGAGAAAAGCATCGAGATTCTCGCCCCACCTTCCCAACATTCCCGCCCGCACCTCCCAAATCTTGCCCTCAATTCCAGCATGCAAACCCAAACCCCGACACGTCACATCGCAACTGCGACTAGGTCCGCCACCACACATGAACATTGGTTCCAGCTCATGTGATATCGCGCCGCTTTGGCGTTGAATATGTCCGCTTATGTGCGAGGCGGCACGCGAGTGGACGCCATCTTCTTCGGCAGGGAGACGTCGCGGCGTGTTCACTAATCACGCACAGCGCCAAGTCCTCGATGTTAGGGATGCCAGTCCGGTTGTTACCAACAAGCAACGCACCTGTCCTGGATCGTTTGTTTTCGAGATCGAGGCCTTGGTGAATTGCTTACGGTTGGCTTGCATACGCAGCTCGACAGGAAGTAATGGGGTATAAAATCTGAACAAGGCAGCACTCATGCTTTGTTCACCCACAATCCTATTGCATCGGCCTCTCACGCTGTTGAGACCGAGTTCTTGGAGATCAGCGAACTTGACAAATACGAGCCAGCCAACATGACCACTTTGCAGCCAAAGGTTTCCCTGAACCCCTCTCCGCAAAAAAAAAAAAAAAAAAACACCATCACTGACTTCTCCGCCACCTGCAGATTGCCTCGCAGTCCGAGTGGCTCGCCGCCCGCAAGACGCTCCTGCAAAAGGAAAAAGAGCTCACCCGCGCCCGCGATGCCCTCTCCGCCGAGCTCCGCCAACTTCCTATGGTCAAGCTTGACAAGGAATACAAGTTCCACGGCCCCAATGGCTCCATCTTGACTCTCGACGATCTCTTCGACGGCAAGGACCAGCTCATCGTGTACCACTTCATGTTTGGTCCCGACGCCGAGAAAGGATGCAACGGATGCGCATGTGTTGGCGAGTTACACCAGCCCCTGACGTTACGTTCGTCCAAACTAACACAATAAAGGCGAACACATCCCCGACCTGCGCCACCTCCGCTCGCGCAACACCAACATGGTCGTCGTCTCCCGTGCCCCGTTCGAGAAGCTCGACGTCTGGAAGAAGAAGATTGGCTGGACCTTTCCCTGGTACTCGAGCCACGGATCCGACTTCAACTTTGACTTCCACGTCACCATGGACCCGGCTGTGCGTCCGGTCGAGTACAACTTTGCCAGCGCTGCCGAGTTGGAGGCGAAGGGGTTGAAGTGGCACTTGGGCGGGGAGCAGCCGGGTCTGAGTGTGTTCTTCCGGAAGGACGGGGTTGTGTACCACACGTACTCGACCTATGCGCGGGGCTCGGAGCAATTGATTGGGACTTATATGCTGCTGGATATGACACCGTTGGGTAGGCAGGATGGGATGATGGGGCCGGCGGAGTTTAAGTTGCGGTATGAGTATGGGGATGATGCGTGAAGGGGATTCCCGGGACGCTTTGGGCAACGCGGCTCTCACTCTTCTTTGCTATGGTTCTCCACGCTGATGCAGCAGCAAAAGGAGCTTGCCTCAATTTGTACCAAGTCCCTCAAGACCATCTTGGATTGTTGTGTCTCAGATATGCTTGCGCTCCGTTGACCTTCTGCTAACCCAGATTGCCGTAGATCTTTCAGGTTCATGGGCCAGTGAACGAGAAAGGGGGAAGCACCTCTCGGAAAGAGATTTCTTTGGCCGAATTCCACCTCTCATACCGTCCACATTGAGCGGAGCGCAGAACACGAAACTCCCAGAAATCCCGAGTATGGCATCTCTCGAAAAACATGGGACAAAGCATCGACGACCAAGTCCGTGCCGGAGAAAGGAAGCCCCGGAAGCACCCGCCCCACAACCGGCGAACTGAAGTCGACAAAAGTGGGCCTCTCCGATCCTCTTAGCGGGCCCATCGGCCTCAGGCACCGGCCCCTTCCCGCCAGGCCGGAATCACATGCCCGAGCGCCACGACCTGCATGCATCCCTTCGGATATACAGGGTCTCTGCATTCTTCCACTTCCAAAAAGAAATTGTGAAGTGCATCTGTGACTTCCACAACCCGTGGCACTCGTGAACCCGGTTGCCTCCAAACGATACCGCCAAGACGCGCCCGTTTGCCCTCGTCTCAGCCCTCTGCACGCGGCGTCCGGGGTCCCCAACCCGGGGGCGCGAATCAACGCCCGCGCGCAAACCGAAAAACGGGTCATCACCACGCCGTCGCGGAACTAGCCAGGCGCACGGCAGCCATGCCACCTCATCTCCACATGACGCCCCTTCGGCTGGCGTGGGAAAGTGAGGACGACCCAAACATCGACACACCCGTGGACCACGCTGTGCTCAAGGCGGGAAAGGAGAGCACAGGAAAAAATAAATAACGGTCACGCCGCTTGTGGCGGCCTTGCTGCCTCCAGGGCTTCCAGGGGAAGGGGAGTTTATAAATTCCCATCCTTCCTCCCCTCATCGACGGTGATCCCCCTCCTCAACAACCGTTCAAGTCGCTCTTTTCATCCCACACCAGTCTCTCGTTGACCTTTCCATCCTACCACGCAAACACCCAAAATGTCCGCCCCCGCACAAAACGCTGCCGGCCCTCAAAAGCCCGGCCCCCTCAGCGACGCCGACATGGACGACTGGAAGGCGCGCATCAACGACGTCCTCGCGCGCCCCAGCGAGCACGTCAACTCCAAGTCGCCCGAGACGGCGCAGCCATGGACGACGGCCTTCTTCGGGTGCTTCAACCCCATCGACCTGTGCTTGATGACGTGGTGCATCCCCTGCGTGACCTTCGGCAAGACGCACCACCGTCTGCGCAAGGGGAACAACATGGAGGAGTATGAGCCGATCAACACGAGCGTATGTTTGCCCTTTCCGCCATCGAAGGTCAAGCTGCTGACAATACCAGTGCCTCCTCTTCTGCGGCTCGACCTGCTTCGGCCTTCACTGGATTCCCATGTCTCTGCAGCGCGCCGAGATCCGCGCGAGGTACAACCTGCAGGGCAGCTGCCTGGTCGACATCGCCACGGCCTGCTGCTGCGGTCTCTGCGATCTCGTCCAGCAGGACAAGGAGGTCGACATCCACGAGAAGGGCGGGCCGGCTCCCATCCAGCAGCAGTACCAGTCCTCGGGCGGCATGGAGTACGGCCAAAAGTAAATATTGTTCGGGACGACGGTGGGAAAATGTGGTGGAGCGATCCTTGTCGATACTTGATACCTATGAGCGCGCGGGTCTAGAAGGGTCACGGAGCTGGCAGTCTCTCAAAAACTAGCCTTCTTTATGTTAGACGTTAATGATACCTCTTGTCGTGATTCATCATCACCCTCAACAAGGAACACGTCCAAAACCATGACTGTCCAAAATCTCGAACCTCCAAGTCTCGTCGCGTCAAATACCCCAGACTGTCAAATTTCTTTGATCATCACCTCGCTTGATCTGCCAGCCAGGGTCCCTGTCGTCCGTCCGTGCTAGCGTCGAAGGGCTGAAGAAATTCCCTGTTCCAGCAATTTCACCCCGCCAAGATTTCTATTGTGGTGACCCAAAATGGCATCCTGCGCGACCAGGCCATCCGGCACAGGGGTGTCGGTGGATCGACAGTTTGTCAACACCCTTGTGCCGATGTGGACCCGGGATTTGGCAAGGGACAGTGCCGGATCCGGCGTAAGCTCCGTGAATCTCGGAATGAACTTTGGCCGCGAGCATTTCGGTTGAAGCAGACGCGTCGAATCTTGCTCGGAGGGCACGCCAAGCTAGTCGGAATCGGGGTCGAATGGCTCGTCTTCCTTCGGGAACGGCGTGCGCAGCGCCTCTCTCTTCTCGCTGTCCGACCCGTCTGCAAGACTTCCCAAAAGCATTCTGTAGACCGATCCAGTGGAGTTTTCAGTGTTGACAATAGGGCCGAGGTTTCTGTGACAAAGAATGTCAACCTACAGTGGACCCGTATTATTCCAGCACGACGTGCGGCCTCACCTTGAATCTTTCGTCTGCCCATCCAAGTCCGTCAGCTTCTTTGGCGGTCCTTCCAAACTCCCAAGCCACACAAACTCGATGTTGAATGGACGGTGCCGCGGGTAGGGTCGCCCAAACTGTCCCGCAAATTTGGCGATCTCTTCCTGAACATCCCCAGAGGTCCCAGTCACCCAGTTCCCATCGGTCAGCACGATGATGCTAAGTCCTCGAGCTCTCCTGATCTTCTCTTTGTACTCGGCAAAGAGACCGCTCAAAGCAGCTGCCATGTCAGTCTTGTCTAGTCCCGGGATGGAGGGCAAGGTCATGGGTTGCGCGGCATCCATCGCCCTCATAAACTGTCGCAAGTTTCTCTCGTGAGTGACACTGATGTGCGTCTGGAAGGTAAAGCGTAGGTCGATACTCCTCGGACTCCCGACCCCTTTGGTCATTGCCAGCAGGGTCTCCAAGAGTGTCGTTGCCCCTGACCAATGCTCTCGCATCGAAGCCCCGTTGTCAACGAGAAAGACCTACTCGGAAGATTAGCTAAATGCCTACGTGCGGGAGATGGTCCGGAAACCAACAATGTTTCTGTCCTTGTAGACCGAAGCTAGTGGTATATCACTACTCCTTTCGCTCTTCTGTTTCATGCCGACCTTCTTCGCAGCCGACCTTAATAATGACCTGGTAGGAGAGCGGTACCGTTTCTCGTCCAATCTCAGATCCTTCCTCGCCCACGACATATTGTATCGTTCATTGGAGGGGTCTCGTAGCGAACCCTGAAATCGAACCGCCGAGCTTGGTCGTGGTGCAGCAGGGCCTATCACCCGTTCGCCTGTAGCTCTGTTGGGACTCTCTCGTCCTTTGCTGAAAGGCCTCAAACTCAGATGTTCCGGTTGCGCCATGGGCAGTTTGAGATTTCGTGGACACTGTTGGGGTGAGCCAGGCGCAGAGCGTGAAAGTCTATGGAATGCCCCGAGGGGCTTGGTCGGCTGGGACGTCTGAGGCTCATCATCCGAGAGTTCTTGCTCGGCGAGCGCTATAGTGTTGCGATGTTGCCACCATGAGGCTCCCTGAGGTTCAAGGTTAGCGCTATCCGCTTCCTTGAGACAAGTTTTGTATTCTCGATTCACATCAGCCGCGCTGTGCCTGAGTCGGGCGTCCCCTCTCAGCATGAACTGATCAACCATGTTGAGAATCTTCCCCGTCAGGGGATCACTCATCCGGACCGAGTAGCGAAGAAAGTCATGCCAAGCCGTTACTTCTTGCAGAGTCTGCTGCCCATCGTGGAAGTAATCGCCTGTGGGTAGAACTCGGTTGTTGGGTGGCTGTGCTGTGATACGCGAATGGATGGCCGCTTGCCTCACTCGTTTGTAGTGCGCCACACCAGAAGCCCCAAGAACAACCCATGTCGCAACCACCGAGAAGACAGCACCGAGAGACCAAATATCAAGAAGCGGCGTGATGTCCATCTCGGTTCCAGGGCAAGAGAGTGTTTCGGGGGCGCCTGCAGCTTATCAGAGAGTGCGTGCCAGAAGCATGGACCAGGGCGCCGTACCATAGGTCACAGTACCACCGACGAAATCCGCTTTACCCAGTTTCCTCCCCAGATTGAGTCTGAACTTTGCGAATCCGATGTCTGCCAGTCTCCAGGTGTTCCCAACCCGGAGAATATTATCCGGCTTCAGGTCCGCGTGCCACCTGCGGATGATATTAGCGATGGTTCAGATATCGTGCTTCTGAAAAGGATTCGCACCCCTCTATCATTAATTCGTCCGTCCCTGTGAGCGATCCGCGGAGCGAATGAAGTTCGGAAAGTGCGTCAACGACTGCTCCGAGCGAGCTCCATACCTCGAATACATCTCTAAACAGGACAGGCGATCTCGTTGACAGTATCAACTGATCGAGATCAAACCGACCAAGTTCCAGCACAAGATTATACTGGCAGTTCGACTTATCGTGGGTATTGGGGATCGATGACTGGACTTCGTAGTGTGAGAACCACTTGACGACAGAGTGAATTTCCTGTGCCACGGTGAAAATTGAAAGCTCGCTGAGAAAGGCTCTCGGGTTGCTGAAGGATTTGACCGCAAACTCGAAGTACTATGCAGGTATTTGTCAAGATGCCACCGCATGTAAGTGTGAATGGATAGACACTTACAGTAATGCCATTGACTTCGAATTGGTGATCATTGTTGACGATATCCCGAAGCGGCGGGGCAACGTATTCCAAAGGGATTTCGATACGGTAAATGTTCGCATCCCGTCCCTTGTCATTTACAGGCTCCATCCCCACGATGGGAAGGATCTCGGAGGAGGAGAATCTAGTGACTTGCCGCTTTTGGAAGGATTGGCAACAAAAAGAAAACTGAGTTTCATAAAATCGCTTGGCTAGCTTGTGCGCATCCTCAGCTGTCGTTATGATCTTGCGAGACACCAGTGCAGACTCCAAGTATTCGAGTGACAATGGCAACTCGTCATCACAAAGGAACTGTGACATCGTTTCGATAAGATGTCCTGCGCCGATCTGCAAGAGAACGCATAATAGTCGGAGTCTCGATTGCTTGCTGGAAAGCTTGAGATCATCCATGATTGCTGTAACAAGAGGATGGTTGTCGATACCCCGAAAGGCTTTGTATGCATCAGTAAGGAGAAGGAAGAGGCGGGTGCTGTTCGGGCTCGGCGGGTTGGGTCGCTCCTGCATCCATCGGTCTAACTGATGGACGAGAACGAACTCTTGTTTGAGATAGTTCTTCAGGGTGAAGATGCCAACTGCCTTCTTAAAGTCCTCAACACTTAGCGGAGATGCGGCCAGAACTGAATGCTTCGAACGATCGCCTTGATCATTTCGAGAAGATTTCTGCGCAACGATTGTAGTTTCTCCGACGTGTGCTGCGTTGACTTCGATAGCGGCTCTGGAGCGAAGAGCAACCTGTGCTGGATTTGTTGGAAGTGTTGTTGACGGAGCCCCGGTATACATCTCACCACCAAGGCAGCTATTCATGAGTGATACCTCTCTGTATCCAGCACGAGTCAATAATTGCAGAAGATCGTCAATGTTGACAGCATATGCCTTATCGGGACCCACGAGGGCGACAATCTGGTAATGGGCCTTCAAGTGACCGTCGGCTTTCTCAACCACCAGCGAGCCGATGCAGCTTGTGGTGAGATCTGTGACTGTTGTCACTAAAGGACAGTGATCGAAAGGCAGAGATTGACTCTTACCACGTTCAGGCAACAGCTGGAGCGTTTGACAGGGGAAGAAACGTGCTGACCCTCGAGACCTCATCCAAGCTGTTGAACCCAATACCAGGCATTGCACACGTTGATCGGCGCCAGAGTGAACCAAGATGGTCAGCTCGGCTCCAAACAGGTGTTCATTTGTCGTCGTCGTGGTAAATCTAGTGGCTTTAGTTGAGGTTGCAAGAGTGCGTGAAGCCGTTTCGTCAAGCTGGACGCGACACCAAGGGGCTCCTGTCTTCGTATCGTTCACGCTGTTGTCGAGATCAGAATAGAGGCTCTCTACAACGCCTAGGCCGCGTTGCACATAAGAGTCAGGATCAAAGTTTGAGTTGAGCCTGATCGCTGTCGAATCCCCGGACGAGACGAATATCTCTCCGTCAACCCGGCTGAGCGGCGACTTCGAGGGCGCATACGGGGAAGGGGTTTGTTGATCAAACAAATCTGCGAGGGTAATGCCAAAGACCTCCCAATCTCCGCTTCTGGTTCGAGCCTTGAGAACACAACCAATCGTCACATTATTGCTGGTGTCGACGAGTTCTCCTGGTGATAACAAAGCACCGTCCAGTTTTGATGCGCCGCTTGTGGCCGCTGCCTTCGCGAACAACACCCTTCCCGTCTTGGAAGCCCGTGGGGCGAAATGGAGACCAGGCAATATCGCGCACTGGAATACCTCCGCCTCGGGATCCAGTGGTTCCAGTGTGCCGCGTACGATGGGCGACTGGAGGTAGGCTCTGATGATGTGTTGGATGTCGACACTGTCTGAGTCGTCGTATCTGAACAAACAAGCCCAGGAGGGGACGCCGTTACTGTCCTCAAAACAAGCAAGGGTTATGCACAGAGGGCAATCGGAGGCGTCTAGCAGGGCAGCCGATAACCCGTTGGAGTGGTTCTGCACGAAGCGGTCAAACCTCTCGCAAATGACTTGATTTGGCCTCCGATCGACCAGGGTGCTGTCTTCCTCCTGAGGCATCGTCGCTCAATGTCCATGCGCTCAGGCGTCGGTTCACACTGTAGGTGTCGCTTCACCGGAACCTGAAAAACCGAGTGTGTTGTTGCTCTGGAGAGCGGGGTTTGTCGTGCGCGCCTGCTCAGCAGCCCGTTCTTCGTGGTTTCCCGGAATTTCAATTGACTTCGAGGGAATGATGCAAGCGAAATCGAGCAGGTCTGGCGGGTTGTGAATGAAACGGTGGTGGTGCAGTGAGGGAAACTTGAGTTCAGGTGCGGGTTGGGCGTCAAGCCGATTTCAGCTGAGGAACTGGGCCGGGGAGGACTGGAGGCCAAACCTCGGCAGGCACCTTCCGTCCTGTCAGATGTCAGGTGACGCTGTCTCGTTCTGTTCCAAGGTTGCGCCGAAACCGCCATTGTCCATCGGCATTGCTCCTTCTGTTCCTGCTCAACGTTTTCGCAGGACCTTATGTGGTCACCTGCTTCTCAGGCCTGAATCGAAAACAAACATGCGATCAAATTTCGACACATCCATTTCTTGGATTCATGAAAACGATTTTGCACAGTGCGACTTGAGCCAGTACATTTTCCGGCCCAACGACCGCCATTTTGAGTCACCAACGGCAGCATCTTGCGCTTGCCCTGCCTCTTAGCACAAGTTGGACGCTCGACGAAGGCCTTACATACACGCCAAAGGCAGCGCCTCAATGCAGGCGCAGACAATTACGACGTCGGTAATCTGGATCGCCGCGACAAAACATCACCCATCTTGGGTATCCTGACACCACCGCCCCTAAATCTCAGCGGCGAAAGGCGGGAAGACCGCTCTCCCGGAAATCCGACAAGGCCAGCCCTTGACGAACCCACCGCGTCGACCTTTGTTGTTGTCCCATCCCCACCGCCGTTTTCCTCCGCGGATCTCAGCAGTGCCCACTCGTCCTGCATCGCCTCCAAGTACCTTTTGCCCTCACGCCAGTTTGCATTGCTTTGGAGTCGCTTGAACCAGAAATACAAAAGCAAGCTAAACAATGTCATGCTGACCGAAAACCAGACAAGAGCCATCCACGAGAAACTAAAATGCAGTGGTCCACTGACGTTGTTAAATTTTACGATGTCGGTGCTGAACAGTGTCTGTAGACGAACGTCAGCAATTACCCCCTCAAAGAAACGGCGTAATGATGGTTGGAAGACGTTACTGAGATTGCAGTTATCGGCAGCGAGACCAATGTGATGATTTGGAACGCTCGATTGACATTCGCGCCATCCGAAGTCAACTCGGTGAAATATCCGATCTTGCTCGTTTGCCGGTTCTGCAACAGCTTCATAATCTGCTCTCACTTACTCAGTCGAGGTTCGAGCGCTTCACGGTCATTCAAGCCAAGCGTCGAGAGGAAACTCACAAAGTCTTCTCTGGCCATCGCCACACTTTTCAGCACCTGCGTCCGCGAATGGAGTTCCCTCATCTCATCTACCATCTGCTTCAGCTGTGCCCGGAAGACTTCAATGTCCCTCGCGCAGTCTTCTAGCCATCTGCACTGGGTCAGGTGCCGTGCCTGCTCTGCTAACCCAGAATACAGATCGAGTAGTTTCTCTAGCACCCCAGCGTTGCTCTCACACTTGATACCGCAGTGATCTATCTCTTGGATCCAGTGGTTGACCGACTGCAGCACCCGCTCGCTCACGGAGGGGAGATTGCCGTCCTGCAGATATCGGTCAGTCAAGATGTCCAACTCCTCCTCAACATGCTGCAGATACAGCTCAAAGTCCCCCACGGCCCACTCGCTGATGGCGAGTAGGGCGTCGAGCGCGCCAGCAAATCTGTCTGCGTGCAGTTCCGATCCGACCTTAATAACACCGCCGGCTCCCCTGTTCGCGCCAATTGAGCTTCGAATCTGAGTCCATAACGCGTTCCTTTCTTCGCTACTTCCGGAGCTCCGCCGCGGCACGGTCAGAATCCAGAGCGCCCTACCCTCTCCGACGTCGAAGTGGTGATAAATGATTGCTTGTGGTTTGCTCCAACCGCTCAGCTTCCCAAAGCCGTCCCTTGCATCTGCCCTCTTCTCCACGACCGTCCACAACCGGAACGAAACCCGAAGGTGAAGCCCAGTTCGGCCGAGTGCCGATATCGCATGGTCGGTATGCGAGAATGCAGTCTGGCATTTGAAGTTTGGGAACCGGGGATCGCTCAACCCACTCTGTGGACCAAAATAAGATAAGAAGTGCAAGTACGTTGGAGATACTTGGTGGTAGGAAAGTATCAGAAAGAGGACATCTTCCGATACGTTCAGCCTGTATTGCTCAGACGACTGGGTTTCCAACAAACTACACCATACGACAAATCAGCTCGTCGGCGTATATCTCAAGGGAAGCTCAGGCCACTTACATGAATCTGCATTTTGGGTCTGTTGTATATTTCTCTGGGAATCGCACGCCAACATAGTCCGTTGTGGCTGAATCCTTGCCGTCGCTGAGAGCCTCGGGGCGGCTTCTTGGTGGTCCCTGGTCAAGACTATCCACCGTCCTTTCGATGGAGAGCGGAATGGGCCAGTTCAGCTCCCGCAGTGTGTCCAGCATATGGGGAAAGTCGAGTGCATGTTCTCGTGGATCGTCAGCGCAGTCGACAAAGTCGTATATTGGGACATTTAGGCTGCTGGCTCTGTTCTGCTGCCTCTTGTATTGTTTCGCCGTTTCTGGGTCCTTAATCGTACTCTGCGGACGGAGGAGGAGATCTAACTGAAGAAGTGCGCTGACGCGACCCCTTGTGTGCTGGCGGAAGTACCGTTGGAGGACGCTTCTCCTGTCCTCGTTATAGAGAACATTGAACGGGTAGTGCAGTGGTCCCGCCGATCCCGAGCTACTGTAGTCGTTGTACCTGCTCAGAGCTTTGGAGAATTTGTCAATTTCTAGCTCGGCCATGGCCAGATTTTGTTGCAAAACCTAAGTTCGAAAGATGTAACAGCCAGGGCTCCCTCAAGCCCACGTTGGTTCCCGCTCTCTTTTGTGCTGTGCAGACACCAGGCTCTGTAGCACTCGTCTGCAGTCCGCCTGGGCGGTGGCTTGGGGCCGATTCTGCAGCCAGCCATGGATCAGCTGGCCAGGGACTGGAGCACAACATTTTGACGGCCCAATGGAACCACAGAAGGGCGGGCATGCATTCCAAGCATGCATGATGATGCCCCCTTGCTGCATATGGTCATGTACAGGTATCCTCCACCCCCACCTCACAAACTCCGTGTGCTCTGAGAAGCTCCCTCTGAACCCGCTGCCGGCGGCGCGGTTCTGCCGTTCACT
Organism: Podospora aff. communis PSN243; assembly: GCA_033296975.1. Classification (NCBI taxonomy): domain Eukaryota; kingdom Fungi; phylum Ascomycota; class Sordariomycetes; order Sordariales; family Podosporaceae; genus Podospora; species Podospora aff. communis PSN243. Next base: position 378,393 of record MU865936.1, on the reverse strand, counting down.
GCGAACTCGTGTCGCGGTGATTTTGGCTTCCGCAGGTCATCGATATCCTGAAGCTGCGCAGCATCCAACGCCTTTGGGAGATATACCACAAACTTATCGTCCAACAATGTCTTGATTGTTGTTAACAACGCTGTTTCCCATCCGACCTCGAGCATCTAACTCACCATGTTCCTCGCGACGTCGACATTTCCAAACTCGCTGTTCAGGTACTCTTTGAGTTTATAAAAGTCCAGATTATATGATGAGATGCTCTGGCGCACGCCACTCTTCTGTTCCTGTTGTTGCTGAGGTGTCCTTGATGAGCTTCGGGAGCCGAAAAACGTAGAGAAAAATGATCGATCGGCGGGCGCAGTTTGCGGGTTGCGATCGCTCGTGTTTCGCTGCATTTTGTGGTGGGGCGGGGTTTCTTTCGAATCTGTCTTCAATTGACGAGTCTTTGTGTCGATGCCAGTGGAGATTTCTTTTGGAGGGGGGGAGAAGGTTTTATGGGACACAGAGTTGGGTGGCAGCGAGCCCAAACCTACGGGTCGATTCCACCTCTTAAATTACGGACGTGGCGCCTGACTCGTTGAAGTGAGGTGTTTGATGGAGGGGAGGGAGGGGCTCCGCCCCATCTCAACTTTTCCTTGGTGAGACGACAGGTCAGGCAGCAACCCACACATGCATCCACAGAACTCAAAGGCTCGAAACGCGCACCTACCTCCTCAGCAACACTGCAGTCACATCAGCACCAGTTTAAATGCTACATGCTGTTTGTTGGCCTTGAATCAGATTCTGTTTATTTTAAGGTAATTTCCATGCTAATAGTTTAGATCAACGTTTGGTACTCCGATCACGTCGCCTCCTTTTGCCACTTGGCCTCTTTCTGCTCTCCTGCGTCCCGGAAGGTGGCTCCGCCTCGGGAGGCCCGGGGAGAGCACCGCTCATCATTCTATCGGCTGTCGAGCCGCTGCGCTCACCGTGACCGTCATCCATCCGCTCCTCTTGTGATGGCACCGTGACCTTGTCGTCCTTCATCTTCATCGCCTCTAGACGGCGCTGCTCCAGCAGGAACCTCATTTTGTCTTCGAGACACCTGAGCCAGAATGAAACTATCAAGCCAAAAAAAAACGTGAAGCTCAAGAAACGTGCGAGCGCCATCCACGAAACACCGGGACGAAGAAGGCCGTCAACATCATGAAATCTCACAACATCAGATAGGAAAAACGTCTGCCCATGGGGTCAGTTACGCCAGTGAAGTTTTCAACGATTTCGTTTCAGGGTACTAGTAAGAAGACGGGAGCACTTACAGATACCACCGTTGTTGGCAGTAAAATCAGCGTGATCGTCTGCAGGTTCGAGTGCTGCCACGTGCCACCCGGTATATCAGGCGACGCTGCATGTGGCTCTCGCAGGTTACTATCTTGGATTTGCTTATCGCTGAGCGGCTTCGACGCATCGTCCTTCAAGGCGTTCCGTGGAAGTCAGCCGCGGGTCCCAGCGCCGACAAACTCAACACCTAAGGTAGGTCTCAATGCTCACCGGAAGTTTGGAGATCTCAACACGGTACCGGTCACCGTCACCAAAGCGAAGTTCGAGAAGCTCTTGGAGTTTTGAGGGTTCGATACTGCGCCCCGGAATTTCCTGGCACAGTGTTGGCTGTTCTTGTGCACGCGGCGGTCGCGCTCGGCTTCTAATGCCAGTGAGCCTCTCCATGACCGTTGGTTCCTCCGCTGGTCGGATTCGTGCGCCGCGATCTGTGGTATGTCGCTGCGTCGTGTGCGACTTCGCCCTTGGGGAGCTTGCGAGAGGAAGATTTTGCCGGCGTCACGTCCACGTTGCCAGCCAACGCAGGAGGTCGGCAACTTTATTTAAAATGATCATTTTGTTACCCTACCATTCGATTGGGCGTGCCATTGTCGGGCGCGGAAACGGGAATGAACACAGGGTGTGTGGCCCGAAAGGTGCGGCCCGATGGTGTGGCCACACCGCCTCCCTCGCATCTGGAGACCTGGCGTGACCGGACCTACGTACCTTACTTTACTTCGTCATTGAATCAACGTGGCGGCGGCTGAGACGCTGCGGGGTTTGTCGCATGCAATGCAGGGCGTATCCATAGGCGCATCGGGGACGGCACTGCGCCTCAACACCTCCACCCTGAGTCATGCTGGGCTTCCTTTTTGAGATGTGATGTTGGAAAGGGCTGAAACTTGTCAAGAGAGATTCACGATGATTGGAGCATTTGAATTGGTTGAGTCTGTGGGATATTTGGACTGAAATTAGATAGCATTTAGTTTGCTCTTGAGAGGCAAAAGGGGCGGGGGAAAAGGGGGCGGCGGGGGACTCAAGGTTGGTGAAATCATGGTATGGCAGGACAAAGAACATTCCACAGTGATATCTGGCAAGGCATGCTGACCTGTGTTCCCTCAAGACAAAGGTCATGAGATATTCTCTCCAGAAGCGTTTGTTTTCTTGGCTCAGGGGCTGTCAACGCGGGAATAGGGGCAATCATGATGTCGACTTGAAGTCCTCAAGCTCTGCACCTAGCTCACAAACAGCGCTCAACACCCTTCTCATACCATGCCGTCTCTCTCGCCCTCCATCTGCCCTGCAGTAAAACTTGAATCATTCCTTCTTACCCGCTCTCTTGGCCTCAGCCGAATGAGCCGCCACCTTCCGCCCATCCGCTAGAACCACCTCCGTCTTTTGCACTTCCCAGAGCACAAACGGGTAGACAAGATCACAAATCAGACTCGTCACCCACAGGAACATGCCAAACGGCGACATGAAGTACTCGTGCGCCTCCCTCCAGAAATACCAATCCCAGCCATACACGGCATAAAACCCAATGATCGAGCCCGCCGTCCTCGTTGCCCTGCCACACATGGTCAGTTTCCTGTCCTTATCACCCTTTCCAGTACTCAACACAAAGCATCGCCCCCAAAAAGAAGAAGAAAAAACTTACCAAATCCCCCAACTCACACCCCCCGAATGCCCCCTCACCCCCAACTGACACAAACTACTCGCCGACAGATAAACCTGACAAACCGCCGCGCTCCAATACCCCAACTCCGTCGTATCCGGCCCCAGCCTGCCCATGTAATACTTCCCCTCGCGCTTCCCAACATCATTCCCAATCCACCACTCCGCAAAACTCCAATGCCCGACGCCCGCCACTACAGTCATAACCACAAAGATGGGCACGATACTCCTCGCCACGGCCGGCGCGTGCGCCCACTCGTGCTTGGCAAACTTCATCATCCCGTACACCATGGCGCCGTCGATGAGCATCCACAGCGCGAAGATGGCGCGCTCGAGCGGGGCCTCGGCGACGTGTAAAGCGTAGACCATTTCCCAGGAGAAGTTGAGGGCGACGGCGAAGAGGGGCATTCCGTAGGATTGGGAGCGGAAGGATTCGCGCGCGAGGAGGAGGTAGGAGATGGTCCAGAGGGAGCCGCCGATTTGCAGGAGGAGGTTGCATACCGGTACGACGTGCGAGGGAACGTGGGGTGGGGGGATATCGCTGGAGCCCATGGTGGGTGGTGTTGCTGTGATGGAGGTTGTGAGGTGAGGTTGGTTGAGGATGGTGAGATGAGATTTTGAGGTGGAAATGGTGAGGAGAGGCGGGTGGCTTGGCGGGTGAGATCTCGGCTGCGGCATCCCGGATCACCGAGAGAGGACCCCTGTAATCCCTGAATGGCGATCCTTCCCGTCTGGGTTACACAACTCTCGAAGTCAACCCTCGGCCTTCACTAACTGCTACCAGCGAGAAATATGAAACAAAAAACAGTGTCTGATGATTTAAATTGATGCATAGCTGAGAAGCGCTACCATACATGGATATCTCGAACGAATTAAATATAAACATAGCACAGAGGCCCGCCAACAGTGTTCAAGACATCTTTGATCTTGACATCAGGGCCTAGAGGATCCATATCAAGGAAATCCTCAACGGTGGTGTTGGCGCTCGGCGGCTGGTCCAGGAAGGTGTTGGTTCCAAAGAGCGTCTGACGGTTCTGGAAGTCAAGCATCTGCCAGATCCAGTACACGCGGTCGACTTGGGCATGGTGCAGCCAGAAAGCCGGATCGCCGGGGGCAATGAAGGGGTCACCACCCGGGTCACCGCCAATGGTAAAGTGGCCACCACCATGAACACCCAGGACGTTGGAAGTGAAGCGAGGGTCGCCGTTCATCTCGGTAGTGAACTCGAAGATGTTGCTCGACTGCAGGATGAGGTCGGTGGTGTTGCGGAATGACGTCCACTGCTTGGCGACCCACGAGCTGAGGTCGCGCTTCAAGCAGCGCGGGTTGTCGCGTTCGGGGAAGGGGTTGAAGTTGACGACGGGCGATCCGTACTCGGGCAGAACAACCGGTCCGAGGTGGAGGGTGAGGTTGGAGAATGGTCCCCGGTTCACGCAACCACCGCCTGTGCCAGGCGGGATGGTGAGGGTGTTGAAGCTGCCATCGGGCTGAGGGAAGCTCAGGATGAGGGGTAGGTGGTCGATGGTCTCACCGTCACTGCCCAGCGACGTGTCGGAGCCGTCGAAAACCGGGGAGTCCTTGGGAGAGTTGACATCGAAGCCCCACTCCCAATATGGCAGGTTGCCGTTGTAGCCACACTCCTTGAGCTTCTGCTCGTAGATGTGAATGAAGTACCGATGCCATGTCAGGAAGTTGCCGGTCTGGTGGACGTTGTTGGTGAGACGGACGTGCACCCAGGTGAAGTCATCGTAGATGGAGTGGGCGCCGGGGACGGTTCCGGGGGGGAGGATGGACGGCTTGGTGGTCAGGCAGTTGACGGCCGAGATGAAGTTCTTGCGCTGCGCCGTCGAGAGTGTCCGCCATTCCTGACGGATCTTGATGTTGCCGACGTTGCAAGTTCCCTGAGTCTTCGTCAGGGAGTTGAGCAGTGCAATCGAGTTCAGCCCCGAAAGCGCCAAGCCGCTATCCACGGCAAGCTGCCCGAAGTTCGGGATGCTGAAGCCGGACACGGCGGTGGCCGCGGCGGCAAAGCAAAGAGATGTTTTGGCAAACATGGTTGCCACAACCAACTGAATGAGTGACGGAAGCGAGTGTCTTCGGCAGAAAACCGAGAATGTAGCGACTGAGCCGAGTCAGATGCAGAGCCCGAACGAAAAGGCAGGACTGATGTCGCGATTTATAAAAGGATGTGTGCAGAGCCGCGGGAGTGTCCACTTTGTCGGGTCCACGGCGCGTTCCCCCTCAACCGGGATCCTTTGCAATTTCTGCCTGCATGCTGCAGCGTGCCATCAGATCATGCCTTCGTGATGTCTTGCTTTTCTAGCTAGAACCCGACCAGGCTAGACCTCATGCAAGGCAACGAGGACCGTGTCAAAGTGGCAACTTGAAGTTGTGAGCCGTGATGTTGTCAGCTTCAGTCGCGCATGTCCTGATCCTGCACTTGGCAATCCATGTTGGCCCTGCGGTGCGATTCTTCGCGTCAACCCTGTTGCTCGGCTGTGTTGCATCCTGGGTGTAAACTGTGATCTCGGGGTCCTATTGCTTGGCATCAGTAGAAGGCCCCAAAACCGTGTTCGAGAACACGAGAAACCGGGAAATGGTGAGCGGGAGGGAGTAATCGCGGCACGGTTGGGGCGGCAGACCGCCCACTTGCCGGAGAAGGGTCGTCCCTGCCAAGGTGAATTGGTCGCCGACTGACCCTCGGGCGCGGGTTATATCTGGTTCGCTTGACTAGCGCGGACCATGATGATGAAGGAAATGGTACGGCGACCCCATGAAATCGACTAAAACACGAGCTGCATGTCGAAAGGGACCGCGCCAGTAAAGCATTCTGGGGAATGCCAATGAAGCGGTGCGGGGAGGAAGCGACCATTGGAAGGGCATTGTGAAGCGATGAAATTTAGGGCTGTCCCGCTGAACTCGGGAAGGCGCGAATGCCCTTCAGGCTTCAGCAGACCCGAATCTCAGATGCCCTTCCCATCTTCGATGAGAGCCGAAAGTCTTAACCCGATAATCTTTCGGCACCCATCCCTTTTCCAATGCGTAACTCAAGATGGTCCTCCCAACGCAACCCCCACCGTCGACCCTTGCCCCTCCATCGGAATGCCACGCTACTGCGGTAAGATTCCGGGCTCCCCGCTCGCGCCGTGCCGGGGACCAAACGTAAAACAAACGGACCGCACGCGCCACCTGTGGGGTGGGGCCGCCCCTATCACGGTCCTGGGCGTCCAATAGTCTCTAAACCCACCGCGCTATGGATTATCGACAGGGATCATCACCAGTCTTTCTCGATGGTAGGTAACCTCGATATGGTACGATATTACCACGGGATGTGGTGCTGTCAATAGGCAGCACGCGGATTGTGGGTTCCTAGCATTGTGATATTGAACTCATGACCTTGGTTTCCCAGAAGCAACCTCGATATTACGCTTATGATGTGATTCCCAATGCAACGCTCAGAGGCTTTGCTTGCTGGGTATCTACCTAAGTACCGGAAATGGGCCTATACGACAATATAACCCAACTACCCGCCTGAAGGCCCGCAACCCGTCAGGTTGTCCCACTGCCCACTGGCATATCAACAGGCCAGCCAAGGCGTACGTGCATGCCGAGGCGATTATGAATGTGGCTGAAAACCATGTCGTTTGACTTGGAGAGTTCCAGCCAAAGATTCCCACGGAAAAAAACGCCTCAAGTGTTACTCGTTAGTGTCCACATGCTGCTGGGTGGCAGTCGGTTCCTCCCGCAATCCAAACTTACCGCGACGAAAGTTGGGGGAAGATAAAAGATTGCGCGTGTTTGCAACAAAACGTGTCAGGGAGACGGGGCCGTCTTTGTCGATATGGATTTCCCGACTCTGCAGGCCATCGCCGCCTCCATCACTACGTACTGACGTACATGAGGGGAGGGAAGGGCCGGGGGCGCGCCGCGAAGAAGAGCCATGGGAAGAGGCTGGTAAAACTACTTAGGATTTTAGGACTTGTGATTTGTACCTATTCAGGGGTGAAGCTAATATTTAGGGTCTGGTTTGGCTCAACTGTTGTACTCAGATGACAGCCTAAATTAGGGTCGTACTTCTGTTGTTCAGCTTCCTATTCCAATCCCACTCCTCGCCGGTTTTCAAGTTCCACCTCACCGGCCCGATCCTGCTTGGCAACAGACCATTTCCGTAGTGAAATCAGCGCATACCATAGGGACAAAACTCCAAACCCAACGACCGTCCCGAAGAAGGCCGAGGAAAGAGAGAGTTGCGGAGCCACGTTTGTATACATCAACAGTAGAAACCACGCCCAAGCTACCAGAAAGAAGGACGTCCGCCAAATTGTCCGCCACCTCTCCTTTATAGCCTTTTTGTGGAAGTACGCCTCGGCAATCATCCATGCACAGAGGATAGGGATAATACAAATCAAAAATAGCCACCCGTGGCCGGGATATTCCCAGTACCGGTATGACAGCATCATGATGAAGGATGCCGCAATGACGATCCCAGTCACGATCAGCTGCAAACCAGCGTTTCTCAACCTCCGCAGGGCTGTGCCATCGACACCGTTCTGCTCCAGTTGTCGAGTGTGCAGTTCATTGACCGCAAAGAAAAGGAAAATTGCATAAAGTACGAGAAGCGACGCAGCAACAATTCCAGGCTCAAGCACCGTAATCGCATCCGCACTGGACGTATAGAACTCGTAAGTCATTGTTTCGAGTAATGCCAGAAACATCAAAAGCCGAAGGCCTGTCACCAGCCACGGACGTTTGCTCGAGCCTAGTTTGTCAATCCAGAGGCACCATAGAGGCCAGGAAAGCTGAATGGCGGGCTGGAAGACAAAGAGCTCGAAGACTAAGGCTGAGAATACCTTTGTGAGGTCCCTTGGTGCATTCGTCATGATGTACTCTGTGATTAAAACGTAAAACCAGACCGCGAGAAATAGGGTGCCGAGAAACGAGGGCGACTGTTCGTGTTCATCTAGAGATTCCGCGTTTCGGGCAGACGGTGGCGCATCAACGGCCGCGGTTTCGGTACTCGGCTGCGGGCAAACTTGGATGATTTCGACTTCATTGATGGAGTTGGTTCTTCGGCGTTGGTAGTATCGTCCATTCTCGCCACTTTCGTCACCTTCCTGTCCTGAAAGACTCTCAAGGAAGGAGACCAGGGGCGCAGCCAACAGAATAAGAGGCAAGACCTGGCCGAAGGACCAGCTGCTCTCTCCTCCCGGGCTGAATTTTCGTGTGGCGACGAGTTTCTTGGTCCCCCAACTCACAGATACGATGAGCCAATAAACCTGTCGAAACCCTGTCAGCACTTAATCACGTTCTTGAGTCAGCGATGCCCCCGTCGTGACTGACCTCAGCGAACACGGAGCAAAAGAGGTCAAGCTGCACGTGCAGAACTTGGAAGAATGCAACCAGCACGGGATCCAGACAGATTGGCTTGAGAAGCTTCCAACCCGATGTCGACACATCTGGGTGCCACTTCTCCATCCGCTCCATTGACCTCCGCTTGCACTTTAGCCCGTACTTCCTCAGCGTGATGGAAAAGCTGGGCGACAGCTTAGCGATCCGTATAGCGTATCCATATACCAATAGCAGAATGATGATGGCGAGGGACTGAATCCCTTCCCGGTCCATGGTGATGCTCGCCCGGTAGAAGCAAATGGCGTGGCTTGCTGGGTGCGCTTGGAGCCCCTCGACCTCCCGAAGCGAATCAAGTAGCCACGTGAATTTGGCAGTCGGGCCCGCAGCGACAGAGAGGAGAGCGAGCATCACGAGCATGAGAGCCACACGACACCATTTCTCCAGGGGCCTGTTGTGAAGGTAACGGCGAAGAAAGGTCAGGGCGGCGAGGTGGGTGACGGAAGAAAACCAAGCGAGATCCACGACAAGCTGCCAGTGGTACGCCGAGATACCACAAGTCAGTGTACTGTACCCGGCAATGAGAATTGCTATGCCAGTTACAATCTGGATGTCGGCAAACATGACGATACACTAGGACTAAATCAGCTTTCGGTCTCTATCGGAGTGCGCATGGCCGTCAAATAGCGACCTTATTGAGTGTTCCCTCCATTGAAGCGCCAGTATTCTTATCGGGGCGCTTTCTCCTCCGGATGCCGAACAGGAGGGTCCGGTCGACAGGGTTTGGAAGCTCGGTGGTGGCCGTGTCTTGACCGGAAGCTCGAGAGGGATCCAGATCCGGGTCAAAGTAGCAGACGTAGTATGCAATGAGAATCGCCACGGTAAAGTATGCTGTGATCAAAAAACTCAGGATTACCTGCTTGAGGTGTTAGCATCACAGTGCCAAACATCTGATGTCGAAATGTGCTCACCCCCAACCCCGCGATGTCGGCATTAGGCTTCAGTGAGCCCGGCTCGCCTTCGCACGAAAAGGTGCATCCTTCATCCTCTTCATCCATTACGAAGTCGTCATGATATGTTGCGACAAGAAGGCGACCGTCCGGTGATGAAGGAGGGTTATTATCCCCTCCCCAAAACTAGCATCTGACACATTTACGTAGCCAGAGCCTCGTGTGCCGAAAAAGGCATGGCTCCATGCATGTTCGTCCGTTGACAAGCTGCGGGGTTCGTTCGAGCGAAACTGGTGCCATTGGCTGTCTGCGAGGCGCTCTATCGTTGATCTGGAGATTGTGCGACCGCCTTTGCGACCCTGACCTTCCCTAAATTTAGATACGGTGCCAATGAGAGGCAGAAAAAGGGGTTTTCTATTTACCCACGGCAACGGCGGAGCTCGACAGTTGGATAAAGCTCCACTGCTCAAACCCAAGCTCACTATCTTCCAACTATCTCCCCAACCACGTCGTCCAAGTCTGTATTGGGTAGCACAAGATGCTTTGCTCGTTTCCGGGTCTGCGTCACGCTTTCGACGGCGAATGCAACCTTGACTAGTACCTCCTCAGAGAAGGCCTTGCCAACAATCCCGAGCCCATATCTAACATAACAATTGCATTCATTAGCCTCTACTCAGAGCAGGTGTCTTGAGTGAACAAAGGAGGGCACGGAAGCTTCAGACTTACGGCCGATTCGGTGCCTCGTCGACAGTGTCATTTCTGTCGCTCCATTTAACTGGTGTGTCATCGGGCGCGTAGCCAAGGGGAACGCCTATCATGGGCAACCCTCCTCCAGCGGCGAAGTAGCTGCAGGTTTTGGCGCAGTTGGGTGTGATGATAGCGTCCAAGCCGTGCGCTTCCATGGCGCCCAAAATGCCTTCTGGCCCTGCAAACCTCTCCTCTCTCTCCTTTGCTCTTGTATATCGCTCCCCAACTCTGCTAGTCTTCAAGGCGAGTTCCCAAAGAATCATGTCGCGGTGGGGATAGTCTTCTTCTGGGCCATTCTTGGTCAGCTCGATGATATCCTCGAGGCTGCGGATGTTTCTTGGATTCTCCTCCAACTCAGCCAGGTACTTGTTGATAGACACCCGAAATTCGGTTGCCATCACCCAAAGCTGCTCGTCGAACTCGAGTTTGGCAGATTCCTCAAAGCCCGCGAAATCGATGTCGATGACTTCCACACCGAGATCTCGAAGCCCTTGGACAGCACGGTCGAACTCCTTCTGCACATGGCCCGGTACTCCTGACATGGTATTCCGGGGAATACCAATCTTAAATTTCGAGACGTCTGCCATTGTGCAAGACTTGGTGTAATCGGGGATTTCGTCGAACGGAATAGAGTACGTGGCGGGATCGTTGGGGTCGCTGCCAGCTATGATACCCAAAATCGCAGCGGCATCCTTGAAGGTGCGTGCAACGGGCCCGGGAGTGTCCTTCTCAAGCGAGACCGGAATTGTCGCGTCCCTTGATACCAGCCCAAGTGTCGGCTTCAGGGCCACAACATTGTTGGCGTCAGCCGGATAGATAAGGCTTCCCCATGTCTGCATCGTTGTCAGTTTCCGAGTTCAAGGCCAAACCATAGACTGACCTCAGTCCCGATAGCGGCAAGACAAAGCCCAACGTCCGCGGCAACAGCCGAGCCGCTGCTACTGCCAGACGGGTTCATCTTGTGGTGGTATGCGCCCAATGTCTGCCCACCTCGTTGGGACCAGCCTGAGTTGGACACCTTGGAGCGGAAGTTCGCCCACTCGGAGAGGTTTGCGCTACCCAGGATGACGGCCCCCGCCTCCCTCAAGCGCGAGACAACAGGACTCTCCCTCGGGGGTCGGGTACCGAGCAAGACCGAGGAGCCGCTGCTAGAGCGCAAGTTGTCTTCTGCGACGAATATATTGTCTTTGATGAGAATGGGCGCTCCAAACAAAGGACCTCTGCGGCGTCCAGACGCCTTCAGCTCGTCGTCGAGCAACCGCGCGATGGCCAAAGCGTTCGAGTTCAACTCGATGACAGCATGGAGGGTGTCTTGGACCTCGCCAATGCGTGTCAATGCAGTTTGGGTTAGGTCCTGGACGGTAAAGAAGCCGGAGTCGAGCCCGGCGGCAATCTCGTCCAGGGTGATTGTCAAAAAGCTCGGAATAGACGTGGGTATGCCCTTCTGGGAAGGATCCATCGTTTTGAAATGCCCAAAGGCAAGACGTCCAAACGTAGAAAACAAGTGAGGGGAGTCGCGCCGCCGACCCACCAACCAAATAGCGGTAGCGGACACTTGCAGTGCCAGGAAAATTGAATAGCGCGATACAAAGAAACGCGCGCACTTCTCCGCTAGGCGATTCTGGAATTGTAAATGGGAACCTGCGGGCTTGGAAATGGCCGATGGTGTGCAACGGCAAGGAAGGCTCTAAGGGCAGGCGCACTCGGTGCTGCCCGATAGGAAAGTGGGCGGTCAGGTTATCTCGGGCCCGCGGCCTGCCGAATTTTTCATCCTTCCACCGCCGTTTCACACACTCCGCGCCTCATTTCCATCACCAGGCGCATTGTTTGTTCCGCCTATGCACCAACATCATGAGCCGATGCCTCAGCAAGATTCATGACAAGATTGTCAAGAACCCCGAGCGGTTGGACTGCGGTAAGCGGACGGGGCCATCCTTGCGATTTGCATCCGCCGAGAAGCTTCAGATGAGTCCCAAGTCCACTCGCCTCCTTCATCAAGGGTACCGTCACCGCATTACCGTATGCAGCAAAAGCAGGACGCAGAGTTCTTGTGGCCCTCATCATAGCTCTTGGCGTCCAAAAACAAGACGAGCAATACGAAAAGGTCGCTAATGATCACTTGCCGGATCCTTCATGGCAGTTGATCGTTTTGAGGATACCGATATTATGTCCTCGGCGGCACATCTCAGCTCAAGCCCTAGCGCACGTTGAACAGCCAGAATTTCGTTGGTTAGGCCGGCGTGCTCTGCTGGTAACTGTACCTGGCTCCCTGATGGACCGAGGCGAGGAACAAAGTCGGGATGAGCACTTCTCAGGGCAGGATGGCACGACCATGAGCAAGGTTTTTTGTCCTTCATCCCAACGTCGTCGGCATTAGCAATGCATGGGGCTTCTCGACAAGTGGGGTGAGGTAGGATGGATGGATTATATGAGGTGAATCTTGGGCCGTCATCACGCTGTCGGTACCGACATGAGTGGCCTAGAACACCTAGGGGGCTGAGAAAGGAATGCGGCACAGCCCGCGCTTCGGCGGTCCTTATGGTCCCTAATGCTGGGAGTGCTGTTGGGAGTGCTAGCTAATGGTAGGGCTGGGCACGCTAGTATTCTCCTCGAGCGAATCACGGACCTTGCCGTCGCGGTATGCCTGTGCGACCAGATCTTGGCTGGAGACATGGGGCTGCGGTTACACAGGATTGCAGGATCAGCTTTATGTGCTCAGCTCCTTGATACACCTGGCTCCCCAGACGGGCTTGGCCAATCAGACTCTCGGAATCGGCGCGACAGCCGAGCCTCCGACGTTGCAAACTTTCTCTGTTACATGCTTGGGACGGTCCGTTGGTGGCTAGCGTACCAACGCTGAGGGCATGTAGGGACGTCAGTTGATCTTCACGGGGCCGCGGGAGAAACCACAAGGCAAGGCAGAAATTCAGGAGAATCGGAAGATTCCGTGGTCAGTATCGACAAGGCCACAAGGAACGATGCCAGTGGCGATGGACGAGGAGGCAGAAGAACGAGCACCGCTTCAGGTCAAGGGTCGGGTATAAATATCGCCATCAGTCTCCCCCATCGCCCAGTTATGGTTTGCTTTTCTTGATATTATGCTTTGTGGCATTCTCCCCCTTTTCCAATCCAAAACGCTGATCACCTGCCAATACTTCAGTCTTCAAGGGTCAGGTGCCCTTCCGCGGGGCTCTTAACAACCCAGGCAGATGGATTCACTCGGATACCAGGGCCTATGGCGACGTTAGTGTGTGGTTCACCGATGCGGGTTACACCAATTACAAGAACTTTCACCAGTCGATTGTAAACAACTGGCGCTCCAAGACGGGCACGGTTTGCGATGTCGATTCGCGGTGGTAAGCAGCTGGGATTACTGTTGGCGGAGGTCTTTTCAGAGGGAACAAGGGATGACCGACCCGGACTGTGGGTTGGAGGGGATGCGCTGGAACAGACTTCTGTTCTCTCTTTTTCTTCTTCTTCTTCTTCTTGACTCTCGTTTTGTCCCGTTCCTTTACTTACTCGCTTTTCTCATCGCTTCACCTGTACTGCTGTCGAAATACACGAAACTTTGGCCACAAACACACAACATCCTTGTGTTCATGCTTCTTCGCGGCGATGGCCGGGGCGGATAGCCGGGTAAAGATGCCAGCGTGCGGCGTTTACCGAAAACTTGGGGACAAGAGAATTGCCATATTTCTACGGAATCTCGGCTACCGCTTGGTTGGTAAAGCGAGCGACCCCGCCTGGACACTCACCATTCCAACCGGGAAACAGTTGGACCCTGCCTTGCCACTCTCCTGGTAAAGTTGGCGGGACCAGATTGGGGGCCTATAAATAGCCGTGAGGCTGCATTATCCCCGACGTGCTGCGTCCGGGGTAATACTTCTCTTCGACGTCACACGTTGGAATTCGGCCCGGACAATTAGTTCCCGAAAACATCATCTATCACGTACTTTATTTTGCAACAATGTCTGTGGGCAGTAGGAGGAGGAAGTCTTGTAGGGATTCACCTCTTGGAGCGGGGTTGAAGATGGAGATTGCCACCCGCCGCGCCGGGTATATATCAACACGCTGTCCCGGCAAGCATCAAAATTCCTGCTTTTCTACTGACTCTCACAGGACCACAAACAATCTACCTTACCTCAACCGGTCTCATAACCCTTCACCACCAAAACCCAAACCAACCCAAACCCCCAAAATGCACCTCACCCCCATCCTTCTCTCCCTCCTCACCGCCACCACCGCCCTCACCTCCCCCCCTCCCATCCGACGAGACACAAACACCACCCGCCCCGCCCCCAACGAAATCAAAATCGCCAGCGTCGTCTTCGCCGGCTCAGGCTGCCCCGCCGGCTCCGTCTCGGGCAACCTCCTGCCCGACTCCAACCGACTCACCCTCGCCTACACCAGCCTAACCGCCGAAACCGGCGGCGGCGTCTCGGCGCGCGAAGCCCGCAAGAACTGCCAGCACAACTTCAAGATCCAGCATCCGCCCGGGTGGCAGTTTTCCGTGTCGAGGACGGGGTTTCGGGGAACGGCGGGGATTCCGCGGGGGTTGAGTGGGGCGGCGAGGGTTACGTTTTATTTTTCGGGGGAGATGGGGAGGGTGAGTTATTCTGCCAGATTGTTTGGTTGAGGGGGGTGCTAACTGAGATTGTGGTGGTAGATTGTGTCGGAGATGAACATCAGGGGACCGTACGACGGGGATTATCTCAAGGTGCATGAGTTTAGCGATGCCACGACGACGTGGTCGCCGTGTGGTGCTGAGGCGTTGTTGAATGTCAATGCCGAGGTGAGGTTTGTGCCGGTGGCGAATTTGACCGAGACGGCGACGTTGTCGATGACGAGTTTGGAGGAGGTGGAGTTGGGGTGGAAGAGGTGTGAGAAGGCGGTTGCTGCGTCGAGTTCTGTGAGTGCTACCAGTGTGGCTCCAAGTGTTACGCCGAGTGCTGCGGCTGCGGAATAGGGGTTGATGAGTAGGTAGGTGGGGCTGAAACGGGGGAGGGAGTTTGGGTTATATGGGTTGGGTTTTTTTGGTGGGTTTTGGTCAGAGTTATATGACGCAGAGCAGCTCGTGCAAAAGCTTTGGTTCAGTTTGTGTGGCCAAGTAGTTTCTTTGTTTCGAGCTAGTGTTGCGGCAAAGGAGCGAATGAGTAACCCCTGAAAAAAAAAAGAATGGGGTAAAAAGAAGTTAAAGACACAAGTAAACACCCCTGATCGGACTCCAGAGCACTTTGTAAGCATTCATCCAGGCTCGTCCCCCATCGAGCTTCCCCGAATACCCCCTCTTTACCAGCGCGAATCAATGTCGCACTTGTGCTTGCTCCGGAACCCATTCACAATCGACTGGTGGAAATTCTTGTAGTTGATGTAGCCCAAGTCGTTGAACCACACACTGACATCGCCATACGCAATGGTATTGGAATGGTGCCATCTTCCCGGGTTGTGGATAGCGCCTGGGAAGGGGTGCTGCGTCGTGTAGACTGGATCAAGAAGCGGTTGGTCAGTGTATGTTACTTTCAAGTTTCTTTTTCGGGGGAGAGTGGTTGGAGATTTACAATCAAACATCATGATCCACTCATCCAGCATCTGCCTGGTCCCCAGGCCGCCGGCGGTTCGGCCGCTGGCGTCGACGCGCACGCGGAAGCGGTGCCAGCCAGCTTCGGACCAGTCACCATCCCAATGCGCCTTGAGAAGGCACGGAGCGCCCTGTCGGGCTTCGATCCCGGAAGCAGTGGCGTTGAAAGCGTCAGGGAAGGTCTCCGGGCCAGCATCCGCAGTGCGGACAGGTATAGCGTCAGGCGCAGCGTCGGGGAGGGGAATTGCCAGGGAGAGGCATGCGAAGGCAAGGAGGGCGGTGAGCTTCATGATGTCTTGGTTGAAGGAGTTTAGGCTGTGTATCTAGTGTGAAGCTGATGGGATGATGGCGTCTGGAGTGGGAAGATGTGGATGGGGAAGGGAAAGATATTTATATTCAGAACTGGCCTCCTTGCCGCGGCCATCCTCTTGGTTTCCTGCTGGATTCTGCCTCTCTCGTTGTCGATGTCCTGGCCATCTCGGACCGGCCTCACGTGTCGCCTTGAGATTCTGCCTCGTCGGCTCTCATGCGCTTTGAATTTTCGCCGAGGTAGCCTGGGTGTAAGATGGCAGTACTCATCAACAGTGGTTGAGCGATGCTGAGATCTTGACGCCAACGAGCGGGCCCCATAATCACAGCTAGCCAAGCCGATACGACGTTGCGGTTCTGACTGTCTTGATACCCTCAAGTGTCTACCTAACTTGAAACGGGACCATATCCCGAGTTACATCTGCTGGATCATGAGCTGAAGGCAAACTTGAGTCAAGGGGATAAATACCCACTGACAGGTACCCAGTTGTCGGAGCTTCCAAGAGCTTGGGCTTGTAAAACAGACGGCGAAGCTTGCCCAACCCCGCCTTACACTGTGAGAGTCAAACGCTGAATGTGTGTAACCACCAGCCGTGTCTTCAGCCAAGACCTAGCATCGCCGTAAGCGCCATGGCCAATCCCGTGACTTGTCCGAGGAGACTACGACCTTGCTTTCTTGTCCAACATCATGATTAGCTAAGTCTCCCGCAAGGCAACGACATAAACTTACCGAACAAAAGACTGTGCCTCAATTTGGCCCCTCTTACGTCTTTCCCCCATCATCTCCATCACCACCGCTCCTGGTCGCGATGCTCCATCCACCCTCTAACCCAATAACCGCCTTATCAATCTTACACAATGCGAGAAAGTCCTTAAACGACGGCAGCGTCTTCCCAGCAGCCAGCAACGCAGTAGCATTGTCCCCAGCCTGATTCTCAAACATATTCCCCAAATCGTCCGTCCCCGCCTTCAACTTCTCCAACACCAACGGCCGCAAGCACTTCTGCCCAGTCTTACTCCTCAGATGATCAGCCAGCTTGTCAGCCCTCGCAAACGACGACTCTCAGCTTCCCGTCTTCGCTCCGCGGGAACTCCTCGACGTAGATGGTAAGGAAGGGGGCCATGAATGAGAGGGGTAGGCAGTCAGAAGTTGCCACTCAGTCAGTCATTTGAAACAACGGTGAGATTAGGGTATTTCAGGGGCAAACTAACAAAGATGATGGTTGCCACGGTGAAGTACAAGATTATCTTCCCCTGTCGGTCGGTTCCATCGTTGATCTTGTAAATCCCTCTCGTAAGGTCGCGAGTCAGCTTTTCCTCTATCAGGTTGGCTTGTTTGCGCTTCAGGTCCAGCAGTTGTTCCACCTGTTGTTAGCGAACTGTTAGTGCAAATACCTAGACATTGATGTTCCCACCTACCGCTCTGGCAGCCCGCTCAGCGAAACGATCAAACCGGACATAGCATATACGTCGTCGAAAATTCATAACTTGAATCCTTTACGCTCCTCTTCCATTCCAAGTCACCTAACCACCTGCCTCATTGGGCAAGGTGGGGGCAGCCGGCGTGAGTCACGGTAAGCCGGGTGCCACTGAAGCAAAAGGTGCATCAATGGCAGGTCAAAACAATTCATCATAAATCATCCGGCCTGGTATAAGTCTCAGCCCAAGTAAGTTGACGAAAATCGAGGTGTGGACAGACATCAGTACCAGGTAGCACAAGACTGAACCTTGCCGATCATGGAGGGCACCAACGACGACAACATTGAAAAGGCTACCCAAAACTTTGTCTTTCCGGTCCCGTCTCTGCTAGAAGATGACCGGATCAAGCTTATTCCTTTCAATGTGAGCCACGCCCTTCAAAGTCTGTTCCTGAACCGCAGCTACACTACCTAGGCGTGAGGACTGAACATGATCAACAAGATCCCAAAGCACGCGCAAACAGTCTTCACCCACACCCGCGATGACCCCTACGCATACGCGCACCTCTCGTTCGGGCCGTACGATGCCGTCGATGGATACGAAAAGCTGATCAAGGGGCTCGAGGAAGATGAGACCGTCTTTATCTTTGCCATTCTGCTCAAAGAGAAGGACGTGGAAGACCCGGAAGGAATGTTGATAGGCACCATGGCCTACTGCGGCGCCAACGTTGAGGACCGCTCCATCGAAATCAGCCTCGTGCAGATCTTTCCAAGGTACCGTCGTCGTGGCTTCGCGGTCGATGCGGGCCGTTTGCTGCTGGATTATGCGCTTACCCCTGCTGCGGAGGGTGGGTTGGGGGTGGTGAGGGTGGAATGGCACGCTAGCGCTGCGAATCTGGGGTCGATTGCTGTTGCGGAACGGTTGGGGTTTGAAAGGTACGGCGTGGTTAGGTATGAGAGGTTTTTGAAGGGTGGAAAGGAAAGGGGGAAGGTGGGGGAATGGGAGGTTGGGAGTGCCGCCTGGGACTGGGGTTGGGGATCTTTGGAGGGACTTGGTTATGCTTGTGGTGTATTGGGATACGTGGAAAGGGGGTCGTGGTGGGAAATTTCGTCCTGGCACAGTGGAGGGGGAACAATGAGCAGTGCTTGAGCCTAGCAGTATTTTAGAGGAAAAAACTGACTGGTTCTGTGCAAGTAGTATTCTCCGACCGAGTGCAATACCCACAGATCATGTTTCTAAGAAATACCAACTTCCTGGTTGAGGTAAATGGAGCGCCCTGCCTAGAACGCTACATGGAGGCCCGTGTACCGGGATTACACTGTGATAAGCCCGCGGCCCATACCTTATCCATCTACGGGCAGTCAGATCATTGGCACGCGAGTATGCGGGGAGCGACAAAAATCCTGGATAAAGTCAAAAGAACTGGAACCGATGTTGCAGCCAAACCCCAGTGTCGCGCTTCTTGCGGAGCTGGTGTCACGCTGGGATGGAAATAGCCCTGCGCTTAGTTCGTACCCAAACAAATCAGCCAGCTTAATGCTTTCTGTTGGTAGCGAACCGCACGAATCGAGTTTCTGTGAGTCGAGCCAAGCAGCTGAGTTGCGTTGAGCCAAGTCGGGTTAAGATGCCGCAGGCCTTGACTTGACTGACGGTACAGTGCAAGGTAGGCGCCAAGCATTATTCATCTCGGGAAATGTTACTCTGTTCAAGGGAGTGCTGAATCATGAGAGTCAAGGCAAAGACAGGTGGAGATGAGTACCTATGGACATGGTGAAGTATAAATAACCCTCCATTTCCCATCTTCTTATCGACCATCTTCGTTGCCCTACATTCACCACCCTGACCTAGGTATAACTCCAAAATATTTCAGTTTCCAAGACACACTGGAGCCAGCCAGGTAAGCCACACCTGAGTAACCTGAGTAAAAGAAGCTTGACTGACACATGCTGGTAGTTATTTTACAAGATGAATCTCCAACTCCTCGCCTTGACCCTCTTGGGCTCCCTCAACCTCGCATCAGCTGCGTGCCCCTCCAACGCATACAGCACCACTTGGACGGGCGGCGGCTGCAACTTTTACGGCCCCAACGGCGTCGCGAGCTGCATCAACTTGTGCAAGGATCAATCGAGCGGCCGCAAGTGCTGCTCTACCGTTGAGACTTCGGTCGAGAGGAGTGGCTGTCTCTTGGGTATGAGCATTTGTCGGTGCACTTGCCAGCGCAGGTACTAGGCACCTACTGAACGGGGGAAAAAACATAAAACATTTTGGTTCAACGTGCAGAAGCAGAAGCGTCATCAGCGGGGTGAGCGGGAAAGACGGGAATGCACGTCAGGAAAATAACAAGACTGCGTGGACCTAGTACTAGTAGATAAGACTACCTCTATTGAATCTGATCGAGACATGGCAACCAATGAATGAAGACCTAGGCCTGTCCGACAGAATCTAAAACGGCCTGCATCCTGTATCCGGATACGAGAAGACCATCAAACCGGCATTTCCATAAGCTGCCTCTCTCCCTCTCCACATTCGGAGGGTGTTTTCCTTGCATGCTTCCTCTTGGACGTAAACGGCGTGGGCAACGTGTCTGCAATAGCTTGAAACTTCCAGGGCATCTGCCCATTTTATTCCTTCGATCTGTACCGCGTCGTAGTGCCCGCCTTGACCAATCGTAATCAGACAGAAACACGCTCTTTGGCGCACTACGCAAGGTGTGTTTCCAAGAGCATTCAGATAGTTGCCGCAGGCCCTGGTCGAGGCCCGATACAAGGTGTCTTTGCCGGAACCGCAGAAGAGCGCCGACCGCCGGGTGAGCGGCCCGATTGCACCTGGCGAAGCAACAGCTCCCTTTTCTTCGTTTTCGATCTCGATGAGAGCCTGCTCCACGAGCTCCACAGCTGTGAGGTTGAGACTCTCCAGCGATGGAAGTCCATGGCCCGGCGTGAACTGGATGTCTTCGGCCGTGAATCGAGGACGCATTGCGGCAGGTGCGACATCGGCATTGGGTCCACTGGGAGCGGCACCATTGGGAGCACCCAGGACGGAGCCGGTACAAATCATGAACCCGACGGCCCAGGCGGCGGCGTGAGAGAGGAACATGGCGGTGCAAATGATGTTGATTGTCTGACGAGATGTTGGGTTGAAGATGTTGAGGACATGGACAGAACTGAACGGTCAAGTGGCGCCTCTTTATAACCTCTGAGACTGGAGCAGCGCGTTCATCGCCATTCGATATTAGTGATCAACTGAGCGTGGCTCGCCCATTGACTGCATCTTGGCACCAGGGGAGAAATCCTGAAGGAGTTTGAATAGTGGATGTTGGTTCCTTACCCTTTGACTCCCCATACCTGGTACACCGAAACCCCATCATCGAGCACCTGTGCAACCAAACATAAGTTCCGTGGGCGCTCGGCTCTTGGCACATGTGGAGTCTCTCGCCAAGAATGGCCTGGGCTGGCAAGGTCCTGTGCATCACCAGGCCCGGTTGCCAAGAGGATTCATGAAACCAACGAAATTCATTTCCAAGCTAATGCCCCGAATTTCGCCCAAGCCAGCATCCAGACACGGGATGGCACCCGAGCGGACGTCTTTCCGCGCCCGCGTGGACGGCATCTTTCCCGCACCCGTGCGGACATCTTTCCACCTGGCGGAACTCCACTACCCAGCTGGCGTTGATGGCTCGATGGGAAATCCTAGAACCCCACCACTGAGCCCCTGACTCCCAGCCCCGCGCCAAAGAAGCTGAAAACGGACAAGGGCTTCCAAATCTCTGTGTCCATGCCCATCATAGCTTATGTTCCATCGTATCCCCAGGAGGTATTGTTGATGATTCCAAAACTGTAATTTCGATTGTTCGAACCTATGGAAGAGACATGTGTCCTGCACTAGAGATTGCACATCCTCCAACAGCACCTAGAACTATATTCCTCACCCATGTTGTAAGCCACTTGACCAAGTTGATATATCCCGCAACTGTTACGGCAAAGAAGAAAATGTTTATCGGTTGTAATACAATACTATTCACGTCTTTAACGTGCGTTTTAACAGGCAGGACCCACTCTCCTCGGCCCGCACAGGCGCCAAGCCCAGCACCCCACCATTGACCTCGACGTCACACCCCCCACCTTTCAACTTCCAACCCTCCCCTCCAACATCAACCCAATCTCAACATCACAAAACAAACCACCACCATGCCCGGCTCCTCCCTCTGGCTGCTCCCTCCACCTTCCCACCCCCTCCACTGGATCCTCACTACCCTCATCACATCCACCCTCCCCCCCCTCTTCCCCGCCGAATCATCCTCCTCCACCCTCGCGCCGCACTTCTTCCACCCGCACATGACGCTCACCTCGGAAATATCCCCCTCCCTCTACGGCGACAACCCCCAGGAATGGCTCGATAGCATCCCCTTTCCGTCCGCGAGCGAAGTGCGCGTAAGATTCAGGGACGTGGCGACGCAAGATGTCTTTTTCCGGAGGTGTTACCTGCGGGTGGGAGTCGAGGGCGTACGAGGGGTGGTGGGGATTGCGCGCGCGAGAGGGGTAGAAGGGGAGGATGAGGTGGGGGAGAAGACGAGGAGGTGGGTTGAGTGGTGGTTGGGGGAGTATGGACCGCATGTTAGTTTGATGTAGTGAGTTTTCGTTGTGCATGACTTGGGGATGGTTGAGCTGACGGGTGGTAGTGGGAGTGCGATGATGGACGAGGGGAAGATGGAGAGGGTGACGAAGGCTGTTGAGGAGGCGGGGGTCAAGTTGTCGATGAAGGACGCAGATGGGGAGGACGGAGATGGATGGGACGGGGGCGTGGTTTGGCTGGTTCCCACCGGTCGACCGATTGATGAGTGGAAGCCGATTGCGGTCAGGGAGCTATAAGTCGCGTCATCTTGCACATCGACCTCGCAGGTGATGACCATAACAGACTTGGAAACGGTTCACGGCGATGTCTTGCTATAATGGACGGACGGGCCGCTCCGCTCAGGTGGTAGCCTGCTTTCTTGCTTCACAAATTCCTCGACTTGTTCGATTCAGTCAACATCGTCGACCTACTACCACACACCCAACTCTCTGGGTTTCTTCCAGGCAGCGCCGCAGCACACCATGTACGCCATGGCCCAACGGGAAGACAAAGCGTCCAGTTCACTGCCAACACATCGTTGTTCGCATGTCGATGCCCTCTCTCATGGACACCTGGAGCTACACCATGAGCTTTTACCGCACAGAACATGGCGCAGAAGAGCAACATTTCGAAACTGATATTTTCCCCCAATTCCTCCCCAGCGACGCAAACCAACAGTGGAGGCAAAACTGCGACGCATCAGCTCGTGGCTACAATTGTGTCCCGATGATCACTGCGAGTGTCGGCCCATATCTTCAAACGCAAGATGACGAAACACTCCCTCAGCCGGAGCCGGTGCTCGAGGTGTCGTTCGCTGGGAACTCTGGGAAATTCGTCCACACAAATCACCTGAAAATGAATGCGGGAGCTACACATGTCTCAGCCACTGTTGGGAAAATGTACCGCTCCGAACTACTCGCCGCAGTCTCGGTATACGCTTCCTCTGGAAGTTCCCAGTCTCGAACAGCTTGAAAGTGGCGATCATTTGCAGTACGTTGTCAGTTTTTGGCAACTTTGAAGGGGCGGCAATGACGTGCTTGTCGCAATGAGAAGGGCAAACACTGGTATGGGAGCGCAATCAGCTGGAGCCTCACCCTGTGAGCATTATCAGCTCTCATTGCATTTCGTACATTGTATACGAGGCTTAATTAACGAGATGTCTTTGCAGTATTCCTTGATCTCCGCTGCCAGCGATGTTGTGGGAAAGAATCCCCTTTTCAACAGGGCGCGCCAAGACCTTAAATGCACCCCGGATCTTGGGTCTCCCTCGGGACCGAGGGGCTGACGATCAGCAGCAGCCGCATCGGCGCACCGGCGCTCAACGGCTCCGACCCAAGGCCCTGAAATAGCGCGACGCCCCCTGCAGCGTCCCTCCGCGTCCAGCCGTTCCTGGGCAGTTGCAGCAGGCCGCGCAATCTCTCCTCATCGACGACCTGACAACGTTTCATAGGGCGACATTAACCTCGACACCGCGGCAAACGCGCCCATCCATCAAGACCATTATCGCCTCGATCGTCGCTGATCTGACGCCGGCTCGCGCTATCTACCGCGTCCCGGGAAATCGCACGCACCGCCATGTGACAAACGGTAATCGCTGACTGGTTCGTCCCAGCTTTTTTTTTTACCTTGGGTTCCCCTCGCGTCGCGCGCCGCAGCTGAAGGTCCTCCCCTCTCCCCATCGCGGGTCCGAATGCACGGGACGCCACGGCTGTGCCGCTGCGGCTGCGCAGCGACCCCCCAGACCCAGACACCATTGGAAATGAAATGAGATCATTGGGCGCCGCTGTGGCCGCACACCCGGGCCCTACGCAAATCAGGCCCCCCTGCTGCGGCTCCCGGTGCGACGCCACGGCCGGCATTGTCTGCTGCAGCTGTTCCCCCCAAGATTAAAACTCCCTTGGTTCCCCCGGACGTGTCGCGGAGCTGTCAGAAGGCTTGGCTTTTCACCGTTCTCTTTTTTCCCTTCCTACTGACGACGCTGAGTGACGACGACTTGTACTTTTTGACTTGCGCGGGAAAGCAACAACTGTGCCTTTGCGTCTGAGACAGCCATGGGTTCACAGCAACGTGTTGCAACGGCCGCGGTGGGGGCAGCGTTGTTTGGTAGGCTTTGTCTGACGTTGTGGACGGGAGGGAGACACGCTAACGAGTCAAACTAGCCTCCGTCGCGAACGCGCAATATGGCGGGTACGGAGGAGGTGGAAGGCCCGGCGGGTCGGGGTCGGGTTCCGGGAGCGGCTTCGGGAACGGCAACTTTGGCAACTTTGGGAACGGCGCTGGGTTCGACATCGATGCTGCCACGAGGGCGCGGACCATCCATGGCATCCTCGCTGCGTTGTCCATGGTCGTGCTCTTCCCGCTCGGTTCCATCTTCATGCGCGTCATTCCTGGCCGCTTTGCCATCTGGATCCACGCCGCCGCGCAGATGATTGCGTATCTGGTCTACATCGCCGGTGTCGGCTTGGGTATCTACCTGGTCAGGATGGTGCAGATTCCCTTTGGTGGTGGCACTCTGGTAGGTCCTTCGTGGTGTTGGTTCGAGACAAAGGGTGTTGCTAACACGAGACGCAGTTGACAAACCCCAACACGAGCTACCACCCCATCATCGGCCTCGTCGTCCTGGTGTTCCTCTTCTTCCAGCCCATCCTCGGCGCCATCCACCACGCCAAGTACAAGAAGGTCGGCGGCAGACAGATCTGGTCGTACCTCCATCTCTTCAACGGTCGCATCTTCATCACACTCGGCATTGCCAACGGTGGTCTTGGTCTTTGGATGGCCGGCGAGTCGGACAGGCTCAAGACGGCTTACATTGCCGTTGCCGTTGTTATGTGGGTGCTCTGGATGTTGTCGGCTGTGTGGGGCGAGTGGCGCCGCTGGAGGGCCACCAAGGGCGCGAAGCCTGCTGCTACCGGCAAGTTGTGAGCGCACTGCGACGGAACTGGCGAGCTGTAAGACGGACAAAATCGGGGAGATCCGAAGGCGTTGTTGGTCGCGACTGCAGATATGGGGGCGATTTGGGCGTTGTGCTTGGTTTGAATATCCGGAACAGCAATTGTAATACCAAAGCGTACATGTCGATAGCTACTAGTCTTAGTCACCTAGAATGATACCTTGTTGATTTCTAGCCGTTGGGTGGCACGCAGTGTGGTTCACAGTGGGGATTTAGTTCAGCGTTTCGAGGTTCGCACTGTGTTGCAACATCGCCCTTGAGTCGTCATGGACGTTGAGTCTGTTTCCGCGAAATCAGTAAGAAGCGGCGATAACAGTACGCATCTCAAAGTCTCTGACCTGGGAGTCTGCAAGATGATAATGGGGATCCCCATATTGAGCGGTTTCTCAGTGAATCGTTCACTCAAAAGCTTTGCAAGAATAGCCCCACTTTTCGACCCATCAGGCCGCCGCTGAAGTGAGAATTCTCTCCAAAATCAATTTAGCGAATTTACGGATTACGACGGCTGACTCCGCCATCGGTCCAGCCGCAACCACGCCTCAGCTCACCTCTCTGAATGGAGTCGTCAGCAGCGCCATATCGGTATTTTGGTCGCTTCCTTTGTAGGTGATCGCAATATCGGCAGTCGGCGAAGAGGATGGCGTCCGCGCTGCCGACTTCACCGCCAGTCGTCAGTCCGAGTCGCACTCATGCCGACCTCGTCACCCTCATCATCACCACTTCGCCGACGCCTTCCGCGCCCTCGACAGAACTCTTGGATCAAATCCTGCAGTCATTTGATCTCCACTGCCCCACTCTCAGCGAGTGCCGTGTGATTCTTGTCCTCGATACGTACGACCGCGTCGGCAGCGCTTCGCGTCTCAAAAAGGGACAAGTCTTGCCCGAGGGGGCCGCATGCTACGAGCAGTACAAAGAAAACGCCAAGCGAGTCATCCTCGACCACTATTCCAGGAACCCCGGAAACATTGTCGATGACAATGACGGCTACGACGACTCGGCACCGGACCTCATGTCCATCTCCTACGCCGAGGCCGAATACGGCGCCGACACCTACCACCAAACCACCAACGCGGCAAACCTCACCATAACCCGCACCCACGACGACCGCATCATCTTCATCGAGCCCGCCCAGCGCATCGGCTTCGGCCTCGCCGTCCGCTCCGCCCTCCGCCTGACCACCACCCCCTACGTCTGGATCCAGCAGCACGACTGGTCCCTCGTCTCCGACATCCCCCTCGGCCCCCTCCTCGACCTCATGACGCAGCAGCAGCGCTTCTCCTCTGCTTCCTCAGACTCAGACCCCAACCCCGACATCGACACCGACCACCCCGTCCTCTCCGTCCCCATCAAATACGTCTGCTTCCCCTCCGTCCGCATGCTCTCCTACGCCGTCTCCGCTCACGTCCGCGACTTTGCCGCCCTCCGCGCCCTCACTAATCTCTACAAAGGCACCTTTTCTCCTCCCCCTTCCAGTACCACCACCCCTTCACAAGGTCCGAAAATCAAAATCCCCCTCACACCCCTGTTCTTTTGGCACGATAAACCGCACCTCGCCGAGACGCAGCACTACCTCGCGCAGGTGTTTCCCAACAGGCTGGCCATGCCGCGCGGCGGGTTCATCGAGGATACGGTGGGCCAGAGGGCGAGGGATGAGATGAAGGGGGGTTTGTGGCGGAAGTGGGCGTGTTGGTTGTATTATCCGGATGAGGGCAAGAGGTTGTGCGTGAGGCATCTGAAGGGGAGGACGTGGAGGGGCACGGAGGCGGAGGCGAGGAAGAAGGTGGAGTGGTTGAGGAGTAGGGGGATGGATGTGGAGATGGGGGAGTTGGGGTTGGCGGTTGGGGGGTTGGGGGTGGGGGATGGGGAGGTGTGATGATCAGGGCGTGCTGCTTCGTGCTGGTTGGATTGGGGCCGAGTTTTGAGAACGTGGTGTGGAAGGGCCTCTTTCGGGGCTAAAATTGCAGTGGCTCATGCGAGCTGTGCATGAGCCCGATTGTGGCGTCCAATGAAGTGAGGATTGTTCATGCACCCCGGAATGGATGCATCTGACTGTCACGGGGAGTGACTGGCAGGGGTAGTATGATGGGAGGGAGGTGGGAGTCTGGTTTTCATGGCGTCTGAGGAGGCGTTAGAGCCGGGGCCTCATTTCGGGAAGGGGGGACATGGGAAGGCTATGGATAGACGCAGCTTTCAGGCCGTGATCCTTGGGTATACTAGCAACATCACAACTTTGTGGAATACCTTTGACGGCGAGCTGGCTGAACGTCGTTTGAGAATCATCTAGGCATTATAAATAAAGAAGCATCTGGTCACATTGCCCAGCATCTTCTTAGTTTCTTCACATGGTCTCTTGTCACGCGAAACACTTCTTCGAAGAGAACGACAAGAATGGTTTTTCTTCTGGTTATGTGCCAGATACCGAACAGTCAAAACATCTCTCCCACTGACTCAAGCTCTCTCAGTCGTCCAGCCCCGGGATTTTCACTTAAGAGATATCATAGGTACAAGTTAGCGGGCTAAAGAAACCCGAAAGACCAGGAAGGGCGGTAGCGTTCTGGTACCCTTTATTCCTTGTGCGGTTGGACGTCCTCCATGTCCATCATAAGGTGACGAAGCCTGAGCTGGGTTCAAGGGTTCTCTGGTGTTATTCTATTGGCCACCCTCCACAGTTGGTACTGTCAGCGATCAGCACAAAAAGGTGCCGTGAATCTGGGTGCCTGGGCACCCAGATAAAGCGTCATTCTAGAGTGTTATGGAGGATAAGAAACCTTTATTGATGGCCGCAAAAAGAAGCTATTCACAAAGAATTGGAATCGTGCATAACTAGCCAGAATGCAGGGCAGCTTATCTGCCCTGACCAGACAACTCAGAGCATTGCAACCACTCAATATCTTGACAGGTACATCAGCTTTCATCCTGTGCCTCCGTCTTGCCCTATGTATTAACAGACTGACAAACACTGAGAATATATCTACTCATCAGAGCAATAAAGCACCAATTCCGTCTACTCAACAAAAGCATCCTTCCATAAGCACCCTTCCATCTGTGGGAGGACCGCCTTAGCTTGCCACCCCTGAACCCCTTTTCTCAAACATTGTCCTGCAGTCCTGCCCCAGACCTTTCTAACAGCACATGCAGACCGCTCTATAAAGCATGCAATCATGGTACGGGTGGCATCACTCTACATGGTTTATAGAAACCCAGTTCCGTATTCCGACTCCAACATGAGTGGCACCAATGTGTGGGTACGGAAGAGATTTGGTGTGGAAGTTGATGGTACGAGAACCTACCTAGTGTTCATTGTGAGGCTGCCGCGGAGAAACCACTTTGAAAAGGGTTCTCAGGTGCGGTTTGACCGCTAATGATTCATCGCAGGAGCCGGCAAGTTATTCCATGCTGAGAGGCGGCATAGTTTTCAGTTTTGGGTTTGTCAAACTTGACCGACTCCAATCCACATCCCACCTATTGAGTCTTGATCGTGTTACGGGGCATCACATACTGACTCATTTCATTCATTTAGGTAGATCAATGATCCACCTATAAGTTACCTGCATCATTCACCTTGAGCTGTACTGCTGTAAATCAGGGACCCTGGGTCCTGGAGAATGAGCAATCCAGGGGTTGTAATCAGATTCCGCTCAGCGGGAATAGCACTAGGCTTTCAGAGCCAGTTTAGAATACCCAGGCTGCAGTGTAAAACTGCAACGCCCCTATCTCTTCTGTTTCTGCTGCCAGCCTCTAAATAAACCTCCTACCTGGACCTTGAGTCTGATGCGAGCAGAGTTCCCGAGCGAATAGGCTTCCTCGGCGAGTCCACCTACCCCGTCCACCAGTCCAAATCAATCCTCTTCAGAATGGTATAAATAAGTGCCTTGCCCCCCAACAACCAGTTCTCCTTCACATCACAAACATCCATTCAAATCAGATTTGAAGCTTCATCAACAACAAGCACATGCCTGATTCCAGTCAGGAGACTCCAGCAACGCAACCAAGAAGCGCCTAACCGAAGGAATCCGCAAGACGACAACAAGAATGTCCACCCAGAGCACATCCACCTCCGGCGACACCGCCACAAAGACACCACCATGGCCGACATGAACGAAACCACCGGTACTCGCACCGACCAACCATATCTAGATCAGCTCTGACATAAGGAGTGCCCCACTGCCCGCACCCGCCGTTCGAGAGCGCATTTTTGGTGGTACGTATTCCCATTCGCCTTTACCCCTTTCCCCCTGTCACCTTAATACAGCCACTGACAACCCCCTTCAGCAAACACCAAACCAGCCCCTCCCCCCCTCTCCGTCCGCCGGGCCCCCAAGCTCCAACCAACCCGCAAACCCCGTCCCAACCCCTTCAAGGGACGAAAACAAGCTCGCCACCTAGCTCGCCCGCTGGCGCGAGGAGGAATACAAAAAGCTTTGCGAGTGGGAAGAGCGCGTCAAGGTCTTAGAAGAGTACGTGCACTGCGACCAATGCGATAACGGCCGCCCGCCGAGGAGGATGAGTGGACAAGGATAGATGGGGAGTTCACTGAACGTTTGAATGAGGCTTGGGAGAGGTACGAGAGGGCGGAGAGGGAGCCAAAGCCGCAGGATGATGGATGGGATGACTCCGACGATGGGAAGGAGTGGCCGAAGGATTACTACCCGAATGATATGGAAAGGGGCTGTGTGACATGTGACAGCTTTGGGGGCCCTCCGAGGAACTGAGCAACGACTTTAGAAACCCCAAAAGGCTGCCGAGAGAATCGAACGAAACCTCTGAAGTACTGATAATGCAATGGCGTGGAGTAGAACTGAGCAACGCCTTCAGTGAACTAGAACCCCCCGCCATTGAGAACTGAACAACGCCACCCGAGGACCTTTTGTATGCCCCTGAGATTCTGGCTTTGGGCTTGCTGTAAAAAGCCACGATTGCTTTTGACGATGGCATATGGGGATCGAGAAAGACCGTAGTACCTTGGAACAACACATGGTTGACAATGCGGCAAGCTTGAGGTATTCTCGGAACGGCAGCTGGCTGCCATGTGTGAACATTAACTTTTGATCATACCGAAGAAGAACCTATTGACATTATCCACATGCAAGTAGCCAACCACTACAAAGCTTACCTCTCATCAAGCACTCCATACACCTCGGGCGCTCTCGCCGACAGGACCGGGAGCCCATTGCTGTCCTCCGACTCAGAGTCCTTCTCTTGCTTGTATATCCTCACGGCTTGCTTCTTCTTGATGGCTGCCTCCAGCGGCTCGCTCAAGCTCAACTGGCTAATACTATCGGTCAGTCTCGTCACGTCTTCGTCTTCCCATTCGCTCATACCCTTTGTGCTGGCTCTCAAATCTACCCAAGCCTGGTCTTCCCTATCTTGTCGTCTCGCCACACGATCCCCGTTTTCTAGCGTCTCGAGTTCTACGTCGCTCAGCAGTTCGCGCAGGCGCTCCGCCTCGCGGCGGAAAATGCGCTTCTCGCTGTTGCTGATGTGATGCTGAGCTGAGAGATTTGACCAATGACACTCCATTGACTTGAGGGCTGCAAACACACCAATTTCGTAGGCGTGAAGAGATTCGGCGTCGCGAGTGGACTTGACAGCGTTCTCGAGGCGGGCGAGGGCGGCGCGAAACGGTAACTTGACGTGCGTGAGGTCGTCGTCGGGAAGAGAGGGGGGAATGGCCGTCGAGGATTCACGATCGGAGGTCGTTGTGGATAAGAAGTCGACATTTCTGGAGGACGAGGTGGTGTGCGATGGTGTGGAATCTCCCAAGCCGTCGAAGGAGCTACTAGTGGCCTCGTCAAGCGCGCCTCTGTCGGTATTGGACGAACCGTGGGCGGCGCCATGGTCATTCGCGAGCCACTCCTGAACCGATCTTCTGGCATCTCGTGTCTCTGTGCGGTGTTCTCGGCATCCCGTGCGGACTGGGGCAGATTTCGTCTTGCGGTCAGGCGTCTGGTAGGGTATGAGACGGAGAAATGTCATGGTGACGAAATGGTTATGCGAGCCAGGTAGGTGCGCAGGGTTTTCGCAGGGCCGAGGTCAGCAGAAAATATCGTTCAACACCGCTCGCCCGCAGCGAGGGATATTTGTTTAAGCCTGCCGCGTTCTGGTGCCCCTTTCCCTTTGTTGACTATGAACAAAGGTCGGCGAGTCTTGTCTTTGTTGATAAAGGCGAATGGCCTGTCTGTCTCCTGTCTCGGCCTGTGATCGGAAGGCTGTATGTCTCAGTTCCCGTTACGTTCTCGACGCTGCTTTTCGAACACCAGACGAATCCAATATTGGAGACGAGATGGTGTTGCGGGGAGTTGAGCAGCCAGCCTGGCAACTGATCGGAGAGGCGTGTGTGACGTCCGGCGGGGGTGGCCTGCGAATTGAGCGCAGGGCTGCATTGTGGAGTAACCTTATCCGGGTTCTCGAACACAGGTAGTCTGTATCAAGTGTGTGACCCAACCATGGTCATCGTTCGTCCGTTGAAGAAACAACCAGGGATCAAGGCTGTGCAGGTTTTGGTCGCGACGTGTCGGTGTGTCTGGTTCTTGCTGGTACTGTGTAGTCTTCGCAGAGAACCAGGGTAGTTTGCGTACCTCTCCCGTGAGAAACATCAAGCCAAGGAAATGTGGGAAAATAAGCTACCAGCGACGCCACCAAGTAGCCAGAAGTATAAACCATCTCGCGCCACACGCTACCACTTGTGACCATGGAAGCGGAGATGAGGAATCGCGATGAGGTTGTGGGGAGGCCCGGATCGAGTGAAGCAAAATGTGTGTGGTCGCCGCGAGGGTCAAGGAAAACGGGCTGTTTTGTGTCGGCTCAGCTCGAAGTAAACAATCCCCGGCATCTCAGGGGTATCAAGGGGTACAGATCTTCAAAGGGTTAGGGTTCAGCTGCTCGTGCTTGAGGCCATTCCGGATGATCCGAAAATGAGACATGCGGCGTGTGAAATTGTCTGGCGTGCCTTGCGAGTGTTGCGCAAAAGTCATTTAACTGCCCGTCTCCCACCAAACGTGACATCATTGGCCGCTCCTTCCCAGACAGGCGAGACAAGGACGCAGGCAGCCAGGCCAACATGTGTTCCACCCGCCATAAAATGGGACGCGGCGATCTCCGCCTCTCATCAGAGGGGCCACCCAGACCCAAGAAGCTCAAATGGGGTTTCCCTTCGCTCATGCGACACCTTCCGGATTACTCTTAGTCCCGGCCGGGCGCGGCGCGGGCACACCATCTGCGTCTCGTCGCGGGGCAAAAGGGCGGGCGCGCCAAGGATCCCGCGCTGAGCAATGCGGGGTCCTGCCTCGTCCAGAACTTCGGTGGTGGGGTGTTCGACTTTTTTTTTCCATCTTATAACCTTCTAGAATTCCCACTTTTCCGCCGTTGAGATTTATTCGATTGTCGAGTATCCGCTTGCCGGTGGGTTGTAGATTGGATTCATTCCTCCTTGCCAAGTTGCATTTTCTCGATTCTTACACCTCTTGCTGTCACGAAACACCATCCTCGCTTCAAGCTCCTCGCCGGTTACCCCACCATCCCGCTTCCCAAGTCTCTCCCCCTTTTATCGCAACACAACATAAGTCTCAGCCGGCGCACTTCCTGGGTGCTCCGCGTCCAATCAAGCCAAGATGGTCCAAAAGCTCTATGTCACCTACAATGACGTGAGTAACCCTGAGTCTCACGCGCACGGGGGCAGCGTCCTCGACTAACACCCCTCCCCCCTCCAGGTCCACAAACTCTGCCAAGAGGCCGCCCCCAAGCTCCTCGAGGAAGTCAACCCCCAGCTCATGATCGCCATCGGCGGCGGCGGCTACGTCCCCGCGCGCATCCTCCGGTCCTTCCTCAAGCGCCCTGGCAACCCCAACATCCCCATCCAGGCCATCGGCCTCTCGCTGTACGAGCAGCTGACGACGAGCTCCGACGCCGACGTCGAGGAGCCCGGCACCAAGGTGACGCGCACGCAGTGGCTGGATCTGAGCGCGCTCGGCGAGATGGGCAGCCTGGTGGGGAAGCGCATCCTGATTGTGGACGAGGTCGACGACACGCGCACGACGCTCGAGTATGCCGTCAAGGAGCTTGAGAAGGATGTTGAGCTGGCGCGGGAGAAGTTTGGTGGAGAGAAGGCGCAGTTTAGTGTATTTGTGCTCCATGTGAGTTTCCCTCTTGTTTCCCCTTTCCCGCCCTGTTCGTATCACTCTGATTTTGCCACCCCAAATACCTCGGATACTGACGGATAAACCTGCAGAACAAGGATAAGCAAAAGAAGGGCGTCCTGCCCGAGGAGATGACCTCCTCTGGTCGGTACGTCGCCGCCAGGACGGTCGGTGACGAGTGGATCTGCTACCCCTGGGAGGCCACAGACATTGATGAGCACGATGCTCTCGCTGCGAAGCAGAATGGCAAGCAGTAAGGGCTGATGTCGTTGGGTTTCTGGAATTTGCGTAGGGTGCAAGCGAGGCGTCGAGCTTAGCTTCTTCGGTCTGTTGCATAGCGTCCGTAAAGAGAGGGGGGGAAGGCGATGAGCGTGATGAAGAGGGAGGCGAGGGGGCGCGAATGAGGTGGAAACGCCTTTCGCTGGCCCCCATAGATCTGACAGTGTGGAGGACACTGTTGGATACCTATGTTCCCCTAGAGACACGTCCTCCTATCGAGTCGAGTCTATATACCAGTTCCGAATATAGTAGTCCGGGGTGATGCCCTGCAGGGAACGACGGAGAGTTCCCCTAGGAGTCTGTGAAGCCGTGGATTATTGACAGGTCGATGAGACTCCCACGCGAGCCGCCCAGATCTATTAAGCACCATGTGCTGGAATACTACACCAGAGCCAAGCAGAAGAGAAATCTGGCTCACCCGCCCGACGTGCCTTCTCTCAGATGCTTTTCTTTTAACCTCTTCTCCTGCTTCATGAACTCCCGAATGCCCACAGGAACGTTTTTATACAGCTCCTCGTCCCACAAGGGGGGTGCCTTGCCGGAGGGGGAGGAAGGCCCACCAACACCAGCATCCCAGTTTGTAGCCGAGCCACCCCCATCATCGTCCATGCTCACCGCCCCATGATCCAGCTCGTGTGTCCCTAAGCCAACCTTTGCACTTCTCCCTGCCTCACCCATGCTCGCGCTTGTTGTCCCTGCCGCCAATCCCGCTTCTTGCGCTCGCAGCCGTCGCTCTGCTTCAGAGTGGGCGCTCGACCATTCTTCCATATCATCTCGGTACCGATCCCACACGCAGTTGACGCAACCACTCATGCAGCAGTTATCGGGTTCCTCCGGGCGGGGCGGCACCAAGACGCCGGCGATCATGCGACTTTTGCTCCGGATGGCGGCGAGGCGTTCAGCGCGCTCAGCTGGGCCGGCTAAGCTCGACCCGAAGACGACGCGGGCTCGGGCCTGTACGTCGTTAGAGGGCTCGTTCACGGGTTCTGGAGGATCGGGGGAGGAGGGAGCGACCGACTTTGATTTTCCGTTGCCGTTATCGCCATTGGAGACCTTGGGCTTGCGTCCGCGCTTCGCGGGAGTGGGAGAGGGTCCAGGAGTAGGGGCAGCGACGGGGTCGGCCGCCTTCTCAGTTTCAGGCGCGGGTGTTGGCTCCCCCTTGGGGGTCTTCTCAGCGGGAGGTTCGGGAGGAGAGGGCGTTGAGGATTGAGGCGCAACTTCGACCTTTCTCTCGGGCAGCTTGGCGGAGTCAAGAATGGCCTGGTAAAAGGGGCCGATAGGGTGTGCCTGCTCCTGTGACGGCTCAATGGGTGACGGCGGAGAGGTGTCCTTGGTGGGAAGTGTCGCAAAGGTGCGCCGGGGTTGCTGGCTCCTGAACGCTCGGGCGAGCGATCGCGCGGGCTGCGCACCGAAAATGCTTCTGCGCATGGTGTTGGCTTGTGGGCGGACTGGATAAGCTCGGGGCCTGCAGTAGGTGTGATGTGGGTGTTCGCAACGGATGAGGTGGTGGCCGCAGCGGAAGCGGAGGACGATTTGGCTAGCGGCTGGGACGAGCGAGAAATTTCAATGGACCTTGGATCTGAGCCGAGGAAAACAACGTCATAAAGCTAGGGATCCGCTGTCGAGCGCAACACGTGGATAGTCACGTGAGTCAATTGAGAATTTTGGGATTGAACGCAAGGTGAATATGGCTCCAGGATCAAGTTCTGAAAATAAAAATAAAAAGTTCGATACATGTAGAGGAGGTATTCAGAGTTCAAGGACAGTTGTTGACGTTCGCATAGAAATCTGTTTCTGGCTCTCGCTTGGCTGCAGTTTGTTGTGAAACCAAACAAAACATCTACAGCTCCCGACCCTGGTCACACCCTCCTCCCCACCTTCGTCGATGTCAACAGTCAATTGATCCTCCCCACGCGACTCGACGCGTCGAACGATTGGAGATACCTTTCTGGTGGCTGAGTATCATGGAAAGGTAGCTGGAAGCTCATTTTTAACGCGATGGAGACCTCGGCGCCCAAACGGCGCAGGACGTCTCCGCGCACGTCGGTCGCGGTGCAGCCAGAGAACCAAGCCCAGTCGACACCCTCGGAGCAGCAGCCTTCCGGCCTCAAAGCAGCGGCCAAACGCCCCTCGTTTGCATCGCCGACGAAAGCAAGTCTCGAGAGATACAACCCAGACATCCTACGCCGGAGGCCGAGCCCGCCAAAACAGTCGCGAACCGACCAGAACCCCCCTCTTTCCGCTCCGCGCCCGACCAGTCGTGGTAGCTTCGGTGGACTGTCGCGTGCCATCGCAGCACACGCCGAAGAGCCCGAAGATACTGGCGACGGTGAATTGGCGGCGCGCAATTCTATACGGGGCGGGGAGCTGCTGGGCGAGGGAGAGAGTGTGCTTCGATCGCCAGCAAGGAGACCAGGCACGAAGCGAGGATCGGACACAGAGCCGACATCACATCCACCACCGGGGCCAAGCGATGAGGAGGGGATACATGACCCTTTCGCGCGTCGGGGGTTGCGCCGATCGCCACCCATAGGAGAGCCTCCCGAGCCAGTCCCAGAACCCGAGCTCCCACCGACACCGGAGCACCCCGATCCTGTGGTTAGCACCCCACCTTCGGGCATTCACAACACGCCTTCGAGACGCCCCAGGAGGAACAAAGCGTTGGCCGAGAAGGTTAAGAGCTCCTCGCCACTCAAGAATCCTCCTGTCACAAGCTCTCCCGGCCAGGATGAGGCGCCCCCGGTGTTCAAACTCCCTGCTCGGCCTAGTAAGCCAAGCAAGTTGAGCAAATCAGTACAACCAAGGGACTCGCCCGTTCAAACGACAGCAGAGCTACGAGGACTGCAGCCAGAAGATCCAGACTCGGAAAAGAAGAAGCTACGCGACTCCCTGCTCGCCCAGATCGCAGAGTTAGAACGCGACTTGCGTGTCGCAAGCACAGAGAACGAGCGCATAGCTCAAGCCCACCTTTCCAAATCACAGCTGCAACCACCCGGGAACGCACAGCAAGTTCTGGACCTCCTACGCCGGCACGCACTCCCGCCAGAGAAGGAGCCCGAGACCGACACGTCCACATCATGGCTCCAGTCAGCCCTCGACCCCGTCGCCTTCCTCCCCTTCAGCAAACTCACCCCAGCCCAGCCGTCTCTCTTCCTCCCACCGGACGAAGGCGACAAATCCGAGCTTCCAATATCACACCACCCCCTTCCCATGACCTCCGAAGAAGCGCTCCCCTTCCTCCAAGTCTTCACCCCGCTCACCTTCACCTCCCGCATAACAACCCACCCGAATCCCGATTCCCCAGCGCCTTCCCTCCTCCAGCGCCACTCCATCAGCGCCACCTCCACCGCTCCCCGTGGCCTCTTCACCGCCCGTGTCGAAATGACAGTCGACACCCGCACCATGGCCGTCGTAGACCTATCCGTCCCGCGCCTCGAGCCAGCCGCCACCGCCGAGCTCACGCCCTTCATCGAGCGCGTAGTCTCCAAGCAGCCGCCCCTGAGCAGCGCAATAAACAACAACGTCAACGTCCTCATGTGGGGAATGGGCGAGTGGCTACGCGTAGCGACGCAGCGGGCGCGCGTATGGGGCGTGCTCGAGCAGGAGCTGGCGGGTGAGAAGGAGGCGCTTGTGGAGATGGTGGAGCGCATGCGGGAGAGGAGACAGAAGCAGAAGAGGAGGCGCAGGAGGGTGAGGGGCGTAGAGAGGGATGAGAGTGAGGAAGCGGAAGAGCAGGATGCGGCGGATGGGAAGAAGTTTGATGCTGTGGAGCTTTTGCCCTGGATGGGCAGAACGAGTATGGACTTTGAGATTCCGCTGCTTCAGGGGGGCGGCGGGGCGGATGTCATGTCGACGTTGAGGGTGCAGTGGAGGATTGGGTTTGACTGGACGGGGGAGGCGAAGAGTGAGATTAGTGTGTTGGTTGGTGTTCCGGGGAAATGTGAGTTTCTGCGATTGGGATTTTACGTCGATGGAAGCTAACGGTGTCTATGCAGGGCATAAATGCGACGAGAGAGGACGGCTGTCAGGTATCCCTGGCTTGTTTGACGAGTTGATCAAGGGCGGTGAAACGCCGCTTGTTGCGGTTAGGACTGTTGCCTCCTTGTTGGCAGGCGAACAGAGGTCATGATGAGATGGCAATGTGCGATGAACTAGGGGTTTTACGATGTGATGGCACGGCGCTTTGAAGGGGGCTGGATTAAGCTGGCTATGTCTGGAGGTAGCGGATGCAGGAGGTTGAGTGTCAGGGACGGCAGCGGCTGCGCAAATGTCCACTCAGCCGAGAGCCAGGTGCCGGTCTTCAGGCCGTACACCATTGTTACAAGAGAGCTGCCAACCTTGGCCAAGATCGATGGGGCCCAGATGCCCAATATGACACGATATTATTCCAGTACACCCAATTCGCGCTCCTCATTTGTAGTCCATATGCGTAAAATGTAGGGTCATATCGCGGAAGCAAATCTTTGAGCAGCCACTTCAGTCGACATCGACGCCCTTCGACGTCAGGTCCGCCTTTGCCTGCTTGATCTCGTCCATCAACTCGGCGTACGCGTCGGGCGTGTCGCGGAAGGTAAACATTCCCCAGCCGAGGCGGAACAGAAGCCAGGCACCGAACGAGACGAGGAACCAGAAGGGGAGCTGGTTTAGATGGGTTAGTCATGTTGTTGGCGGGGGATTGGAGGGTTTGGAGGGATTGGTGGAGGGAGCGACGTACCACGGGGACCATATCTTGCTGGATGGCGACGGGGAGAGGAATGAGCTCGAGGTAGAGGGAGAGGTAGAGCTGTTTGCCAAACTATGGTCAGTGTCCGGTCTGGAAAGGGTGACAGCGGAGGAGTGTTGACGTACCGAGCTCAGGAGCAGCGCGAGAGAGATGGTTTGTTGTGCGCGCGACATGCTGGGAAGCTGTAGACCAGATCACAGATTACCCGTGTGTTCGATATCAAATGCGGTGACAATTTGCAACGAAACGGGAGCTTTTTGTGGGCGAGTTTGGCGTCGAGGCGATGATGTCGTGGATGCGCTGCAATGCGACACGCAGTCGGGACACTTTTCGAATTCACGAGCTCGAGCTGCCCCAATTTCGCAACGCGTCCCTGATCGCGGCGCCTAATCAGTGCTTCCCTGCAATCCGATAAGGGTTGGGGTTATGTATGGTGCCTCGCTTCTGTTGTTTCCCCTTTTCTACCACAAACAAACCCTCCCAAGGAGCCAGGGCCAACAGCTGGAGCCTGGGACTGCCGGAGAAAATGCTTTCCGGGTATTCGAACTCAAAATGACGGTTCTTACGTCAACCGGGCGGACACCAGGTGGATATTCTCCGGCGGCAACAACACTCGGCCTCCGCTAATAACCTAGGAAATCTATGGTTTTCCAAAGGAAGATGGGTCCATGAGGCCTACAGCCCGGCAAGGCGTACATTGTAGCGATTCTTCTGGGGTGATACTGCGTTTCTGAAGCTCTACCAGGAATTGTGCCACCCACGAAAATCTGGGGGAAAGCCGGGAGATGGCGAGCCGGCATCCCTGGCCAATAGCAAGGACGTGCATCTGCTATTTGATCCAGGGCGTCAGTTGGATGCTGTTTTGGCTGTTCACCAAGTCATGCAGCAGAACAGTAAAGCTTCATGCAAACGTACACCCGGCAGCTACGGTCTCTTCAGTGGAAGCCGGAGGTTTCATCGACGGAAAGACTTGGCATGTGCAATTGAAGAAGTTGCGGCCCCTGCAGGTACCTGGTGCTCAGACCTCTTGGTGGTCTTAGGGCCCGCAATCTTCCCATGCCATCCCTGTCACTTCCGTTCGTGAGGAACCATTTCTTTTTTGGACGATGATTTGATCCTCTGTTTTTTTCTCCGTCTTGCTGAACATCGCAGTGCTCCCAAGCGGAAATGCAGACCTGATCGCTCTAGCGGAGCCACGGGCTCAATATCTCCTCTGTCTTCTCCTGTCACGTTCCCGAGCTAAATCGCCCCGCACCGAGCTCACATCGTGCACAGTTGCGGCGCTTGTTTTCGCACCATCGCGTCCCATCACTGTAGACAACGCGAGCGGGAATCTGTGCGCCGCATCGGGTACCCGTACAACTACCCCAAGATGGACGACTCCGAACCGCGCCAGAACAAGCCGACGGGCATTCCTCGATTTACCTCCAGACTCCCGGCGCCGACAACATCAAAACTCCCCGTTCCCCGCTCCAACTCGGTTCGAACATCTCCATCCCGGGAATCCTTGGGAGCGGCTGGAAGCGGGACGTTGCGAAACCCAAAGCTCCGGGCTGCGCCGTCTCGCGACCAATTGGTTTCCACCAGCACCAACACCCCAACCCGCTCCCAGCCGACAACCACACCGTCTCGCGCCGTCTCGTCTCCACAAGGCCGTGCTTCCCTGTCGCAAACGCCTGTTCCCGCGAGTCGGCTGTCGAAATATAGCCCACATGTCCAACAAGCGCAATGGGCGCCACGAGAAACACAGCTACCCGGCCAAGCGAGTCGACCAAGCTCCGTGACACGCGCTCCAGCGCCCCGACGTCAGCCGTCCCAACAATGGATCTCCGCGTCTACAGCGCTAGATGACGAAGCTTTCGATGCTGCCCAAACTACCGGAGAACCCGGCACGCCAGTAGCCAATGACCGAGTCACTCCCAGCAGCATTCGCACGTCCTCCTATAAGCCCCGTCTCTCACTCGCAGAGAGGACAATGGAGACTTTGGCACAGCTGCCCTCTTCTCCTTCGGTTAGAGGCAAGGTTGGAGCTCCCTCGTTTTACGATACTGCATCAACACGAAAGCCCCCGTCGCGTCCCGGGAGTCGTGCATCTCGTCCTGGTTCAAGCCACCATTCCGAGGAATCCGGTCAAAGTAGATCAAGGCCCAGCAGCAGGCCCGGTTCGAGCTCGGGGCTTGAAGAAGGCATCTCCAACTTCCGGTCGTCCATCAGTGCATACAAGAACCCCCTTTCCAGGATTGACGGCACCCCTGGGAGGGGTCGCCAAAGTCTCTCGCTTCAGGACGCTAGTGACAGGACAATAGGGAGGAAGTCAGTTCGGTCTTCAATCGGAGGGATGCCGCCGCCTGCCATTCCGCGGTCGAGGACGCCGAGTCCAGAGAAGAAGGGATCCGATGTGTCAATGTCGAGATTCGGGGCCAGGACTCTGGCAGCCAGACCAACAAAGCGTCCGTCGATCAATGGGCTATTTAAGAAACCATCGATGCCGACGCTGAACAAGACTACAACGATAGAGACACCAAGGAAGGTCTCATCAGCATCCCGAGGGTCCTCGGCCACATCTGGTGACGGAACAAACCCTTCGAGCGTTTCTGTCACATCAGCTGGAACAGGGATTACCGCGGACTCCGAGCCTGCGTCGCTATCGGCTAGAAAGACATCGGCTGCTTTGCGCGAGCAGATCGCCAAGGCCAAGGCAGCCAAACGAGCCGTGTCGAGTCAAATACCAGCTCCGAATCCTGTCTTGGAATCCGACGAGTCTCCTTTGGTGCCTACCGACAGCACCTTCGACTTTGGCCTCTCGAATGACCCCTTCAATTTGCGGAGGGATGACCAGTCGCAGGCCAAGATTTTGCAAGGACGGCTTGAATCGGCGAGGACAAGCGGCAGGCTCAACATTGCTGCGATGTCGCTCCGGGAGATCCCAGCCGAGGTGATGAACATGTACAACTTAGACTCTGTTGGACAGACGGGCAGTGCGTGGGCGGAGAGTGTCGACCTTACGAGATTTGTCGCCGCCGACAACGAGCTTGAGATGATATCCGACTCTGTCTTTCCGGATGTCGATCCCCAGGACTTTGCAGATGATGAAGACAGCCAGGGCAACATTTTCGCAGGGCTCGAGACGCTTGACCTGCATGGAAACATGCTCATTGCTTTGCCCATGGGCTTGAGGAGATTGGGGTTGCTCACCTCTCTGAATCTGGTATGTATCACCCCCTGTCGTAGCGCTCGCTTGTGCTAACTCTCTGTCAGTCCCAAAACCGGCTTGCCAACAACTGTCTGGAGGTCATCTCCAACATCTTCCCCCTCAGAGACTTGAAACTTGGCGGAAACTTACTCTATGGCCCTCTTGATCCCTGCTTCTCGAAGCTGGAAAACCTCGAAATTCTCGATCTCCATGGCAACAACATTGCGTCGCTACCAACCAACTTTGGAAATCTCTCTCGGCTTCGCATCTTGAATATCAGCGAGAACGCCTTTGAGATTCTCCCATTCGAGATCCTCGCGTCGATGCCCCTCACTGAACTCAACGCGCGAAAAAACCAGTTGAAAGGAACACTGGTACCGGAGTCCGTCGAAGCGCTTCCCGCTCTGCAGAACTTGGATGTCTCGTCAAATCAGCTCTCCCACATCTGCTCCCTGACAGGGTCCGTCGCCATGCCAGCCCTGCGCCAAGTCTGCCTCTCGATGAATCGACTTCAGTCATTGCCCGACATTAGCACATGGGTCAACCTGCTCACGCTCGCTGCCGACGAGAATAATATTAACGCCATCCCGGAAGGGTTTACCGGTCTGGAGCAGTTGAGATCAGTTGACTTCTCTAGCAACGACATCCGTGTGGTGCCGAATGAGGTGGGCCGCATGGAAAACCTCGCGATGCTCCGACTGAGTGGCAACCCGCTGCGTGAGAAGAAGTTCAGCACAATGAACACCGACGACCTGAAGTCAATTCTTGCACAGAGGTTGGAGCCGCCGCCCTCACACTTGGACCCCAAGGAGGCGCCCTTAGTTTCTGGCGACGCAACGAACGAGGGTACGGCCGATATCAAGGAGGGGCAACCTGCAGCCTCGGGCTCCAAATCGGCCGACGCTGGGGCCACGGATGACATGGACGACAGCCGTTCTGATGACGACTTCGCCACGCCCCCAACCTCGATCCCTGGCAGCCCCGCGAGATCCAGATCGCACACATTGAGCAATCAGCTTTGGCCTGTCAAGGCTGGTGGAGTTCTTGACAGATCAAACACGCAGTCATCCTCTCTCCACCCCGTAGTCAGCTCGAAGGTTGCCGCCAACCACAAGGTCTACGAGATCCAGCTGCATCACAACCTCTTCACCGCGTTGCCCGACTCGCTCACCTTCTTCGCAGACACGCTCTCCGCGTTGTCTCTAGCGCACAATCAGCTCGTTGGCGAGACGTATATGGGTGGCTTGGATGGCAATGAAGGACTCGACTTGCCGTCGCTGAAGGAACTGAACTTGGCATCCAATCACATCACCGGTCTAGGCCCGCTCCTCGCTTGCCTTCGCGCACCACAGCTCCAGAAACTCGACGTGAGCTGCAACCGCATCGCCGCTCTTCCCAAAGGAACCCAAATCAAGGACACCTTCCCGAACCTCACGGTGCTCCTCATGGCAAACAACCATCTGGCGGAGCTTGATCCTGATGCCATCAAGGGCATGCGGATCGTAGATGCGGGTAACAACGACATCGCGCATCTGAATCCGAGGATCGGCCTTCTCGGCGGCGCGGGTGGACTGGAGAGACTGGAGGTGGGCGGAAATCGCTTCCGTGTGCCCAGGTTCAACGTGCTTGAACGCGGGACAGAAGCAACGCTTCGCTGGCTCAGGGGACGCGTGCCCGTCGCAGAGATGGCGGCATGGAAGGGCGAGGACGGCGATGAACACGACACCAGCGTGGCAGATCTCGACTGAGAGACAATTGGGTGTATTTATGTGGGAATTAGACTTTGTGGCTGAGGTTTACCGAGGTGTCTGTGGGTTCGGTCTGTTGGTTCAACGGGGAAGTTAATTGTTTGCAGCGAGTTTAGTTGACGGAGCATTTCATGGCCAGGAGTCTTGGGGTCCGGTGTGTGGGATTGGACATTATTCTCTAGACGGCCGGACGTCGTTCTACTGCGTACTACATAATTCGATACCACATTTTTCCCTTGGAAATGTTTGTACTGTTTGCGTGCGGTGTTGGATGGCGCGCCAGATCGACATGGTGACCACACCCACCCCCCGAAGTGGCGCGTGGAACTTAGAAGCTCCTCGAATCGTCTGCGTTTGCCCACGGACATGGAGAGCACCCCTTTCTCACACAATAACATGGCGTTCCCACCTCGCCTTTGAGCTCCTCCTGCATGATCATTCCACCTTCAAGGCACGGAGATAGCACATCACAGCCGAGCAACCACCAACATCACAACGGCCGTAGCGCGATCATGGCAGTAAACCCTCGCGTGATGAGTGGCTGGAGCCGGCGTCAAGCCTATGAAGCAGTCCGATCCCATGTCCTTCCCCCCGCGGCGCGAACTTAAAATCTCCCTCAACGGCATGCATGTAAGTCCGCGCCCGGACCTCAACGCCTCTGTCCCTCCTCGTCCGGACCCGGACCCAAGGCTTTTCGTTTTTGTCCCGAGTTTCTCTCGCAGAATCCCAGTTGAGCTGCTTGTCACTCGCTTTCTCATCCGTTCAGGGGAAGATCGAAAATTCCTCAACGCTCATTTTGACCAGGGCTTCGTTTGCTACCGCGTTTTCTACAGTCTTGATTTTCTAATGGGCACCTCGCCTTCGGCGTCGTAATTTTGGCGATACCACCACTCTTTTCGCTCTTCGGTGCCGTCCATCCGGCTTGAGCCCACCGCGTTGGCTTGTCGTCAAGCTCCATTCACACGCTCTGTCATCGTTCTTCCATTGACACCACACACTCGAAAGACGCCGTCCTCGATCTTCATTTCCCACGGCCTCGAAGCACAAACCATCGAAACCCCGCCGCCGCGATGCCCACCGCAACAATGGAGCCGATGCGCCCCACCAAGAACATCAAAGACGAGTTCAACATCGCGCTCATGGTCATCACCACCATCTTCGGCACCGCCCTCTACATATTTGGCGGCATCACGGCGTACAAGCTCCACTCGCTCGGCTCCAATCTCCCGGTATACCAAGGCGCTCAGCAGGCTGCTGCTGTACGGAACGCGAAGGGCGGTCGACCAGGTAGACGGTGTATACGAAGGCGTTCATGTACCGCACAGTTGGCGCTGGTACAAGTCATGTTTCTTTTGCTTTGGCCGTTCTTTATGATGTATGCGCTGGGATGGTGGGAGGTATACTGCTTTTGGAGGTTGTTGAGAGCTCGAGGAAAGGGTGCGGAGACGGAGGGGAGGGTTGTCAGGGGGTTGCGAGAGGGGCTGGAATGTGAGAGTACCATGCCGATTCCGAGGTTGTGTCGGCGGGCGATGGGGATGAAGAAGGGCGGGAACAGAGAGGATTACCTGTGGTCTGACGTGACTGGGCTACCAGCAGGTGGCAAGGGTGAGGATGTGGAGCTGGGGCCAACGAGTATGGGAGCTCAGAAAGCTCTGTTACCATCGTTTGGGGGGGATT
Organism: Podospora aff. communis PSN243; assembly: GCA_033296975.1. Classification (NCBI taxonomy): domain Eukaryota; kingdom Fungi; phylum Ascomycota; class Sordariomycetes; order Sordariales; family Podosporaceae; genus Podospora; species Podospora aff. communis PSN243. The sequence goes on along the minus strand of MU865936.1, from coordinate 333,767 downwards.
CGACGATGTTCGCGGACGATAAAGCCGGAAAGAAAGAGGTTGTGAGTGAGACTAAGGGTGGGAGGGAGCAGTGTCAACCGAGGCTTCTTATAAGAGAGCAAGATATCGCCGATGGTCTTCAAGATATGTCGGATACGGACCAGAAGGAAGACAAAGAGGGGCCAAAACCACTGCCGATATTCCTGCTACAGCCTCCCAGGCTCCCAGACCGCTCAAGCAGCCTGGGGGCAACCATGGCCGAGTTGTGGACGATTCAGGAGATCGACGAGGATGCCGTTGGTACTGGCGATGGTCCTGATCGGGTGGATGTTGAGATTGAGACAATGGCCACCAATTCCGTCAAGCCAACAAAAAGAAACTGGTCGCCCATATAAGATGACCGGTTTCCTTGTTAGCAGGCAGGATTTGGGTAAATGTGCGCCCTCCTTTCGATAGACACATAGCTGAACATTGCTCCATGATCAAACTCAAGCGCTCCTCAAGGATCCCAGTTCATCTCAAAGAAGTCAGTCATCCAATTCTGTGTCCTCGTATTGTCCATTTGGAAGATTGGCATGGATAGAGGGTCGTCTTCCTGTCCTGCGAGTGTGACTTGCGGCGCGACCGCCATGCCGGTTGGTAGGCTGCGGTCCGTGTTGATGGTGTCGGCGAGCCAGTTCCTCTTCATAACCCGGACAAGCCTTGCGCAGCGCGTGAACATGTCTTCCTCTATGCTTTCAGCCGATTGCTGCCGCTTCATGTGAGACACGTCGTCAAATCCTTGGGTGAGACGATCGAGGATGCCAAAGATATCCACCCTTTCCTTGACGGCGCGGCGATCCCATGCCGGATCCTCGACCTCGAAGGCGAGCTGTGTGAGAGATGTGATGCACTTCCCCATGTTGCACCAGTACATGAACGTCACACCAGTATACATGTAGCTGGGCATCGAAAAGTGGTTGTCGAACCATTTCTTGATGACTTGTAGGCTGGCCTCCAGGGCCTCGAATCGCTGTAGATCGGGAGCATAGGATGTCTGCCCTCCCGGCTTTACATCAATGCTCTCGGCTATGGCAAGCTCCAAGAAGAGCAGGTGGGCTGTAATGGTAGCTGTAGGCCAGTCAGGGACGAGCGCCTTGAGGGGTTGAGAGATCTGGCCGGCTTACGATTGCGCAGGACGTGAGCAGGCAACTGAGATTGGAGATCCCGCAGCTGTGACCTCAGAGCTGACGAGAAGTATGCTGGCGCGACTCCGTCTGGCGATTGCCAAATTGCTCGAGTCAGCTGCTCCGTGAGCAACTGTATCTTGACTTGTGTTGTCAGTATTACGTCTCCATCCCACTCTGGCTGCCTCGAGAGAAGTTGCAAGCATTCGTCCATGTATGGCGTCCAGACCAGTGCGTCGACTCGCTTCATCACATGCGATATCCTACAAGAGGTTAGCTGAGCGCCAGCTCCCGCGTCAAATGTAGCAGAAACGTACTGAGAAGTGATATAGAAGCAAGCAAGCACCGCCCTCCTTTCGTCCATCGTCTTTTCCTTAGGGGGGAGGGGTTCAGCTTTGTTCCGCAGACATATCGAAAGGGCGGCTTCTCGAGGGGGTTTGTTGAGGCAAAAGTCGTAAACCAAGGACTTTACAAGCGACACCAAGACCGAGAAGTATGGCTTTTCTTTTCGGTGATACTGGGTCCTGTGGCAACGGGTTGTCAGCACGGCGCCATTTGCAGCCCTCGAGCTCTCGAGTCTTACCAGGCCATCAGAGTTATCAACCCCCAAAGGAGATCGAGGCTCTTCTCGTGCTCGACGATCATCTTCTGCGCCACAAATCTCCAGACGGCATCACTCATGAGGTACTGGTCATCGACGTGCTTGCAGGTGATGGTCATGATGTTGAACCAGAAGAACGGGTACGACTCGCGTAGCTGTTTTGCAGTCAAGGAGGCGGGCAAGTAGATGAAGGGGAAGAAGATCAGCATGTTCTCGCGAAACGCCTTGAGGCACTCCTCAGCGCCGAGATCCGTTGGCTGGTACTCGCATTTGGGAATGTTTTCTCGGAAAGAGTCTTGGGGAACAGCGTCAACTTCTGGCCCCTGAGATTCCCTGGGCTCGAAAACCCGCGATAGGAGAGCGCCACGAGCCGTGGCTGGTCTGGCTTTGTCGGGTTGGCATTTTGTTCGCGCCGGGGCGAAGATGCAATCTTCTTTTCTAACGGTGATGTTGTCGGGCACACCGTTCGAGATGCTCTCAGCAGCGGGGACGGCAAGTCTAGGGTCAGTTGGTCGATTGTGGAAGTCGAGATCAAACATGGGAACGCTCAAGCCAGGCCCAATGCCCCGAATTGCATCAGGGTCTGTGGGAGGGCCAATGAGAGGCTCGATCATCACAGGCATGGACACTGAGAGTGTTGTTGGCGCCTCAGCAGGCGCTGGAGCAGAAGCTGGGGCGCTGAGGGGGCCATTCTGGGGACCGTTGTTCTGGTTCCGGAGCAGCGCGACCAGGTCCTCGAGCTTCTCCTCGAGCTGAGCTGCGCGCGAGACATTAGGCCGCCGTCCGTTCCTCTTTCGGACAGACTGGGACGGAACGCAGCTCTTTGATAGGCGATTGCACCTGCAGACCACACATTGGATGTTAGAAACAAGCAGGGAGGGAGGAAGACGGGACGGGTGCGCCACGAGCTGCGGCAGCAAACCCGTCTCCCAAACCCACAGCTTCGGGTCACACCAAAAGGGGGCAGCATATCGCGTACCTTTCGCATTCCAGTCCCCCCATGCGATAGATGCAACGGCATTTTGCCTTTACACAGTTTGTACACGCCTTTCCATAGGGCGCTGGCGTCCCATCCGCCAGAACACTGGCCAGAACCTCCATGACGATGATGTCGAACGGTGAGATTGACCGAGGGTTAGGGTCCAACTTCAATTGTCTAAATCGACTCGCGAACACCAGCGAGCGACAAAAAATGATGAACACCAGCTTTTTCGAGCCAGACACAAGATTGAAGAAGGTATGCAACCACAGCGTAAAAATTCCGAGCTTTCGGAAGACGAGCAACATCGGGAAGAGCACGCTGGGAAAGAGCGAAGGGGGTCAGCCAACACTCAAACGGCCCACCTGCTCCGTGCGACGATATGCACGCACGGCCTCGATGAGAAAAGAATTCCCTGACAAATCGTAGGAACAAGAGTCTGCTTTTTGAAAGCCGCGGCCTGTGTTTCAGAATACCATCCTCGCAGGACATGGCATATTGCACAATTCATCGCAGATGCTGAAAAATTAGACTCGTCCAGCTCAGTCAACGATCTTGCAGGACAGTGTCGCAGCTTCCTCCACACTGGTTGACGGGGGTACATCACGAATCCCGTCGGAGTTCGGGGTTCACTGTCACGAAATCCGTGTGGGATTGGAAATGAACCCCTAACCCCCACCCCCTGTCTGGGCCACTTACATGACGATATGGCCTCGCGTCTTCAATACCAATGAGCTCAAAACTGCTGGTGAGCCTTGAAAAACACTTCCGAGTTTGTCATCAGTCGTTGGTCTCTACATTGGGGTTATCGGCAGCGTTCTGACGACTGGTAAAGTCGATTATGCTGGAGACGTTGTTCCTTCTCAGCAAGATAAACACAGCCGTCAAAGACTTTTAGCACGGAAAAAGCACGCGGCAGTCTTAGCAGGGTCGGCAAAGATCTTAAGACGGGGGAAATTACAACGTTACTCCTGAGAGAGTTGGCAAAGTAAAATGGGGCAGGGATTTACTTCGGCGACTGGTCCAAGTGGCGGCAAAAATAAGGCTATCTCGATATATCTCGTAGATACACAGAATCTCTAGTTTTATACAAGGTATTACAAGACTGGTTGATATGGGTAAGCTTTAAGACGAGAAATAACCCCAATGTTTCTGAGCCGAGAAGTGCTGCCAGAGCCTTTGCCAGTGACCGGAAGAAACAGCTCCTGTTGTGGTTATTTATGAACGGCCTCCAAATCACTTGTTTCAACCCCCTATGAACCTCAACAACAGCCAACATTACCACTCGCTTGACGATATCGGATGGTACGAGAGTATCTACCAGCTCAAATCTCTGTTCAAGTTGGCTTCCTCTTGTTTTGCAACCTCGGGCTCTCGCGCCAGATGCTGGACGCCCTTCCCGATGGCGGATGTAATTTTTATTGGGGTTCGGACAGGGGCTAGCTTGACGGGCCTTACATTGTGTATCTTTCATTTGAACACCATGCAACTTCTGCTTCTGGCACGAGCCCGATTGCAGCCTGCACGCTTGACATTGAATTAGTACACCCTCTCCCTCAGATTCTCTCCTGCCCTTACACTGTCAGATGAAGGAAATGCGGGTTTTCACTCGCTTGATTCCGCCGTTGACTAGATCAAAGACCCCCTATTCACAGGTTCACAGCATCGGGCCCGGAACGCCAAACCAAGAAGAAAGGATGAATCATCCGTTCACAGTCTCGCCGCTGGCACACCGCCTCATCCACAATGCCCGTCCGCAAGAACTCAGACTCTCCAATCCCTCAAGGTAAAGCGTTGACGGCGTCGACGACTAAGCGGAGTCGCCCCTCGTTCCCAGAAAATCCGGTCAACTGGGGCGCTGCGTGGGTTGCGGTTTCCATCCCGCTTTCCAACTTCGAGGAAGGCGCAACCTGTCGTCAGGAAATCCACAAGGTACATTCCCAGACTGCAGTTCTGAAGCTCGGCTTGCTACACTCCAACCACCGCCGCTCCAACGAACCCGAGATCGACAGCATGAGCAGCCAGCTTCCCACTCGCAGTATGTCGGCCCCAGGGCCTTCCCGCCAACATCATGACAGCTTGGCGGTCGCCCTTGAACTCAAGTCGGTCGATCTGCGACACCTCTCGAGAGGATCACGGGTCTCGCACCCCTACCCGTCCGAGTTGGAAGAAGCTGCCATTGGCCAGGAGATGGACGAGATAGATATCGGCCCTCCAGCTCTTCCTCCGCCGGATCAGCACGAGTACCTGACAGGCGCGCGTCTCGCTGTTGTGTCGGCAGCGACAACAATCGTGGTGCTTCTAACCATGATCGACACTTCGATCGTCTCCACTGCGGTGAGAATCTCGCGGTGACTTGTCACATTGCAAAAATCCGGGCTGACTTCAGCTAGATTCCCCGAATCACGGACGAATTCCACTCGCTTGACGATATCGGATGGTACGCGAGTATCTACCAGCTCGCCAGCGCCGCGCTCCAGCCCCTGACGGGAAAGATCTACACCAAGTTCAACATCAAGTGGTCCTTTCTCGTCTTCTTCGCCATCTTCGAACTCGGTTCAGCCCTTTGCGGCATGTCGAGAAACTCCCTGACCTTCATCGTCGGGCGCGCCGTTGCTGGAGCGGGCTCGTCGGGGCTGATGAATGGAGCTCTGACAATTGCCGCGAATATTGTATCGATGGAGCGCCGAGCCTCCGTGACCGGACTGATGATGGGGACGTCACAACTGGGAGTCGTCATTGGGCCGCTGGTCGGTGGTGTCCTGACATCGTACTCAACCTGGCGATGGTGCTTCTACCTGAACTTGCCCGTTGGTGCGGTTGTCTTCATGGCGCTCCTGTTCATCCGCATTCCCGAGCAAGTCAAAAAGAAGAAGCCGATGGACGTGCTCAAGAATCTGCACCAAGAACTCGACCTCCTCGGATTCATACTGTTCACACCAGCAATGATGATGTTACTCCTCGCGCTTCAGTACGGTGGCACACGGTTCCCATGGGACTCTCGCACCATTACCGGCATGTTTGTTGGCTCTGGCTTACTGTTTTCCGCCTGGCTGGTGTGGGACTGGATGTGTGGCGACGAGGCGCTCATCCCCTTCTCGCTGATGAGAAAGAGAACTGTGTGGTCTGGCTCCCTCACCCAGTGGTGCAACATGACTATCGTCTTCTCGGCGGGATACTTTCTCCCGCTCTTTTTTCAGGCGGTCAAGGGGGCAACACCGGTGATGAGCGGAGTGTATGTTCTGCCCAGCGTTTTGAGCCAACTTGTGTTCGCGGGGATGTCTGGATTTCTCGGTACGTCTTCTGGGTGTGTTCGGTTCCCAAACCCACTAACATAGCACAGTTGAGAAGGTTGGCTATGTTATACCCTTCACTGTCTTTTCGGGTACTGTTGCCGCTGTCAGCAACGGTTTGTACTCCACTTTCTCCCTCGACACGCCAGTGGCAACGTGGATTGGATACCAAGTCCTGAACGGCATTGGAAGAGGCACTGGCATGTCAATGCCGCTCGTGGCCGCGCAAGCGGCGCTCACACCAGCGGAGATCTCTATGGTCATGGGGATTCTGGTCTTCTTTGGAATGCTGGGCGCGGCCATCATGATGGCGTTGGCGAATACAATCTTCAACCAGAGCCTACGGGTCGAGCTGACGCGAGGATTCCACAGCGCCACGGTAGCCCAGACTGTTATCGAAGCTGGCGCTACTGGATTCCGTCGGGTGGTTAGCCAAGCCGACATGCGCATGGTGATCAACGCCTACTCGGCCAGCATAAGCCGAGTGTTTTACCTCATTGCGGCGGCGGGTGCGACTTCGGTGTTTACATCGCTGTTCATGGGACGGAGAGGGGAAGCTGGGCGGCGGCGGGCAATGTAATGGGAGTGTGTTTATGTGTAGGGTAGCGTAGTATTCTAAAGAATTAGAGTTTGCTCGGACACTGTGCACGCATCACTGGGTTTATCAGACGCCTTGATATGTTTTCAGAGGCCTTGATGTGTTTATCAAAGGCCTAGATGTGTTGTCATGACCCTTGGTCATGATTGCAGGAAGCACGGACCAGCCTGTGGCATAACCAATCACCGGAAGGGAATTGATAAGGAAACTTGGACCAATAGATAGAGTTTCAAGATTAGTGGACCCAGCGGACCAATCGTTGCTGTCCCGACCCCCGGGGGGATCGGGACTCGGGACCGGGCTTGGCAGGCAAGTGTCCGCGGAGGAACGACCAGTATAGATAGCTAGCTAGTTTCCCTTGAGTGAGGGATCCTTCTGGTTCCTCACGCAAGTATTCGCTTTGTCAATTGAACCAACTTCAATTGTGCACTACTACATTGTCACTCAGTGTGCTACAGTGTATTATAGTTGCATGCGACCGTTGACTCAGTGAACTCCCCCGTCTGTGAGGACTTGCTTCCGTGTCTATCCCTCCTTACCTCAACCTCTTGGTCTGTGACCCCGAACATACCCGGGACTCCTGACCTAACCCCAACCCTGCGTCCCTGCCTATCTCTGTATAGGTACCGGTCGTAACATGTGTTTATCAAAGGCCTTGATGTCTTTATCAAGGGCCTTGATGTCTTTATCAGACGGTTTGATATGGTTATTAGAGGCCTTATATAGAAACTGTTTACGCTTTAATAGGGTTTTCAGACACCTTGATAGGTTTATCAGAGGCCTTGATGTGTTTATCAGAGGCCTATTTTAGTAACGTAAAGGCTTATTTTAGTAATATAAAAGCGTTAAACATCTGGCGCAGGAGCCTAAGGTTGCAAAACATAAGGAAGCCAGCAAGATTCGAGAGACAATGTCGTCCTCTCTTTCAGCGGTTGAGTCATGGACGTGGCCAGCCCATGCCCCCCGGATGCCAAGACATAGGTGGTACCAACATCAAGAAACTTCAAGCCGCGATGAGAAAGTTCACAGGGAAATGGCGCTCAGAACCGCACCAGATTGCTAACCCGGAAAGACAGGAACACTCAGCGGCGCTGCCAGTCTACTGTGTCGGTTGGGCAGAGCAAACTGGAACTGTCCCATGCGGCGTTTGAGCCCTCCGATAGCCGGGGAAGGAACAGGAGCTCTGCGGTAGGGGCAGGGAATAAGTACAGCAACATAACCAAGACAGGAAATGGAATGCAGTGATGTTCACACTCTTTCAACAGCTGCTCGTGGAATGGGACGCATGGTTCGACAGCATGTGGCAGGTGCGAAACGAAGAGCGCATCCAGACGTGTGGTCAGGGACGCGCTTCTCACCAACTACCAAACCCAGCAAGAGAATTTCCTCTCCATGTCACGACCAAAGGCCATGATCACAGTGAAAAAAAAAATGTTTAGCATCTCTTTGAGTAGCGTGTCATCCTTAGTGCAGGGGCCATGCTAATCTTCTCTGTATCGTTTCAAATGACCAAATGCCCCCCGAAGGGGGCAAAGAAGAAAGGAAAAAAGAGAGTGGAAAGGCGACCAGCGAGCAGAGAATAAATACCTTCCACACATGGCCTGTGCACGGGTGCGAATTTCACTTGCCCCACATCTGACTCACACAGCAAATCACAAGCCGCGATGACTCGCTGCATGTGGCTCATGCTCCACCTCTGTGGCGCAACCCCAAGTGTGTGGCGAACCCGTCTTGCGGCTGGAGCTTCAACTCCAACGGCATCGCATCTCCAAACCATCACCACTTCGCCGCCACACCGGCATCACAACCGCAACAATGACACGAATACACCACCTCGTATTTCTACTCTTCAGCTTTCTAATATCCCTCTCCGTCGCAGGTAAGCCCCTTTCTCCCATCCCAGCACCAACCTCCCCCATCCCTAACCTCCGCTAACATCCTCCCCTCAGCAAACTCCCCCACATCCTTCTGCAAATGCATCTGCCTCACCAACTCCACAATCATCTCCCTCACCCCAAAACCCGGCGTCACCGACCTCTGCTCGATATGCAACCGCTCCTTCTGCGCCGGCTACCGACTCCCGATCTGCAAGGACATTGAGGAGGCGCAAATCAAGACGGACTGCTTCCAGCGCGACAGCGCCAAGGACCGCGTGATCGTGTGGGCGTTTATGCTCGGGACGATGGGACTTTTGGGCTGGGCGGGGCTGAGGCGGCTGGTGGAGGCGAATAAGGGTGCTGCTGGGGGGTGGCTGAACGGGGTGATGGGTGGTGGGAGGGGGACGAGGTTGTTTGGAAGGGTGAGGGGAGGAGGGCAAGCTGCTGCTGGGGCAGCGTATAGTCCGTTGGATGAACCCAGGGCAGGCGAAGGGAGGGGTGCTGGGTGAGGAGGGAGATGGCGAGGGTGCGCTGTGAGGGCATATTGTTTGGCGTTTGGGGACTAATGGCTTGGTGTTGGGATTTTGGATATGCAAGAGGGAACACTGACATCATGGACTGCAATGGGTCAAGATTCTAGTCGTTATCAACACGCTAGAACCAAGACGTCGTGGCGTAGGGTGAGTGAGACTCTATTAGTAACTACCTGCTCCCAAATCCGCGAATGTGCTGGCTCATATCTCAAAGGAAGATGCGCAATGTGAGGACAAAATCAACGAGTATATACGTCCCCTTCCCTCCCGGAAAAATATCACACTTTTCTGACGCCGCCGCCCACCGTAGAATGATACTGGTCTCCAGCAGCCAACCCTTCAGTGCTTTTTCGCGACCCTTCCCACTTATTTCTGTTCCCGTCACACCATTGTGCGGACCCATCCATCCCGGAGCCCCAGAATGCAGAACGCCAAAAGCAAAAAAAAAACGGGTTTCTTCTCCGGCCGGTTCCGGACAGCTCACACCCTAGCCACGCCGAAGCGGAGACCCTAATCCTCCTCAAGCGGGGTCACTTGGTGGTTAGCGTCACCGTTCGTCGCACCGCCCACGAGCTTCCTGCGATCCCGGACTGCAGCAGCCAGGTCTTCGAGAACCGTGACAGTGGTCTCCCAGTCGATGCAAGCATCAGTGATGCTGACGCCCTTCTTAAGAGCAGCCGGGCCCTCGGCGGGGACCTTTTGGTTGCCCTCGTTGATGTTGGACTCGATCATGACACCAATGATGGCCGTCTCGCCCTCGCGAAGCTGGTCGGCAACGTTCTTGGCAACCTTGGGCTGGTTGCGGTGGTCCTTGTTCGAGTTTCCTGTCTGGGTCAGCTTGCTGAAGTATTCACAGGGGACGCGAAGCATCCTACCGTGCGAGCAGTCGACCATGATGGCCATCTTCTGCTTCTTCTTGATGAGCGTCTCCTTGGCCTCCTTGATATTCTCCTTGTCATAGTTGGGGCCCTTGGTGCCGCCCCTGAGGATCACGAAGCCATGCTCGTTGCCCTTTGTGCGGGTGATGGCAGCCAGGCCCTGCTTGGTGACCCCCATGAAGTGGTGCTTCGCCGCGGCCGAGCCGATTGCATCAATCGCAACACCAAGGTTACCATCGGTGCCGTTCTTGAAGCCAACGGGAAAGGACAGGCCGGAGGCGAGCTCGCGGTGAAGCTGGCTCTCTGTGGTCCTCGCACCAATGGCACCAACGGAGATGAAGTCGGCGAGGAACTGAGGGGAGATGGTGTCAAGCATCTCGCTGGCAATGGGCATCCCCGTGGAGGTCAGGTCGCGGAAGAGCTGTCTGGACACGCGAAGGCCCTTGTTGATCTTGAATGTCTCGTCGATATCGGGGTCGTTGATGAGACCCTTCCAGCCAACGGTTGTTCGTGGCTTCTCGAGGTAGGCGCGCATAACGACAACAAGGTCGTCTGCGAGCTTGTCGGACAGGGCCTTGAGTCGGTGGGCGTACTCGATCGCGGTTGCGGGGTCGTGGAGAGAGCAGGGACCGACAACCACAAGGAGGCGGTCGGATCGACCCATGATCACACTGACGGCATCACGGCGGCCCTTAACTACTGTTTGAAGAGCAGTTTCGGTGATGGGGATCTCTGAAATGAGGAGAGCCGGCGAGATGAGAGGATCCTGACCCAGGACTGACTCAGATGTTAGCTCACTGTCCGGCTGGGGGACTGTATGTCGCTTGGGCTTCAATTTGAGGGGTTCGTAGGTGTGGTCGCCTAGGTGCTTCGACAAGAAATCGGGGTAGGCCAGACGGCGCGGACACGCTCCCGCCACATCAAGGGGAAAACCAGGGGCGTCGAACAAGCCAAAGGAAGAAATCGTACCTCTCATGTCGTCAGCGACAAGGGGCGCCATATCTAATCCGGGCATTTTCCAGCGCGGGTCTAGGTAATGTTGAGCGTAAAAGTTCGGAAAACGGCGTTGGACAATGACGATGTGCTCCTTTTTGAACGACCGTCTGGGGACCGGGAGACGTTTAAGGGTGTTGGGCCAGGAAATACACTTTGGAGACGGAAAGTGCAGCCAGGTGGCGGAACCAGAACGGGAGGGTGAGTGGTAAGGTGTGGTGGGGCCAGGACTGAGGTGTGTGCAGACAAAGAAATCTTGGGATCAACGAGGGTGGAGGTTTGGCAGCTTTTATAACAACCAGATGGTGAAGTAGACGTTCGAGGTAGGGGGGAGCTCAGATGAAGTGACTCAGGAGACGTACTGAGCAACCGAGGCGGGGAGTCCCCTCGAGACTTGGGCACAAAAGCGGTGTCCGACGTCTCGATAACCCAAGGGTGTGTGGGTTGATGTGATTCGGTCAGGGACGCGACCGCGCAGATGCACTCAATTCCTTTCAGGAAATATGGGCCGGAAAGATGCTTGACCTCCACTGATGCTAGGATGTTTTTCTCTGCCCACCATCGCCCATTCGGTGCCTACTTTTGCTGCATGTGGCCGAGGGTCGGATCCAATTGCACGGCGTGTGTTTGCCTGCGCCTTCAATGCCACGGAGCGGAAGCCCCATATGGCATGCTGCTGAGCGGCGCCATCATCGCCTGTGAAAGGTGGGGGAGGGGCACCCTCAGAATTTTTTGCCGTTTTGCAACCACATGCCGCTTCGCTGCCCCTCATCCTTCACCGCCTTCTTCTTTGCGGTGCCCGGTCCCCGGAATCGACCGTTGTTCATTGCCCTCGGCACCACCCGCTCGCTTCATTCAACGGCCGACGGGTTTTGACAAACTGCTCAACCTCAATTGGCAGTTGGGATGGTGCTGCTAGCGACCGAACCGAGCTGTGGAGACGACGTGTGAGACGAAAGGCGATATTTCCCGCGATCCCACACCAGATGGGCACAGTGTACCACAGGCTGCCGTGTTCGGGATGCTGCCATGCAGGTCCCTGACTTGGACGCCGTGCTCTGCTCCGATGCCTGGCGTGCCTGGCTGGTTTGCACCAAAAAAAGAAGCCCAGGGTATCGAGCCATGCTTCTTGCGAACACGGCCCGACTTCGTAGGGCTGGCATCTACTGCCGCTGCTGATGTGATGGTGTGCATGTCGGCGTGGCAGGGCGCCGGGGCGGTCGGGCCTTGTGGCACCATGGAGCCCACCTTCGAGCCGGTCTGTGGGCCCCGAAGACCCTGGCTTCCGCTGCGTGGGGCCTGGAGCTTGGCTCCCGACCGAACGCCGACCGAACGCCGTGCAGATTAAACCTGCCTTTCGACATCCGGCGACCCGCAAATGCATGCGATCTTCCAGCTGATGGCCATAGAAGTTCTTCCTATGGCATGCTATTCAGGATAAATTGCATCGGATGAACGCCTGGATCGTTCTCAGGGTGAGTATTCTGCCTTGCCTTACGAACTGCCCGTTTGGTTTCATGCCAAAGCTGCGTCGCCGATCTAACCTGCCCGAACTAATTCTCCGCACACGTTTTGACCCTCAGTCAGCCATCAAACAGGCAAACGACTGCAAGCAATATTTGGGGCTCGCAAACACTAGTTTTTGTCATCAACATGCGGATTATTGGCCTCTCGACACCCTCGCAGCTGAAGGCCAGGCAGTCGAGAGTCGTTCGCTGGTCGGGATTCTTGGTGCCTGAGGAAAACGTAGCTAGCCTGCGTCGAACGGCCTGGCAATCGTGGGTACAGCCTCGTTGGATGAGTAACCGACACAACTACTCCGAACTACCTTGCCTAATCATTTCACCACACTACGCCTAGTGAAAGGCATTGCTGCCCAGCCCCGTCATCTCGATGTGGCTGGAAGAATCGGCTGCCAAAGGCAGATAGTCACAGCCGAACGGAAGAGAAAGCTCAATTGTTGGCGCGCTTCGACCGAGTGTTCGCCTACGTGGGTGTGGGCGGTCTCCCGGAAACACTGTCAAAACAGCCAGAATGGCTGGGTAAGGTCTGGACGTGATCCTTCGAGAGAGACACACCTTGACACGCCGGTGTCGAATGACCGAGTCAGCCGGCTCAAGGCCCATCCTCCCCGCTTGATGGTTCTTGGCTGCTTCAACCGGCGACGTCGTTGTCCAGGTTCACTGTGTGGGCGATCCAGTCGGCATGAATCGTCCGCTGAGGATGAGCGTCTTGCATGGCATGGCAATTCAGACTAGTCGGGGCCAAGCCTCAGAGCTCGAATCTCGGGGCTCGGGCTGAGCTCTGCATTGGTAAAACCTTTGCTACTTTCATCCTCTGAAATTGACGACGAAAAGAGTTGAGAGTCGGTGTTGCGGAGGGGTGCACTCGAGGATTGATGATAGGCGATCCAAGACTCTGCGGCGCCTAGGCTGTCCAGGAGTCGCGAGCTGGCCAGCTCAGGTCAGCTTCACCTAGGCAATACTGCAGCCGATATAGCGATCGCTAGTGCCGGTGCAAGACCCGGTGAGCCTCAAGGCTCTGGCCTCCTTGAACGGCTCTTGAAGCAATTCTGAAACGGAGCATCCTCGCCTGCCCGTTGTGACTCGGCCTGGCGAACAGCTTTCCAGCGATTCGGGTGCACTGATCCACCCTTGCGGCTGCAGGCGGATCCGCCTTGCTTGAGGAGGACCCTGCGCACCCTGCGATTCCCAGCACCACAGGCCTACAGTGGCCTGTCCGACTCCCCACCTCAGGCTGTCACTTCGAGGCCTGCCGCACAGACGCCGAGTTGGGGGCGCTAAAGAGGCATCGGCGACCTCAGCAAAAGCAACCGCTTCTACCTGTCTTCCATTCTCTTGTCGTGTTGTTCGAGTGTCTTCTAGTTGTGTTCCCCGAGATCTTCTTCTGTTTTATTTCCCCTCGAATTTACCTTTTAATATATTGTTTGTGCATTGTCACCTTGTCCGCGTCCACTGCTGCCTCGTCTCACCCTTGCATCTGACGTAGGTTCCTTCCTGGCTTGGCCCGCGGGCCTCCCAACCACTTCCTCCGATCGGTTTGCCCGCCTGCGTCCTCTCGTCGGAACCCCCTCACCGAGGCATCAGCTCTCGTAATACTCTGTATTTTCCGACCAGCTCCCCCCGAGCTTGACAGTTCTTTCGCAGTCATACTTTTCTTTGGATCGTCAGTTTTGAGTGCGTGGCCACTGCCGACGGAGAACACTGCAGGAGTGCAGACAAGAAACAGCCGACAAAGACATCTGCAGCCAGGCCGTCAGCCGACTCCAGCCTCCGGTGTGTTCAGCCTCCTGCTTGCTCTCGCGCATCCCACCGCGCCCCAATCCGACTGGCCCAATTGTGGCAACCCCCCCTTTCCTCTGCAGAGCAAAAGGAAAGAGGAGAGGGACGAGTCAATTGCAAACGCTCCGTTTTTAAGGAAGTGATTGCCATTCCCTCGTCCAGTTCGTTCGCCCTCGTACAATTACTTGACGGCGTGCCCCCCCCCACTCTTTGCTCGGCGACAACTTTCTCGCTCGACCGTTTTGTTCGACCTCATACAACTACTTGACGGCGTGCGACCTACACTCTTTGCTGTGCGACAACACCCGATCTCCGCCGGATGCCTGGTCAAACAGCACACGGTTACTAGTCGGAACCACAGCCATGATGGACGCTCATGAGTGGCCGGAGGCCCATCGGAAACGCTTTCGCGAGGACGACTATGCCGACATATCAGTAGGAGGCACACTGGGCTTTACTGAGCATCGAAGTGTAAGTCGTCGCTCTTGTCCCCGCTCACCGTTCAACGGTTCAGCCACGTCCTGCGAGGATGCCCCAGTTTTCCCACGTTGCACTTGACTAATTCTCCTCACAGAAACGCCTGCAATCATTACCACTCAGAACATCCCCGAACTCGAAGCGATGGGCCGAGCCACCAAACTTCCCTCCTTCGAACCCATCTTTTGCTGCGCCTGCGGCCCCAAGGACTATCACACCCGGCGACTCTGATTCGGAAGAAGCGGCAGCAGCTCTCCAGCAGCATGTGTGGGCAGATGAGCCCGAGCTCCTCTCGCACAACCAGACTTCGTCAATGATGCCGGAGTTGGCCGATGGTGATATGGACATGATGGACACCTCCGATCAGACACCGGCTTCGATGCAGGACCAAGGCCAATCTCACTCAGAGCCCTTGCCAGGTGCAGCCGGCCGCATGCCGACACCCATCCATTGTAGCTTTGCTGCACAGGTCCGCGGTACTACCGTTATGGACCACGAGAGCGTACCTAGGTCGCTCGACGGCCCAGCCGCGGCGGCGCAGGTCATGGCAGACTGGAATATGGTGCAAAACCGCCGTCTTCCTTCGCCGATAAGTGAGAGCGGAGGCGAGGACGGAAGTCTAGGTAGTCCACAGATGATTCTCGACTCATCGGGACATTCCATGGGCCATCTCAGCCACCTCACCCACCAGCATCCACTCTTGTCGACACTTCCTGCGCGCTCTAGCTCGGCTGCGGAAATGCGGCACGGAGTTAGCCCCGAACGAGAGGGAACGCCGGGAGCCGACAGCCCCATTGGTAACGCTATGGACGTCGAGTCGCCCGCGACCCCCTCGCCCCGGAAGGGCCACGTACGGTCGAAACACACTGTCAACTCGTGGACGGCCCTGGAGCCAGGCATGAAGCGGACGTTCAGTATAGGGTACCGAGCAGACTGTGACAAGTGCCGGATGAAGGTTCCCGGCCACTTTAACCACATCATTATATCTTAGGTAGATGGCCAAGGATGCCGACACCACAAAGTCGAGAGCAGCATAGATCGCATCGACAAGACCAAAGGTAGAGTTTACACACTCGAGGACTTGGGTGCCAACTCGAAAGCCTTACATATTTCCCCGACCAAGGCAATCGAATCTACAAAGCCGAGTCCGCGCCCAGTGCTGCCGTCAGTGGAGAAAAGCGAAGACTACACGGCTAAGAACAAACAGAGGGTCTACAAACACGAGAACTTGGATGCCAATTCCAAAGCCTTACACATCTCCCCAGCTGAGGCAACTACATCACCTCAGCCGAGAAAGCGCCCAGGACTGTCGTCCCTTCCCCCGTGTTTTGGCACGTCGCCCTTGGACCCCTCTTTCTTTCGCGTTCGTTGAAAGGTTTTCTTTGCATTATATCATTTTATTAAAGCGAGGGAGGAACAGCAGTGAGCGTCGACAGCGAGCAAATATGGTGCTGCGAAGGGTTATTGATCCTGGGTTTTTGAGGATAACAAACACATTATCGCATTTTGCATTGTCTGGTATTGGAGTCAATGGGAGGAAGAGTCAGGGTTACTCCGTAATAGTTGAATTGACAATGCAGCATTATACCAATCTTTGTTGCTGCTGGCTGTTGGCATTGCGTGTCGGCGGGTTTGTCAGGTGGGAGATGCGCATGGTCCCCTCTATCGTGTAGGAAGAACTAGTTGGTAGAGACCATGATTGATATTGGATAAAACTTGATTCTAAAAAGGATGTTGAGCGTTTGCACTTATACAGCAGTGCAAGACACATGCGCCGAGTTATGCACCTGATCTACATACAATATGATACAGCCCTCACCCCTTTCCGCGCCCGGAGACGGACAGTGTATTACACGTGAATGGTGACAGCTCCTTCAAGCTCATCTATGATAGCCAAAAGAGCGTCTCAGGCTTGGGCAGAAAGCTGCAATGCGCGAGCTCTCGCATTCCGTCACCATAGCCACCCCTTTTTCTTGGGCTTCTCCTCTTGCAAACCAACCCTGTCCAGCGGGCCACCCGTCCTTTGGTTTTCCTTCTCCTTTTCAAACGCCTCGTGCGCCTTCTCCCTGATCGACGCTTGCTTGCTCTCCAGAGCTCTGACCAAATCGCTATCACGCACCCCTGTCCCGTCGTCCTCCTCGCTGAGGCTCTCGTACCCTAACCTCCTCTGCGAAGACATGACATCATCGCCCTCCTCTTCCTTCTTGAGCGAGGATGTCATCCACGCCCACAGCCCTCTCTTCTCTTCTGTGGTGTCCTCCGCCGCTGCCGCCGTCTGCGTTGCCGCTGGCCACTTGACGGCCTCGGTTACTCGCTCCACGCCAGAATCGATCGGCTTCGGCGCGCCGAGCACGCTGGGGAGCTTGGTGAAGACGCCGCTGGAGGAGGTGGTGCCGGATGCGGCTTCGCGCTCGATGGCTTCTTCGACGAGGGCGATTTGCTCTTCTGTGGCTTTGCCGGTCATGTAGGCGAGGCGCGCGGCTTCGAGGGAGTCCTGCTCCATGCGCTTTTGGGCTTCGATGAACTCGGCTTTGCGCTTGCGGTTGTAGGACATCATGTCGGCGGCTGTGTAGGCTGTTACGAGGAAGGCGACGCCTGCGGAGGACGGTGGTTAGAATTTGGAGTTGGGTGAGAAGGGGGTAGGTTTGGGCGGAGGGGGAGGTTTACCTGTGAACCCGATGATGCCCATTACGACGACCTTGTGGGCCGAGTCAAAGACTCGTCTGCCGCCGGCGATGACCTTGTCGACGGTGGAGGCTTGTGCTTGTGCTGCTCGGTGGGCGGCTCGTAACCGGGCTACCCTTTCCTCTGGTGTTTCGGTGAAGCTGGGCCCATTGCTGCCGGAGGGAGTTATTCTGCTCGTGGGGGTGCCGCTCTTGGAAGGCCGGGCGAACCGAGGATCAAAGGACTTGGAGCTCGCATGGGGTGTTGCTGCTGTGAAGCGCGTCGCGTCCGAGACGCTGCGCGGGGTTGTGCTTGACGGCATTGCGGGTGCTTTAATTTTGTTGCCAGCCTTGGAGTTCTCGGGTCGCGGTGCTCCGGCGTGGGAGGTTGAGAGGGGCGGGTGAGGGATTGTCGTCGCCTCGAAGCTGTTCCCGGTCAATCGTCAGGAGCTCAGATCATCCAATGCGAGTGGCAGCAGAAATTTTGACCCAATGAGGTCAGTCCGTGGTGAGCCACAGTGTGGCGTTTGTCAATTCCCTGTGCTCTGGGTGGCCAATGCCGTGCCGTCCCGACAGGGGTTGACATTGGGGTGGGTCCAGGGTGTGCCAAAAATTCCCAGCGCGCCCGTTGCTGGCAGCAGTTGCACCTCGCGAAAGGCGTCACGCAAGCCAGCACGATCGCCAATTGACCGCCCAAGATGCGCCGCTTGCAGAGGTTACGAGGCCCGGCCTCTTCCCTGCCGACATGCTCAGCTCCCGCGGTCCGGACGTGCCCCGCCGCGGGTCTGCTCAAGAATGAGCTCGTCACTTCATCTTCGCAAACACACAACCTCTCAGCGAGACGGACACATCTCTGGCAAAGCAGCTTGTCGACCCAACGGCGATGCCTTTCGACCTCGGCCCCGCGACTGGAGAAATCTACCGACATTGTCGAAACCTCCGAAGCTGTGATTGAGATGGAGCTTGCCGAAACCGACGCCGTCCAGACCGACCTCGTGTATCCGAATAAAATCAAAGAAGCTCCGCGACCCAACGATGTCACGGACGCAGCATACGTACCCGCTACAAGGGCAGAAGGTCTTGAGGAAGTTGGCGGCCTGGAGGGCTGGTGGGACAAGCCGGAACATTGGGGCCCGTCGAAGCAGTATGTTGGTTTCGGGCCCGTCGACAGGGTGACAGACCCGGCCGTGCTCGAAGTCCTCACGAAGCAGGCGATCGTTGAGGCTATTGTCCTGCGGGGCCTCGTAAAATCTATCGAAAAGGCCACGACGCTGATGGCCGATTTCGGGAGCAAGGAGCAGGCCCGCCTGGTCCGTACCGAGCTTGCCGTCGGGCCGGACGGCGCCGCGGTGCTCAAGAACGAGAAGGATCTGAGTCGTCTTCAGGGGCTCATTCAGACCGCAAGCCGCCGCAGCGAACCCGAGGGCCCTCATAGGCCCTCCCCCGAGGAGGCAAAGACCATGATGAAGTCTTGGGGCGCGGACTGGAAGTCTGCGGAGTTGAAGGACCCGTTCGTGATGTTCTACGTGAGTCGCCGAATGACGCATGGGTTCTAACTGCTTGAAGCTAACACCAATATGCAGACCATCAAGCGAATCCAGAAACTGACGGGCCAAATTATCCCAGACGGCAAGCTCGTGGGCGTGAAGACCATCGGCGCTCTTATTGCGCGGGTCATCAAGCCGCCCAAGGCCAAGAAGCTCGCGGAGGAGATCAAGGCCAAGGGCGATCTGCTGGAGCTTCCAAACGTACATGTGTATCCCAGGAGACTTACGCCGGTGGACAAGGAGAACATGGTGGGTCGCTGGAAGCTCATCGAGGGCGAGCTCCAGAAGCGGGGCTTGCCGGTGCTGGGTACGGGCGGCTACAGGAAGGCGGTCGAGAAGAGTTGGCTCAAGGGTGGCGTGTAATCATTCTGCTTACAAGGCAGATTAGGAGGGGGGATATGTATACTACCTGCGGATGCTTATGTACGCCAAGGCCATGTTAGACCACACTGTGTATCATGTATTATAGAGCAAAAGCTGGGCGTTGACAACAGAGCATTTTGGCATCCTAGATTTTGTTTTCCCCTCATTCACTCTCAATGACCATGGGCGTCTCGATGGCCACGACCAAGAGAAATTAACGACTAAACACAGCGATCACAAGCAGAGATAAAAAGCAAACCGATGTGCACGGGCCACAATCTCAGCTCCCCCTTCCCTGAACTCAATCCTCAACAACCCCTCCCCCTCTGCTGCCGCCGGCCTCTACTACTTCTATTCTCTTCCCTCTTTTTCTCTTTCGGGTCCTTCTAGTCTCCTTTTTTCTCCGCTCAAATTTCTAGCAGTGCAGCCAGAGAGAAAACAAAATGGAGCCCGCACCAAATCATGAAGTTACTGAGGGGCAAGTCACAGAGCTCGTGAGCCGAGTGTTTGCAGTCCCGCCCGACCCCTTCAGCCCGGACCCCAGCCAGCGGACGACCAACCGGCGGGACGCCCTGAAGGAAGCTCTTCCAGTGGCCGAGAAGGCCTGGTTAGATGGCTCACTGGATATTGTAACACTGCTTGCCGAAAAGATTGCGGATGGAGCAAGGGATCGTAAGTTTACTCACCTCTACCACTTTGACAACTATTTGCTAGAGAAGAAAGCTGACAATGCCTTTAAGCGGACTGGAGAGAGCCCCTAGCTGAATCCGGGCTTCTGGATTTTTGGCTGTCTACAGTCATTACTGCTGAGGGGTTGCCGGTCTCTCTGAAGAAGCAGTCGCTGCGTCTTGTTGGCAATGCGTGCGCTGCCTGCGGTGAGTTTGGCCGGAGGGTACTAAGCAAGGTTGACTCTCGTTTACTGATGGTGTGTAGACAAGGGCGGGGATCGCGTTGTCGTGTTGGGTAAGGTGGGCAAGCTTGTTGAGTTCCTGGATGACGACAATTCGCTTCTTCCATTTGCGATTTCGGTCTTGTACAACATCTGTCTTTGTCATGGTAATTCTGCCTTATAGTGGTTGATCGAGGTGTATGCTGACATCGACGGCAGAGGAGGCTCAACACCTGTGCGTTTCAGCGGGGTTGAGCAAGAGGCTCGTTGGGATTATATCTGGCCCGAGGCTGCTGCACTGTCAGGGGTCAATGCCGTTTATCATCCATCTTTTCGAACAGCTTGTTCGTCACGGTATGTTGATGCCCCTTGAAATATGACACAGGAGCTAATGATGATACTAGATGAAGAGGCTAAGGTTGCGGACCCGACAACCCCTGCCGCTATCTTGACCCTGGCTGCCAGCAACACCTTGGAGCTGGACATCGATGACTTTACCAGCCTCTTCACCATAGCCCTGGCTTACCTCACATACGAGGTATTACAGATGGGGTTCGTTGAGGCGGACGGCCTCCCGGTGCTTCAACAAGCCTTTTACCAGTCCTACACTCGCTTTGACCTCGCCGACGCCGACCCCGGCAGTGTCGACGATCTCAAGACGGCATGGAGCTCGGCCTGCACCATCCTCGCCGATATCTCCGCACTCACCACCTTCTCCGCTAAATACCCCCTTGACAGCCCCGTCGTCCAACAACTCCTACACTGGCTGAGCACACCACCCACTTACTTCCACCTCCAAACCGCAGCCTGTCTCTCCCTCGGCAACCTCGGCCGCTCCGACGAAGCCTGCACCGCCCTCATCGACCACACCATCGACCCCCTCGTAGCCATCCTCTCCCGCGCCGTCCAACTCCCCAACCAACCCTCAACCCCGGTCTCCGACCGGCCCCCCTTCACCCTCCTCTACGCCGTCCTCGGCTTCCTCAAGAACCTCGCCGTCGCCCCGTTCAACAAATACCCTCTCAGCATGCGCCTCCTCCCCGCCATCCTCCCCACCCTCTGGACATCCACCAGCGCCAACCCCCAAGTCCAATTCGCCACCGTCTCCTTCACCCGCCTCCTCCTCACCAGCAACCCCACCGGCGTCTCCCTCGTCTGTGCCCCCATCTCTAACCCCACAACAACAACCTACACCACCCGCGACGGACCTCCCCTCTCCCGGCTACACATCCTAATGGACGTCGCCCTCCGCGCCGACGCCGACCCCACCAAAATGGAAGCCGCTCGCGCCGTCTGCGCCACAATCAAGACCTTCCACCTCCTACTTCTTCCAGAATGGACCTGGGGATCATCCAACGACACCCAAGCCCAAACTGACACCGACACCCCAAGAGCGAGATTCTATTCATCCCATGCCGAGCCCATGATCAAGACCTTGACAGGCCAATTCACCCACAAGAAGTTTGCTTCTCTGCGGTCCGAGGCGCTGTTCGTGCTGGCGTTGCTGGCGCGCTCACCGGACGGTGGCAAGTTGGCGATGGGTGTGTTAGAGTCGGTTGAGGCGTACCGGGTGTTGGTGCAGATGGTGACGGGGAGGGAGCTCACCGATGAGGAGCTGGGCGTTGAAGGTGAGGGGAGGATTACGGAGGTAGTGGATGGAGGTAGTGGAGAGAAAGAAGTCGAGGCTGCGCCTGCGCCCAACACGGAGTTGCTTGAGGGGCTTGGCTTGGAGCCTCAGCAGGCGGATGTGAAGCAGACGGTTGGTATGGGTGCTGTCGATCGAGAGAACGGAATGGTGTTAGCGACCGAGATTCTCAGGGGGTTTTCGAGCGAGCTATCTCCGGGTCGGAGGACTGTCTTGGAGACGGCGCTGAAAGAAGGCGCAGGGCTGCTGAGTGCATCAAGAAATGTAAAGTGATAGAGACACAAGCACAACGAGCTGGGCGACATCAGTTCATTACTGCGAATACCTGGCAACCAAAAAAAAACCGAATACCAATTGTGTTTCATGCTTTTCCCTGTCCATTCATTCATTTGTAAAATGCTCTAGCAAATCCCTATGATGCGTGAATCTTTCTGAACCCTGCCCTGAGCAAATGAATCCCGAAACTGCACGGTCATATGGGGACCCTTGTCCTCGCCGGGTTTACCAGGAAAAGCAGAAGCGCGACCAGACCTGCCAAATGAACACCGCCGGGAATCTTCCTAACCATCGCCGCCACGCTGAGTCGCCGCTCATTTCTTGGCAGCCTCGGCATCCGCCTTGTCCTTCGCACGCTTCTCCCGGACGCCAACGAGCTTGGCGTCGGACCTGGCCTTTCGGAGGGTCTTGTAGGCATCGGTCGACTTGGGGAGGTCGCTCTTCTTGATCTCGCTGAAGCCGGGGCCGATGGCCTGGCCGACGCCGAAGACGCTGGCGATGCTCTGGGTGGTCTCGCCGCTGCGCTGGTCGGCGGGGGTGTCGGCCTTCTTGGCCTTGTTGCTGCGCTTGGGGAAGACGATCAAGCGGGCCTTGTACTGCTTAAGGCGCTCGACGTTGGCGGCAAGGCCCTCCTCGGAGAGGTTCTGGCGGCGGGCATCGACGGCAATACCGATGGTGGGGGCATAGAGCTTGGGGATGCCAGCAGCCTAAAACGTCATGTTAGATTTTCCAATTTTGGGCATCTCAGCGTCAAGTCTCGAGAATTCGCACCTTAAGCTCAGCGAGCGAGAAACCACGGCCCAGACGGGTGCGGCGGTTGTACTTGATGGTGCTAGAGAATGTGTTAGGCCCCATTCATGCACCAAAATCGAGAACTCCCGGGTTTGACTAACGGGCATCGGACAATCGGGCGGAGCTTGTCAACCGGGCGAGGAGCGACAGCGGCGGCCTTCGCGCGGCGAGCGATACGACGGCTGGCCTTCTTGCCGGGCTATTTTCCAAAACGTCAGAATAATTATCCCAGCCCAAACGCGTGTCCATCCGCGGTGATTCTGGCGACGAACCTGGTCGAAGTGGCACCGCACACGCCTCTGCCAATCCTTGCGGAAATCTGTGGGTGGGAATCAGTCACGCTGTACTCGTCGGGCCAGAGCGGTCGGCTGCTCGTCGTCGGAGGGGATTTTGCTCACGGTTGTTGGGGATTTGCTGATTGTGCTTGATCGCCTGGACAGAGAATTATCGTCAGCAACAGGAATTTGGGCCGAACGGCGAGACAATCCATTTGTCGAATTGCCTTGGGGACAGCATGCTCACCATTGTGACGGTGTGTGGATCAAGCCCTCGCGATTGTCGTTAGGAGGATCACCGGTCGTGAAGCAGATGCGAATTTGGAGGTGTCTGCTTGGAGATGCGGCTGGGCCAATTTTTTGAAGGGCTTGATAACCCTATGAAAGTGGTGGGGAATTTTGATTCGCCAAAATATTCGTGCTGGTGGGGCACCCCTGGTCGCTTTCGAAATCGAATTGTGTCTTGGCGGCTGCCAGCTGGCGTCAGTCCTGCAGCTACCTTGTCCTCAGCCAACGCCACAGTTGACTTCGTGGTTCAACACGACGACGTTCAGAGGTAGCTCGCAAATGTTCATGTCCGTCTGCAAGCTGCCAGCCCATTCTCACCAGAGTCGAGACTCTCCACATTTGACCTTCTTTTTTCTGTCGTCTGGCAGCCGTCCGCGCTGCCGCAAAACCCACTCTTGACTTCAGACTTTGGGATTCACGGGCATAGGGTACTCATCTCACGCAAGCAAAGGCAATGTCTGGTAAAACAATACTATTATCATGTTCCAATCTGATCCCACTTATTTACCCCCCTTGACATCCAGAATTTCGTGGTAGCGAATAGAGGCGCCGTACCGATCAAGCGCAGGCAACCACAAGCTTGCTCTGCCCCTCCGCAACCTTCGCAGCATCTCTCACCAGCCCAACCGACGACGCCCTCCTAAACCCATCCACCAGCCCCGTCCTCGGGTTCCTCGTAACCCCTCCACCCAGCACCAATCCGGCGCGACTCACATGAAGCCTCGCAAGGCTCTTGATAACCCGATCATAATCCCCCAGAAACTGATGCCCCCTCACATCCCCTCCCTCCCCCTCCCTCGTCTTCCCATGTCCCAGCGTAACCCCCCAAACCCCTCCCACCATGATAGCATGCGCATCCACATCCGCATCCCTCTCCAGTAACACCGAGTAAATCGACCCCGTGTACCTCACCTCGCTCCTCGCCACATCCTTCGGAAACACCCATCCCTGCCCCGTCTTCACAGGATGATGCGGCGTAACTAAAACCCCCTCCTCGCCCACCACACACATCCTCTCCTGCCTGACCATCGTCCTCAAAACCGCCACCACCTTCCTCGATCCCCTCGGCGTCAGCACCCTCATCCCCGCCCTGAGCCTCCCAATCCTAACCACCTCCCCGCGAGCCAGCACCACCGTCTCACACCCCGCAAAGCACGGGTTGCTCGACCGGTTATACCTACTCATCTTGATCTTCCCCTTATGCTGCGTCTTGCGACTCGGCTTCGGCGCCTCAAGCGCATCAAACGCCGCGTCGAGCCTGTCCCGACACGCGACGAAAAGCGGGCTCTCGCGTCCGTACATGAGCGGGCCAGGATCCTTGAAGCTGTTGCAGATCTGCCGGGCGTGTGCACCGGCGAGGGAGGGGAGGTAGTGCTTGCCCCAACGGGTGTAGTACTCGTCTGAGCTGAGGGCGAGGGCGACTTGGCCGGTGCGCATGGGGCCGCAGAGGTCTTGGAGGAGAGATTGGCAGGGGGGGTCGGAGGCGAATTCGGGGGCGGACGCGGGGAGGGAGGAGACGAAGATGTCGAAGAGGGAGGAGGTGTCGGGGGGGAGTTGGTACGGGTGTTGGTGCTCTTCGTCGGGGCGGAGGGGGTAGAGGGAGGAGAGGTAGGCGATGATGGCGGAGCGGGAGCGGTGGTAGGCGATTTGCGCCGGGGTGAGGGTGGTGGTGGTGTCGAGGATGTTTTGTGGGAGGGCGGTGATTTGGTCGGTGGTTTCGGTGAGGCGTTGGTATTCGAGGAGTGCGGAGACGACTGGGGGAGATGCCTCACTGAGGTTAGATTGGAGGGACTGCTGTATGTTGGGGTGGTAGCGCAGGAGAATGTCGCGTGGGTGGCCATATTGAAGTGTGCTGAGGGAGATTCTCAGCTCGGTGGTGGCCTGGGGACCGGCGCCTTCGATCTCGGTAGGTTTTCGTTTGTCGACAGCTTCACCGGTTGTCTCCTCAAGGCTGAGGTATGCTGGATATTGCAGACGGAGGAGGACGTTGTTGGCGTATGTCGACTGAAGATTGGCAACGGCGTGAACAAATATGGTTCCCTAGAACTCGTTAGTACCAACTCGTTGCACAAACAAATACTCAGGCTCTTACAATCATTCCTGCATCCGGGATAAAGGAGTAGTTTCCTCCACCGATTTCAGCAATAGATTTAAGCAAGCCAGACCTTAGACTGAATCCGAATCCGAAGGTGTGGAGAGTTGCTGGGAGCCGGCCCATGCTACGGAGTTTGTAAACATAGCCCATAGAGGGGCACCTGGACAGACTGTAAGTATCAACGCAAGAAATACGTGCTCTGACAAGGGGGCATACATGTGATTGGGCATGCCGTCGGTCAAAACCATCAGTGCAGGAACCCTCCCGTTAGGGCCCTTATCGAAAAGATCAAGGCCCGTTTGAATTCCTCCCCACAGGTTAGTGATATCTTTAGGCGCCATGCCCTCAATCTTCTTCTTGGTGCCTCGCTTGTTGCTGGCCGTCATGGATGTGAGTCTCTGAACAACCTGTTTGATTTGTCAATATTGGTAATGGGCATATGCCGACACTGGGCAGGATTTGCTAACCTTGGCTTCGCCCGCAAAGGTAACAATTCCCAAACGGTCATTCGCATTTAGCGTTTCCAATATTGTGTTGGCCGCATGCTTTGTCAGATCCAGAACCGAGAGCCCGTACTTCTCTTTCGTTTCTCCCGGATTGCCAGGAACAGGGGCCTCAGATGCCATGCTCCCTGAGACGTCAATAACTAGGACTATGTCGCACGGAACATGCTCCAACGGCTCTGCTGGCTCTCTGGGGGGTCTGATGCTGACGATAAGACCATCTTTCGTCGGCAAAGGGTGGATCGTGATATCTGGTTGGGGATCGCCATCTTCTTCGAGAATAGCCTCCTTCTCTTGATCTGACGTTTCCGTGGTGGGGGTATGAGTTCGTCTTCTCCTGATGGGCAGACTCATCTCGTTGCTGGACTCATCGCTGCTGTCGACAGAAGCAGTACCGCTGCCTGCAGTGTTTGAACGCAGGCGCACCCAACCCTTCATGGCATCGATGGATGGCGATAAGATATTGGGTGTAGTTTCTGGGTAAGAAAATCCGAGTGCCGAATGTTCTATCTTTTTGCGAAGATCCAACTGTTATATCATCGACGTTTGAGGCCGTCAAGGCTGTGACGCACCCTGGACGCAAGTGAGGACCGGAGGTAAACAAAGCGAAATGAGTTGGGGCTGGTCTGTGGTGAGGTAGAAAGCCACTTGCGGCTCTCCGTGACCACTGCGGAAGGCGTGAGGCGCGCGCCTGACAAGGGCGCTACACTGCAGCGGTCAAACACACTGCCAACACACAAAGGCCCACCAAAGCTGCCTGCGGACTCACACCGCAGCTTGAAAGATGTAACTGGAGATGCAAAGGCCAAGTTGTTCCGCTCTCAGGCAAAATCCGCGCCCTTGATCCTATCAGGTGGCTGCCGGTTACTTATTGGGCATTTGAACGGGGTGTGGGGTACGGGGCGGGGTCATGGCTGACGGGACCGGCCCCGTGCGAGCAACGGAAGGCGAGCACGCCCCTCCGAGGCACTGCGAGGACTCCAACCACCAATCCGTGCAGGGGAGGCAAACAGCCCAGATGGGATGGATATTGAAATGCAACCTATCGGGAGGAGAATTTAGTGGAAATGACCCATTGGAAATACCGGGTCGCATGGCACGCCAGTCTCCTGCGTCCACATCAAACTTGCCGTGGCCCGGAGCGCTGGGAAGCGAGGCCCGCTCGGGCGACTTCGCAGTCTGACGGCCATGCGAATCCGAGTATACGAACTAATCTGACACGCGATGATGCCTGAAGGGATCTGTTGCTTGTTGCATCAGCCCGATCAAAACCGGTACCCGCGAATCTCTAACATTCTGAAAGAAGTAAGCCGAGAGAGCCTTTCAATGTGCCTCGACGGCTCGCTGTTGCGACCAGGCGAGATGCCCCAAGCGGTCATCAATCTCCACTAAATCCAAGGCTGTGGTGCGCACTGAGGCAGCCGGCTTGGCGTCCTTTCAGGGTTGGGGTCGCCAGGGCTGACGATGGCGGGGTGGGATCCACAGGGCCGGGAAGCTCCAACGAATCGACCTCGCCCGATTTTTCCAGCTTCAAACCTCGCAATCGTCAATGTCACGTTGTCACGTCAAGGCTGACTTTCTCTCGTCTCGGTTTCGTTTTGGATTGTAAACACCTCAGTTGCATCGTTTCTCCTATTTCTAACACCCAAATCCCAGGCGCTGGCGCTGGCGCCCTTCGACATGTGTCCCGACTCGCCATGACGTCGGATTGGGTACCGCATCAGGTCCTCCTGGCATCTCTGAGCCGCCTTGCCAGATCGGTTTCCCATTCGTTGGCCTGCCACATACCTACCCTTCCGGAATTGGGCCGCGTCTACCCCTTTGTTTCACGAGATTCTTTGTTGCTTCCCTCCCTTCGGGTTCAGGACTTCGGTGGCACCCAGCGTGCGACCCTACCCCAGATCTCGCAGCCCAGGCTCCGTTCCTAATGAGCCTCAGCATGCCCCCACTCCGCAAGCCTCTCGGGATTCACCAAAGTGCTGGCAACAAGCCGTGGGAGCGCCAGGTCGGACGATGTCGGAGGACAGCGCGCCCCCACGCTGACGATTTACCAAATGCGCACACCTCATAGCTTCAGGCCATTGGCCACTCGCGTGCAGCCTCAACAAATCCCACGAGTGTGGTGGCCTGCGGGGAAGTCGATCGCCCCCAGGCTAATGCAACCAGGGCTGCATTGCAGCTCGGTGGGAGCTCCTGAACTACCAGTGCACGACGCTCCTGGAGTTTGTACGGCCGAACTGCTCACGATCCTCAGCACTGTCCCGCAGACCAAGTTTGTTCGGGCGAGGCAACCTTGCCAGTTCGCCCGCATCCCGTTCTGGTGGCTGCGAAAAAGGCCAAAAGTGTGCATGGCGTACCCGGCGCCCACCCACGCATCCCACAAACTCTGTTCTCCGATTCGTTCCGTCGCCAGTGTCGCCTGACACAAGCGCTCACCGGCCAAGGGCGTCCAAATCTTGCCACCCGTCCGTCGAGGGGAAGCTTTGCCAGCTATATATTCTGCTACCCCCTCTCAACACCATTCCGGAGCATCGTAAGCTCGCTTCTTCCAATACCGTCCTGATTGATCTCATCCCAATCGTCCCAAATTCCTCCCGTGACAAGACTACCTCTGCCATAAACGCCAACCACCCGATCACTCCTACATTCCATTGATCGTCCCCGACCAGCCGTCAGCTCTTTCAGACGAAGCCAACCACCTCATCTCTCAATATGTCGGCCTGCACCCCCCGATGCTGCAAGTGCGGATCTATGCTCGTCATCAGCACGAGCTGCTCCCACTGCCATCACGCCCAGTGCAGCGACTGCATCTAAACACCCCCTCGACAAGGTTCCTCGACGAGACTCGGGAGCTGGACTTCTCACCTTCATCTGACTGTCCCCGCCGAAAAGCATCACCAAAGTGGGGCTCGGGCTGCTTGCGGCTTTGCTTGAAACCTCGGCGTGGTGGACGCCTTTGGCATGCGCCGCTTTTTCCCCGCTTCGACCAAGATCGGAAGATGCCGACGCGATGACCGAACCTACGACTTGTAACTTGACGGAAGGCACCCTCACCTTTTTTGCGACGGAGTTTATCGGGCTGGCGCAGTCAAAACTTGGATTGGATTTGGCTTGCTTGACGACGGATAGATACCCATGGGCTTGGCATGGCTTGAGTGACTGGACTGGACATGGCTAAAATTTGTACTGTATATCCATGTGGTGGATTTTAGATATCGAAGCCCCCCTTGATTGGTATGTGATCTGCAGTCCCAGTCTGCTCTTCCCAAGTATGCTGTGTAGTCGTCGCGCTTGTTCGATGTGTCTCGTCTTGTGGAGCGGCGTTGTTTGCTTCAGTCAAGTTTTTTTTTGTTTCACGGGCACTGGCGTGGTACCCTGGCTAATTGGTTTACCAATAGTCAAAATGATTGCTTCCTTCCATTGTTGTTATATTCGACAGGGCTTTCGCCCTGTTATGTAAATTATCCAAGTGGAGCGGCGTTGTGATCCCATGTTCGAGATGGTATCATCTGAACAGGAGCAGCCGCCACTCCGGCTTCCCAGGGTCATCATCTTGTCATCCCATGGATCCGAGGCACAATCCCATGGCTGCTGTAGAAAGGAGCTGGACCTGGAGTTCTGCCGGGTAAGCCGGAAGAACGGGAGGGCTCAGTGTTGCCACCGCCTCGCTCCACTAGTAACCTTCGCTCGGAGACGGTTACGCCGTAGAACATGAAGGCTCCCCAGCGGCTTACATGAAGCTATCACGGACTTTCATAGTGTGATTTCTACATGGGGTCAACATGTAACCTTGGCTCCGTTGCCGTGCGCATCTTAAAGTTGCCATTGGCTTTTATTAACATGCAGTTCCTTATATGGTAGTATTTCACGGCATCATTTCTCCCGGTCGACCTTGCCTTATCAGACGGTTTTGCCAGCGGCGTACACAAAGCAATTGAGGGTCCTCTTCATGACAGTGATTATCGACAGCGTTCTGTGCGTGAAGTTCACCAGTTGAGACTCCCATGCTGTAGATACGGTTAGTTTGCAGCTTTGCTGATGTCCATTCATGTTGACATGGACTTGTGTGAACTGTGAACTCGTTCTTTCCTGCCGCCATCTGATTTTGAAAATTTTCTTGCTATCAGCCGGCAAATTCGTCTGATCTCATGACCCTGACACATATTTTAATCCAAGTTCTTGTGGTGGCCCTCCCAGAATCGTCTCCAGCCTCGGGTATAAAATCTCCTTCGTAACCAGACCTCAAACCACCATCCTTCTTCTCCTCCAAACATCAACCTCGCCTTCTGGCCGGGTCTTACCTCATCGACATCCAGTCACCTCCATTAAGCACTGGCCCTCCTCACTTCATATACTTAAGGTACCTTTACATCTTATCATTCAACTCACCTTCCATCACCAATATCCCTGCGCCATCGTCACAGCTCCACGAGCAACTGAGAAGGTATGTTGCGCTTCATCTCCACAAGTCCAACCACTGTCTGCTTCTGGAAGATCAGACTTGCACCATCCCCATTCGTTTTAACCACATCCCCGCTACCCACCTCCGGCACCACTTCACTTCACCGTCCTCTCAATCTTGTCCCCTGGCCATCCCGTCCTCTTCATCTCCCTCTACCACATACTCAACGAGCGCCCCTTGCGAATCACACTTCAGTCCAAAGATACACAAGTTCATCCTCGGACCATTGAGACCCTCGCGATCCTTCCATCCAACCAGCATCAAGAAATCTCTTCCAGCTTAGTGGGGTTTGTACCGCTCCTTCCCCCATTGCTGAGCTACAAATTGGCTTTACCTCACCTGATCTTCGCCCCTTTCTCTCATCTTCTCCTCCCGCTTTCCCACTCACATCAACATCCCTCCACCTCCATCACATCTTTATCCCCTTCACTTCTCCACTTCAGCACAGCTTGAAACAGCGCATCAACATCACGATTCAGCAGCACTTCGCTCTCCGTCGAGGAACCTATCTAACATCGCGAACCCCAGCTATGGAGGCCAGCCGGTTCCGCTGGCAAAAAATTGCCGGCGAGAGCCCGACAGTTCGGATGCAGATTCAGGAGAAAGCTCTTGACGATGGAATTGATCAACTGGACAACCACATCAAATTCATCGAGGAGTACATCGGCGACAATAGTGATACCAACCTCCCGTGCATGGCCGACATTGACTTCTTGAAGAAGTGGACTCAGGATGCCCGTGAGTCCCGTCCTCATTAACCCCAGTGATTTGTAACCGGGTGTCTAACTCAATGCAGGAGACCTAGCTAGCGATCGAAACGCCCTGGAACTTCTCATCGGCGTCCAGGGACAGACGGGCGCCGGCAAAAGCTCGTTGCTCAATGCCATTCTCGAATGCAGCGGCCTGCTGCCTTCCTCCAACGCCGAGGCCTCGACCGCCACCATTTGCAGAGTGGCGTTCAATCATTCCGACGAACCCAAAGAGCTCTTCAGGGCCGTGGTCAACTTCCGTACATACAAGGATGTCAAGGAAGAGCTTGACTATTTCTTCGGCGACCTACAGGAGCGCGAGAAACTCTTGTCCCCAGACGCCGAAGATGCCAACATGACCGACGAGGAGAAGTCAAGGATGCTCGAGGAGCTCGCAGTCAGCATCCAGGATACTGCCGACAAGATCGAGGTCGTGTGGGCAAGTCGCTCGACGAGTTGCAGAACATGACGACATCCGACCTTCTTGAAAAACGTGACCTTGCCAGAAAGTACATTGGGAGCACCAAGATGATTCATGGGTCTGACAGGGAGGAGTTTTCTGCCAAGATCAAACCCTTTCTCGACTCAACCTACACCGAACTCACCGGCAAATCGGGCGTCGGCAATCGCGCCGTAGCCCTCTGGCCCTTGATCGATTGGGTCGATATTTATATCAAAGCACCCATTCTCAAGGGAGGACTGGTGTTGGTCGACCTCCCGGGCCTTTCCGATGTTGTGGGAGGCCGAGCTGCTGTCGCCAAGCGGTACTACGAGAAGCTCGCAGTTGCCGTTATTGTCACACCATGCGTCCGCGCCGCAGATGAACGCACTGGTGTCACCTTGATGACCGAGAACCAGGAGCTACAAATGCGCATGGACGGAAAGCTCGACGATCGGGGCTACTGTGTTGTCCTGTCCAAGGCAGACGACATCTCCTGGAAGGAAGCCATCCCGACAGACCCGATATTGAAAGAAAACAGCCAGCGTCTCAACAGCCTTCGAAATCAGGAGGTTGCCACGAACACCTCCATGGAAGCCATCAAGGGCCGTATTGCCACACAGAAAACGGCTGCAAAGAGTGCCAGCGACCAGGAGAAGAAAAAGGCACTTGCGGCGGAGGTGAAGACACTGAAAGCCACTAGGGAAAAGTACTACAAGACCAAGAAGGGACAGGAGAAAAAGCGCAGCGCTCTGGAAGCTTCATCCACCTTTCATGCTGTCGCAGAACGCAACAAAACCTTGACCCGCCGAATTATAGGGGACTTGAAGAAGCGACATAATAACTTCATGAGCCGCTCGCTGGTGCAATCCGAGGGCGCTGTCGTCCAGCCGTTTGTGCAGCCGCGTATTTTCCCGGTCAGCTCGAAAGCATACTGGAACGTCGTCGACGGGAAGCCAACGCCAGGCTTCCCTACTGCCAGATACACGGGCATACCGGCTCTTGTTCAGTGGCTCCGCGAGGCGACCATCCCGCAGAGGGAGCGTCAGGTCCGAGGGCTGCTGCATCGACTGTTGGGTCTCTTTCAGCGCCTACGGACCTGGTCTGATGACCAATGCCGAACCCATAAGCTCAAAGCCTCGCTGGAGGAGCTCGAAACCGCGTTAGCGGTCGCCAAGAGTGACGAGCTGGGAAATATGCTTCAGCGGTGGCGCAAGAAAGCTGAGGGCCGGATCAAGAGGTGTGATCCCTGTTCGGCCAAAGGGAAGGCATCCAAGTTCGCTGCTGCGCGTTTTCCAGGGATTGTCGAGACCTGGATCATGAGGTACCCTGGGCAACGACATTTGACTACCAAGCTCAGTCCCTTGACATTCAAAGCCATAGTGAGACGAAGGGGCAAAGACTTCACCAGTCGTGCCGGCGGGCTCAAGCTGAAGTACAATTGGATGGAGGCCACGTAAGTTTACTTTGTTCCCTTCCAGCCTCTTCGATGAGCCCCTTGACTAACACTCCTGCAGTTCAATGCAATAC
Source organism: Podospora aff. communis PSN243 (assembly GCA_033296975.1). NCBI lineage: Eukaryota > Fungi > Ascomycota > Sordariomycetes > Sordariales > Podosporaceae > Podospora > Podospora aff. communis PSN243. The sequence goes on along the minus strand of MU865936.1, from coordinate 300,575 downwards.
AAGGAATGGATCGTTCAGGAATGGACTGATGCAATGCATAAAAATCTCCCCGGCACTGAGGTTTACGCCCGCCGGGATATTGAAGGGCATTGGAAGAACATCACAGACGCCCTTGTGAATACGTTTCTACAGCTTTTCCCCGATCTCAAAGGCCAGGAGGACTATATCCGGAGACAAATCGCGGGTCTTGTGTCGATCTTGGAAGAGCTGATGGACAAGTATGGCCAGCGCATCGCTTGGTTGTCGTCCCAGTCTCCCAGCGTCCATGGCGCGCTGCAGGAGGACCTGACCAAGAGGTGGCAACCGGGCTTTGCCATTGCTGAAGCGATTTCGTCAGGGTCGCGTCTGACGCAACGGAGACATGCGGCGCTCGTGGAGTACGGCACAAATGGCAAGGGCAAGCATAGCCTCACAGAAGCCGCAAACACCATGGAAGCCAAGTTCGAGACAAAGCGCCAGAGGGTCATTGATGGCATCAAGCTGGACTGCAAGGATGCACAGGTGAAGTTTGAGGAACGGCTCCGTCTCATCATCAACAACATGGTTGAGCCTTCTGACACGGGCGCGAGAATGCATGTGGCGAGCGGACAGGTCATGATTGAGAGCGAGGAGTCCCGCAACAGCCGACTCGATCTCCAGAGGGGCATCCGGTTGAAGTTGATCAAGTGGGCCGACGTCTGGAACCTGGCCAACTACGAGGCTGAAGAGGAGAGCGAGACGGATATCCCCAAGAAGCTCACGTCTGCCGCCGAGGATGATGATGATGACGACGACGACGACAGTGATGATGATGACGACGGCATTTGAGACGGGACCGGGTGAAGCCGACGGCTGAGGTCGTTGGTGGTGGGTTGCGTTGCATTCATACTCTTTTCCTTTCACTCACCCTTGATACCCCTATATCATTTTTTTACTTTTTGGAACGGACGCAAAAGGGGCGGACACGGGCGACTAGCTCGAATAATCTAGGCAAAAACTCTGCCTCATCTTGTATTCTAGAACTACCGCGCCGATTTCTCCTCATTGAGCTACGTAATAACCGCCAGATTTTGACACCTGATTATGAACTTGCATTGACAAGCTAGCGGATTGCTAGTACCGTATTGACTCGCAATATTGGCAACGTTACCCTTGCCCCGTGCACACGTTGAAAGCATTGTTAGCCGCCTTGCGTAAAGCCACCCAGCACCCCTTGCACGAGAATATAATCACCGCCACCATGAAGTATCGCCTTGACGCTGTCAACACAGGCCAGCTTGCGGCTTTGCGTATACCCTCTGACAAAGCTTTCAAGGCGTGTACGGGGCAAGAGTAAAGGCCAGTATTGCGAGTCAATGCTGTATAGTCTTCTTTCAGGGACCTTTGTTGCTCAAGCTCTCCCCCTCCACCTCCCCAGAATCGACGCTCCAACCCTGCTCAATCAACGAGTCAAACGGCAAGATTTCAACCCAGCCAAACGGCAACCCCGGGAGCGTCATCCCCCAAACCTCGCCGCGCGCCAAAACTTCCTTTTGCGACAAGGCCGGATTCTTCACATCCCGACACCTCACCACGACAGCCCCAAGAGCGGCGTCCCGGATTCTGGTGGCAAGATAGCTATACGGATCACCGCAGATACAGCGCCCCAACACCCTGCTCCCTCGCAACGCATAGTCATTGTCCTTGTCACGGTCGAACGTCCAGCGTTTCCCCACCAATCTCATTCTTTGGATCCCGAGCTCCGACGACACGAAGAAGAACTCGTCGCCGACGTTGACTTGGGCTGTGGGTAGAAGCCGCTTGGCGACGGTGTTGAGCTCCGGGAGGGAGTTTGAGAAATCGATGCCGGAGTCGAGTTGGATGCCGGGGATGATGGTGGCGGAATCGACGGGGCCGGTGCAGTTGCCGATGGGAGTCCATTTTTGGTTTGGGGCAGGGGGCATGCCGGCGTGTCGGTGAGGGTGTTTGGGGTCGTCTGTGAGGCGGGGGTAGAGTAGGTCGGTTGAGGAGACCAGGTAGCGGGTCTGCCCCTTGCGGACGAGGATGCCGGCTGCGGCTGAGATGTGGGCCTGCTGGCTTTGCGGTGACCCGGGGTCCGTCACGACGTGGAAGCTGAGGGGGGAGCCGGGCCGGAGGGTGGACTCGTCTGCGACGCGGTGGACTTGGGTCGTGGGGTGGTTGGTGTGGGGGGCTCCGAACGGCCAGTTGAAGTTGGGGACTGTGCGGCCATCCCAACCAGGTCCCCTCATCACGATAGAATAAGGCTTTAGAGAGTCGGCGAAGGTGGTGTTTAACCAATGGATGAATGGGGCGTCGTAACGAAGCTCTTGTCGATTTGGCAGGCCGTCGGTCAGCACGACGATGGCGTCCCTGTGGCCCTTCCAAATGATGTCGGTGCACCGCGACGCCGGGAGCGGGTTGTTGGAAACCGCCTTCAGGATTGTCTCGTCGTCTGGAAATCGATCCCCACAAACTATTGATAGATTTTCGATGTGCACGATGTTCAACTTGCGTCTGAGGTTCAAAGGATTGCCGTATGGTTGCGAAAAATGCCAACCCGGTTTTTCCTTGTTCCATTCTGCGATAATCCCGCCAAAGGCAAACGGTAAAGGGCTTTCCGGAATGTCGGGCCAGCAGGCCACCTGGATTGTGTGGCCGGTGTGATATGCCCTGTGGATGCAGAATACATCGCGCAGCTTGTTGCAGAAGGTCTTGTATCGGATGTGGTCCGATACGAATTCTGCGTATGGGATGCTTCGTCCGGTGTCGGGGTCGCGGAAGGAAAAGTCGGAAAACTCGTCGAGCCAGATGCCGTCACCATAATCGATCGGCGCTCTTCGGACCATGGTGGCTGCCAGAGAGCCAACCCCAAACGAGAATTCCATGTGGGTTAGAGCAGCCATGTGAGCGTCGGCTGGATGAGGGTCCGCAAGTCGCAGCTTCCGTTCCCAACGGTGTCCCAGGTTGCTCAACCGTCGACTTGCTTTGCCGGCTCATGTCAAGACTCGAGCATGCAGCGACTTGACTTTGCATTTATATATATGCCCTGCCGCCGAGAAAACGGTTTTGGGTTGCAGCAGAACCCTAATGGGAAACCTTTTTTTGATACTCGCGGTGCCGAAAAAGCTAAAGCTGCCTCGGCAGACGCCTTTGCGGATCTGCCCTCTCGGTCTGGTCCGTTTCACCTCAACGACACACTCCACCCAGCAAGTTCATACCAAAAAAACCCGTGGATCAGGATGGCCGATGGTACCGTCCATTCACGGGCCCGGAGCCCGGTCGCGGGCGCTCCATCGCATCAGGCGCCTCCTGCAGGATCCACTTCTCTGGCCCGGCACGGTGGACAACGGGGCCAGCACCTTTGAGCCACGAGAACGGAGAGAATGCTATTGAGCTTGGTATCGTAGGTCTGTCACGGAATCCCCGATTACTCGGCCCAATCACAATCAGCTGCTTTGAACGGCTCGTCGTCAGCTGCCGCCTCTGACCACAAAGACGCGTTCCGGAAGCATTTTCCACGCTGCCCCTTTATTGTCCCGCCATGGCTCGACCCTCAGTGCCCTTTGTGATCACACGTCGTATTTGGGACTACCAACACCAAGACCAGTTTTATCCCACCAACTCTTTTTCTTATTGACAGAAGCACCGATACCACTGACGGGGCACCACTCGATATCTACCTAGGCCTGGCACCATTTCGCAACGAGATTACACGATGCCGCCGAGAAGATGGACCGAGGCCGCGCTCGAAGCCAATCCTCGGGAAAGGCGTGAATACAGGAGGGCCTACCGGTTGGCAGAAGACAAATTCGTTTGTTACCGAAGAGGAACCAATTTTCGCTGGACCGCTGCAGACCCAGGACGGGCTTAGTTCTGGATCCTCAATCCGCGCCGAATCCCTCGCCACCCAGCGAGCTACAACTGGCCCCCCGCCCCTCCACTTACTCGTTACCGGCCTGCGGGTAATTGGCCACGACCAGCAGCTCGTCCGCCTGTAACTCAACAACAGCAAGCCGACGTATTGGACCTCGCCGGACGTCTGGACCCGGTCGTGATTAATAGAGTAAACTTCACAAAGTTTCTAGCGGCCGGCAATACAGCCATTGCTGCTCTGTTTGAAGCCCGCGACGTCCAGGGGCAGAGAAGGCTTTTTGTAGTGTACGCGGAGAGGCTACCCTCCTTGTTCCAAGCAGCAGCAGCAGCAGGCGTTAACAACTCGAGTAGAAAATGCGTCAAAGGTCATCCAACCCGTGCCGAGATTGCTCACTTCAAAGACGAAAAGAAAACAACCGAGGTAGGTGCCAACCCTTAGCAAAGCAGAAAAAGACCGAGACTAACGGGGACCCAAAGCTTTACGTCCGCTCGGCACACATCATCCAAGCCCTTTTAATCGAGCGAAGGTCGGCGAGGCACGCCCCTCCGGCTCCAAACCCCGCCGCCCCGCTGCGTTTTGTGCCGGACATATACAATGCAGAAAATACCCTTTTCTTGGAGTATTGTCCGCGGGGGACCATGGCCGACTTTCTCTCGCGAGTTGCGGCTGCCAATGTACCAATCCCAGAGCGGTTACTTTGGCACATATTTAGTTGTTGTGAGGGCCCGCCCATACATCTCTCTCTCTCTCTTTTTTTTTTTTTCTCTCTTTTTTTTTGTGACTTCTCTCCGTGCTGACGTACTCTCGTGTGTAGTGGTCCGGGCCTGCATTGGAATCGAGTACCCGGCTGCAAAGCAGCGTGCCTGGAACAGTATCGCCCAGACTGGGGGCTTGGATGGCCCACTGATCAGCGAGACTATTCCCCAGCAGGAGAATTCCCTAGACGCGCCCACGCGACGAACATGATCCATTTCGACATTGAGCCATCAAACAGTACGTACTGGAACACGGTCGATACATGGTGGGTAGAATGGCTAATCGTGGGCCCCCTAGTCCTGATTGGCGATATGAACTGCGGCGATTCCCCTGACAGACTAGGAGACTTCGACGGCCATGTGTTTGCTCCTGTCTTCAAGATTGCCGACTTTGGGTCAGCCAGGAGACATGTACGCCCTCGAAAAGTTGATCCGTAAGACCCAAAGCCCTATTGCTGATGCTCAAACACTAACGCTGCACGATGACGATGGGCAGATGGTGGCTTTCCGACAGTCGATATAAGGGCAAATTTGGTTACCACACGCCGGTGAGCTTTCTCGTCACGGGCGACAGACTGGGGCTTCGTTGGGTCAGTAAATAAAAGTCCGCACGAGATTAGGAGCAATTTAGCAGGGAATGGCAGCATGTGCATTATCTACCTCTCCCTAACCAAACGGTGGCTGGGAATTATTCATGGAAGACGAATCTCTTCCAAGTGGCACAGGTATGTGTCTTTGAAATGTATAATAGGCAAAGCTACGGGCTGACTCTGACCCGGTCGATGTAGGTCATGTACAATGCCATCACCTTGTTGAAGTGTGGCGGTGGTCATCGTGGTCGCCTCCGCTGGGTCGACTGGCTCCTTCACGACATTGGCCCGAACAATCTGGGTCCGCCGCACCCTAACAGGGTGAGAACATGGAGCAGGGATCTCATCGACCACAATGTCTTGCTGGGATTGTTCGGACTGCCCTGGGTACAGCCTCGCCTTGATCGAACACGTCCAATGGTGCCTATGCGACGACCCAGCCGACAGGCCCGATCCTGATCTTCTTGTGGAGTCGATCGAATGGAAACTGCGGAACTGGCGATGGGCAGCTAATGGCCAGGATGACAACGCGATGCGTGCCTTTATCAACACTTATGCCGCGACGCCAGCTATGCCTCCGGCCAGGTCAGGAGTATCTCTGCGAACCGTAAGTCTCCCGTATGTTCGAACCTTGGCAAAAAGACCTTGGCGTGACTCGAAGAGTGGCTGACAGTTTGGTTGCCGGAACACAGTGGCTCATGGGTGGAGCACTCAACCCCGGGATGTAATCGCAGCCAGTGACGGCGAACCCCTGACCCGCTCAGGACCAAACATGGCTCCGATAAGCCCCTTTTTACTCCATAGTATATACTATATACATTATTACAGTCTCGCAATATTTACCCCTCTACTCCCGCACAAACAAGCCACTCAAGCCCATGCCGGTGCCGATACACATGCTCACAACGCCCACCTCCCCTCCAGTCCTCTTCAGCCCGTGCAGCAGCGTGCTCGTCATGCGCGCGCCCGTCGCTCCCAGCGGGTGGCCCAGCGCGATGGCGCCGCCATCAGGGTTCACCTTGCCCTCCTCCCACTCCTTCTCCAGCCCAAGCTCCCGCACGCAGTGAATCGCCTGGCTCGCAAACGCCTCGTTGATCTCCCACCGCTGCACATCCCCATTCTCCAGCCCCAGCTGCTGCAGCAGCTTCGGAATCGCCAGCGCCGGGCCCACGCCCATCTCGTCCGGCTTACACCCCACCACCGACGCGCCCACAAACTTGCCAATGATGCTCCCCGTCAACCCCAGCTCCGTCGCCGTGCTCCGCCTCATCAGCAGCGTCGCCGCCGCCCCGTCGCTCACCTGGCTCGAATTCCCCGCCGTGCTGCGCCCATCCCCCTTGAACGCCGGCTTCAGCTTCGCCAGTGCGTCGAGGCTCACCCCCGCGCGGATCCCATCGTCCTCGCTCACCGTCACAATCTTCTCCTCCCCAACCTTGTTCCCCTGCTTGTCCACCTCCTGCCACCTCGTCGTGACGGGAACAATCTCGTCCTTGAACGCGCCGCTCTCCCGCGCCTTGGCCGCGCGCCGATGGCTCTCCACCGAGAACGCATCCTGGTCCTCCCTCGAGACGTTGTACCTCTCCGCGACATTCTCCGATGTCAACCCCATGGGCATGACGCAGTCCCGCGCATCCTTGACGTCCGACTTGAGCAGCGCAGGCCACGCATTCACAGGGATCGCGCGGCTGCCATAGTTGCGCGTCATGCTCTCCATGCCGGCAGCGATACCCGTGTCGATCATATCGCTGCGAATCTGCGACGCGATCAACGCAACGCTCTGCAGCGACGACGCGCACGCGCGGTTGGTGGTGTACAGCGAGGTCGAGTTGGGGAAGCCGACGTGGTTCATGGCCATGCGGGCGGCCTTGGAGCCGCCGAGCTCGGAGAGGACAACGCCGACGGCGACGTCGTCGATGGCGGCGGGGGCGAGGGCCGGGTTGGCGTCGAGGGTGGCGCGCAGGACGACGGAGAGGAGCTCCTCGGGGTAGGCGTCCTTGAGGCCGCCCTTGTAGGAGCGGGTGATGGGGGTGCGGACCGACGAGAGGATGACGACGTCCGAGGGGGCCTTGGCCAGGACGGCCTTGATGCCGCGGGGGAGAACGGCCATGGTGGGCGGTGGTTGGTGTTTTTTGTTGGAGGGGCGGAAACGGAAACGAGAAACGCTCAGCTGCAAAAGGGGAAGCAGCAGGCAAAAAGAGCAATTGGGTATCGTCAATTGGAAAGGAAAAGAAAACAGGCGGAAGCAGGAGAAGAAAAAGACATGAGGCAAGAAAAAAACACGGCCCGACTGACAAAGTCCCAGACTAGCCGTTGCTCCGGCTGTTCCATCATCGGGGAAGATGCGGAGCTGGCCACGCCCCCGGAGTGGGGTTCAGGGAAAATGCAGAGCCGGGAGGCGAACCAGGCCGCACTGCGGCAGTCGAATCGGCAGCGCGGGGGAGCCATACCCCTGCAAACCCCAAGGGATTTCCCCCTTCTCCCCCAAAATTCCCCCATCTTTCAAGGGACACTCCACAACCAAACACTGGAAAAGCGCGTGGATAAGCATGCAAGGATTTCATAACTGTATTGAGGGCATTGAACAGTCTTCAAGGTATCCGTTGACCCGCAATATCATCGAAAACTCAACGCGTAACTCCGAATCAGCCCAGCCCTTGGGGGATTCTCCGCCGTCATAAATGTCGTAATATACAAAGATAGATCTGACCATCATAACTTGCCCTCTTCTGTCCAAATATGAAGACCGACGTCTGCCGCTATGGCCCCGTCGGTATATGTCGTCCTGCTGAAAACGCAACCCGTCGTTGGTAGCCGTGTGACCCGAATCGTAGCTATATTACAATCGAAAATAGGCCATACCTACGAATTGTCACGTAGGTCATGTCCCGCTCTCGTCGCTCATCTGCGCTAGGTACTGGATGGGCATTAGCTCCGACTCTCCTCGCCTTCATGAACGCCCAGGTCTCAGGTTTCCCAGCCGCATCTCCTCTTGGAAATCTGCCACTTCCTATGCCTCGTGCCTATATCGAATCCCGAGCCCAACACGTCCCGGGTCACGAAGACCGCCAGCAGCCCGCAACTTCTTGGCGGGGTTCGTCTGGGGGTCCCGGGTCGAAATCTCATCGCGCGTCTCTCCGTGTCCGCTGAACTTGCGCTTCTCGCCCATAGCCAGACCGCTCTTATTGAGTCCGCCAAACAGCTTCGCCTGAAGCTTTGCACTCTTGTCAGCCGGCGCTGGCGTGCCGTCCCTGGAGTTGACCGAGCTCGCCACTTCGAAGCTTTCCCGGGGGTCCCGGCGCAGCATCTCCGAGGCGGCCTGGCTTGCCTGACTCTCAAATACCTCTTCCTCTTCCTCCCCACCAGACTGCCGATGGGAGCGAGCATGGCTTCCACCCGAGGCAAAGGAAGCCGCCGCAACCAATTGGAGCGCCTGGCGGGCCAGTTCCTCGTTGTCATCGGCTGAGATGGTGCTTTCCCTGCTCTTGCGCCGCTCCCGGCTCTTCCCCGGTGTTGTTGGGGTTTCTGGAACGAATCCCCTGTTACGATAGGGCGGTTCGGTTTGCGGCACGAGATCGACCGAGGGAAGAAGGCCCCCATCGAGTCGCGACCGAGCGATGGGCGTCGTCGGCAGGGAAGACATGGATTGTACATTCCGAGTATGCTTTGACTGGACCCGAGCAATTGGGCGAGGGTCGGGAAGGGGCGTCGAAGGGGCGCTGTTATTCTCTTGGGTGGCAGCCTTGAGTAGAGCGGCAAAGACCCGATCGTCGTGATCCCGATCAGGACGAGCCTCTCGGTTCGTCAATGAGCGGGGAGTTTGTCGTGGTGTCGCGCGGTGCTGCACCGGGGTTGCGGCAGCGTGTTTGGGGGTGGTTGCTGCATGGAACATGCCGCCGGGGCTGCAGAGAATGTTAAGGTGCTCGCGGTTCTCGCGTATACGAGTCATCAGCATTTTCCGCTCTTCCTTGAGGTCTACAATATCGTCCATCTGTTGTTCAATGACCTTTCGGGCAGTCTTGTACTTCTTTTGCATCTCCTCGTGTTTTCCCAAAAGCTGTTGGTGCTCGGCCTCCAGTAGGAAGTACTTCGCCTGAGAAGCCTCGGAGGAAGCCGTGAGATCATGGCGAGCCTGGCGTGAGTGTTCGGCCATCCGTAACGCCTCCACCTCTCTCCTGGTCATCTCGTGCTCCACCGCCGCGCGCTTCGCATCTTCCTCGGCCTGCATGCTTAGGAACACATACTGCAGCTTGTGATGAGCGGCCTCCATCTTAAGTCTGGCTTGTTCAGCGAGGCAGGCTTGAACCATGTTGCGCAGTTCAGCGGTGGAGGCGGCTTCGACCTGGGCGGTGGTTGGAGGAACGAATTCGGCCGCGGGAGGTGCATCTCTGGCGGGCCCATTCAATCCTGTGGCCGGAGGCGAAAATATTCCAGTGCGTTGGGAGGCAGCGAGCCCGAGTGGGTTGACGACCCCGGCGCCAGCTGCGAGCGGCACCTGCGACGATGGCGGAGGAGTTAACGATGAGGGGATGACAGAAGGAGCGCGGTCGTCGTTGGCCTCTGTCTTGAAGGATGATGATGGATCTGCGGCTGGGGAGTTTGCTGCCTCCGTCGAGGGAATCGTCTGTTGCGAGGAGGGTTCGAGCGACACGTTGTCAGGCGGGGTCACGAGGTCGTCAACGAGGCCGGCGCGCTCGTCTTCGGGGACGCCGTTGACAACCTGCGCCGACTGTTCCATGTCTTGTGACATCTTGCCAGCCGTCAAAAAGGGCAAGGAGAGTTTGTGTCGTCGCGGTGTTGTGTGCAAAAACAAGCGTCGGTGTGTCTGTCTCCGATGGCAGCGCCGAAGAGGGGGTCTGCACGTCCACGTCACAGGCCTTCAAGCGACTAGCAGCCGCGTGGGCCAAGACAGACGAGGAGGAGCGGAGGTGGAGAAGGGAGGATTGAGAGAGAAAGCGGAGGAGTTTGGCAAAACCATGAAGCTCTCTCTTCGATAAAATGACGATTAAAGTTGACAGGTGTGGATGTGCGGGTGTGAGTGGCGGAGGTTCTGCCAATGCCAATTGTTTCCGGTCCGTTGCCGTGTGAATGAGGGCGGCGTTGGAAAATTGGCAGGAGGCTGGCCTGCCCGCCCTAGCCGAAAGCAGTGTTGGCGCCAATTTTACCGCCAGCGGTCACCGCCTTTGGGGTGCCAGTGCGGGGCCCAAGCGAGCCAGTGCACACGGGTGGTCCAAGCTTCCCAACTCCCCCTTGCATCTGAAATTGATCCTCTGACTTGGCGTTCAATCGTGGCCTCGAGCTTCCGCAGCGCGTTCACAGGTTGAGCTCTTCCACTGCGAGACTCGACCCGTCCTGAAACATTCGGCGCGGGAAGCCCTGATCAGGGGCCTACGACGAGAGGAATGACATCTGCACTTCCGCCAGCCCCACTCAGTTCCACTTCCATAAAGGACGGCTGCCACAATCGCGGATCGACGGGGTCCAGTTGCCAGTCCACACTGACTCGAGTTAGTTCCTTCCACGTCATTCGGTAGCCTACCCCGCAGAGTGGATGTGAAAAGGGGCATTCCGAAGCTAAACTCCATCAACAAACAAAACATGGTCGAGTGGTGTAGTTGGTTATCACGTCAGTCTAACACACTGAAGGTCTCCGGATCGAACCCGGGCTTGATCAATGACTCGAATAATTTCGAGTGTGCTATTTGCCTTTTTGCAACTTTTGTTCTTTTAGCTCTGATATTTAAATTATCTATTAATCCGAAATGTTCAAAAGCTCGCTATGCTCGACAAAGGGAAAGCAAATACTGTGACATAAACAACAATGCATATATGTACCAATGCCCTCTATATACAACACCGCGCTCAACTCCATTAGTTTTCCAGCAAAAGATTAAAGAGAACTATACCAAAAGCTTGTGACTAGGGGTATCCGGAATAGACGCGTCGATGGGTTTGCACTTGGTCGTCGTCGCGTTGAAGTACTCGTACATCTGCGGGGCGTGAGTAGTGTTCCCCATGACACTACCGCCATAGGTCATGTAGCTCTGACTCGCCTCAAAGGGGATCGCCATGATGTCCTCAGCGTCGCCAACAACCCAAACCATCTGCATGCCCATCACCATGTGGGCCAGGATATGGCAATGGATCATCCACACTCCGGCGTCCGGCTCCCGGATGCGCCAGCCACGCCAGCCGCCAACCTCGCCGGGAGCGACCGTCTGGTTGTATTTGTACAGCATTGTTGTGTCGCGCTTCACTGGGCGGTAGCCAAGCTTCTCAATCTCGGCGTTGTTTGCGTCGGCATCGTAGGCACCCATTCCGCTGCCGATGTCATAGTAGTGCTTGCTGTGGGCATGAAACGGATGTGTGCCCAGCCGGCCCTCTGCGACCGAAGCTCCCCTGTTCTGCAAGATGATTTCGAGAACTTCGCCAACCTTGGCGGGGAAAGACCGCGTCGCGGGATCCCAGCCATAGTTGTTCACCGCGACGTCGTAGTCGGGAATGGCGTCCTGCCCGCGTCTATAGATGTCCACTAAAGCTGGTGTCTGGTAAATGGTCTCGGTCCATGACAAGTGTGCGAGCTCCCAGACAACTCTTCCCGTTTCGTTATCCTGCACGAGATCCACGTCGACGATGACGCGACGGGTTACCTCATCAGCCGTGGGCGCATCATTGCTGTCGGGGCAGAGCGGCGTGAACGTGTATTCCATCCAGTCACCGACCTGCTCCGGTAGGGTGATGACGGGGTTGGCTGGCACCCCGCGGATTTTAGTGGACGGGTTGTAGCGGAGAGCAGCATATCCGCGAACCGTGACGGGATCTTCGCTGTCGCGTGTTTCCCACTGGAGGAAATAGGTATCCTTCCCATCTGCGTCAAGCTCCTCCTGAGTCTTGGTCTTGAAGAGGAGGTCGAAGCGCTGACCAGCGCCGAGCTCGATGTGGTCGGTGTGGGCGGGCTGGTTGTACTCTCCACCATCGACTTGAATAATGGTCAGGTTGTCGTGACCTTCGAATCCCATCGTCAAGAACGACAAGCCCATAGCGCCGATGAGACGGAAGCGATACGTCTTGCCAGGCTCCACATCAATGACGGGTAGCTCGCAGTTGCTCGAGGTAGCCTCTTGCTCCGTTGCGTGATCCCGCCCACAAAGTCTGTAGCCGTGGGACTGAACGCCCTGACTGCCGTGTCCATGGATGCTGCCCCCATGACCGTGGGCGCCGCTCGCGGGACCAGCGCCGTTTCCGCCATACAAGTGGGATGAGCCATCCGAGGCCGCCTTGGCAACTGTTCCGCTCTTTCCGTTGAGAAGAATGCCATCCGTCGCGCCAGGCCATTTGAACGGTTCGCCAGTCAAGTCTCCCATCATTTCGCTGCCAGACTGCATGAGGAAATCCTCAAAGTGGAGAATGCGTTCGTCGTCATAGTCGAACGGTTCGGCTCCGCAGTCGTTGATGATCAGAGGCCCCGAGCAGGTCAAAGCCTGCATGCCGACGTGTGAGTGGTAGAAGTATGTGCCCGAATCCTCGTTTTCAGCGTCGAGCTCGTAGTCGTAGAAGTGGCCAGGGGGGATCGGCCATTGCGAGGCAAGCGGAGTTCCGTCTGCAAAGGGCGCCATTTTTTGGGCAAGGCCATGCCAATGCTGGGGGTTGTTAGCATTGGGTAAATAGGAAACACATCATGAGAGAGCTGAGGGAGTTTACCATGGTGAGATTTTCATCTGCCATGTCATTGTAAACCCGGATCCAAGTCACACCTCCCGGCAGGATGTTAAGGGGTGGTCCTGGACTCGATCCGTTGACGACAGCGCTCGTTCGGGTTTCACAGCCTACGGAAATCTCCTGGTTTGTAACTCTGAGGACGTGGTCTGGGGTGAAGCTGGAATCGTGAACAGCAGCACCAGTGGCCAGTGCCGTGGATGGCAACCAACTGCCCGCCAGCAGGGCCGAAAGCGATTTTGCTCTCATAATCGTTTGAGTGAAACAAAATGCCGGGGACGCTGCAGGAGACAATGTTTGAGACCGATGTTGCTGAAAGACGGTTCGCATGCCTGGGCTGTTATATTTTACCATAATCATGAACTGGTCCCGACCTCGACAAGTACTCGGGCTGGTTGCCTTGCCACCAACCTCTTGACAGGCAACCGGGCAGAGTCTCAAGCCATTTTTTCGAACTATCCATGACTGCCGCGGGAATGGTAGCAAGTCAGTGCGCGAAACCAAACCCTGGCGCGCTGAGAAATTCTCAGCGAGTCGCCTCGGAGAATGAGGAGACGGCGCTGCATGCTGATGGATCGAGCCTCGAGGGGCAGGAGCGGCAGGCGGCTCGCCGATCGCGCCTCGACGGTTCACCGTGCCAGCCACGAGCTAACGAGGAAACCAGACGGACGCTCCATGACGCGCCGAGGGCTGAAAAGGGGTCGGTTGGCAGCGCCCTAACGCCGAGTTCCCGAGATTCAAGAACTGGCCACCTTTTCGGCGTAGCGTCGAATAGGTATTTCGGACGAAGGTTTGCGGTAGCCATCGAATGAATACGCCATGCTCTGCAGGAGGACACACAGATTTAAGGTTTGCTGTGTGGTTTAAGCGTACCTGTGTCTTGGCATGAGCGGCTCCTTTGCGCCTGCCGCTTGACGTCGGTTGTATGTGGCTTGGCTTCGTTTGTCGGGGGCGGGGCCGAAGTCACCGCTCCTCCACCTGGCAGCTTCCAGGTTGCACCGCCGCTCGCTGCGTCGAGTTGGCAAACACCTCGCATCTGCGACTACACTCACCACCTAGTCATGAGCGTCTGAAATTGGAATGGTTGGACTTGACAGACGCCCCCCTTTCCCCTACGTTATCCCCACGCTTTGGGCCGCAACCGCTCCCCTTCGACTCGCCGTCACCGGCCATTTACGCGGAAGCCCGACCGCTGACGTCAACCTTCTGATACGCGTACACCCTGCTATCCACAAAACTTCTCAGCGGCATCCCAGTATCGATTCCTAGGGCGTTCAGCCTCACCCACAAGCCTGGACCGGTGTGGCGTCTGATAAGTCAAACAATCGGCTGGAGGCGCTGATTACTCGGGGTACCGACGAGCTGGCGCGAGACAGCAATCCGACACCCGCCATGTCGGATGTCCACCGGGGCGAAGGCGCGAGCTTAAAAGGGTGTCCGTCGCCTGCAATCGAAGCCCCTGACATATTGACTTCCTCCCAGCTGCACTCACTCTTCGATATCCTCACCCACTACGAGACGTACACAGAGGTGGAGCGATTCAAAGACCCAGCTACCATCGCTCATTACGGATTTCCCTTCTTGCGTCGCGGCTCCGAGGAGGGCCCAGCTTCCTACGCTAAGCGCTCGTCCGCGCCCCTACTTGCAGACCTCTTACGAAGCATCGTACTGCCCATCCCGGGAGTTCGGGACCTGCCCCCAGAGTTCTGGCACACCAGATTTCAAGGTGTACTGTCCAAGCTCAGCGAGGCTGAGCTCTCCGAAAGCTACGACAAGGGCGTCCTGGGCACTAGAAAGACCTTAGCGACCGCCGCTTCCGCCGTCCACGAAGCTGTGTCTCGGGGGATACTGGGAGGGGTTCTCCAGCGCCCAAGCAGAGATCTCAGCAAGCCCTACGATAGAACTAAAGCAACAGAACTAGTGCGGGCCTGGGAGGATGGTATCCATGAATTGGTTTATGGAAATCTCGTCGACGAGCTCTTCAGCTGTGCAACGGAACGACCTAGCCTTGAGGAGCACTCCCCGGCCGTCCAGGCTGCTGCGGACTATGTCATTGTTCAGTGAGTGTCTTCAAACCAAACGTTGATGCGCTGTCTTATTGACCGTTTAGCCTCGCCACATTCATCCACCATGTCTTTGTTCTGTCCCCCGAGGGGCCATATCTACTCAAGCTCGCGGAGTACATTCATAAGTTGATACCGTACACCATGGTGCGCCAGACACTTCGTATTGGAAACGCGGCAACGATGATCAACGGGATGACGCGGCTGCTGTTGGCCAAAATGGGCGTGGGCGCAGTCTCAAACTGGTTTGGACTCACCCACAACGCCGACGATGGTATGAACTTGTTGCAGCGGTATGTTCAGAGGCCCACCCAAGACACAAGATCTGGGATTAAGCTGTTTCAGGATCATCTCCCTAGTCCTTTCTTGGGACTCCTCTGACTTTCGAAAGACTGTCGATAAGCTCGAAAAGTCAACAAGCGGTCCGTCCCAGGAACACCTTGCTCTAATCAAAGAATATGTAGGAAGGAGTCGGCTGGAACACGACAGTTCCCGGAACGCGAGCGTTCATTCTCAGTCTTCGATCATCGCAATAATCCTCAACAATGCCAAACCCGGTTCTCTCGAATCGCTATCGGCAAGTCAGCATTCCCAGTGCCTCGAGTACTACTCTGCCCTCCTGGCGATTCGAGACCGTGAAGAAATTACCAAAGCGCTGTGCCGTCAGAGCCCCGACCTTTTCAGTCAGGGGGTTCGAGACGCCGTCAGTGCCTTCGACCACATTATTCGCTCTCTTCATGAGAAGATCGATCTCCGTGAACACATATCAGCCGCCGAGACTTTCATCTCCGACTTCATCGAAACAAGTCGGGCCAAGAAAACACCCAACGGGATTTCAAACAATACGGCAGCTGACTTTGAAAAATACGGCGTAGAAACACGAGCACCATCGATTGAGGACTATGTTAGCTTGATTAGAAGAAGTCGCCATTTCCTCTACAACTGGCTACACCAGGTGGCCAGCCAGTGCCCCGAGATCCGTGAAGACTTTCGTGCTTGGGCGAACAGAACCATCAAAGTCTTCAGGCAGAGCCGAAAATCCCCGTTCCCCCCGGTGCCAGAAGGCGTTGTAGCTGGCGGTGTGGATACGCAGCGGAGAGGCGCCGCGGGAGCATTGAGTAGTAATCTTCAAGCCCTATACACTGCCTTGCCCGCCAAAGTCAAGCCATCGGTTATCGCGGCAGTGGATGCTCACGCCTCATATCTCACTGCTCTTGAGACACTCTCGCTCAAGCGAATGCAGCATATACTTGACGACATGCCCAACGGCGGAATCTTGGCTGCGGACGATAGCTCGGAGGGCAGTGCGAGCAAGACCAGTATCTGCGGCCCGGGCATGTTCCTCTCTCGCTGGCAACAACTTTTGGACGATACTGTCGTGGCGCCGGATATGCCTAGCGGGCCGCTCCGCCACGGGAAGGATGTAAAGGGGTCCCTTGCTCAAGGCAAGACGGTTAGTGCAGCTGCCAAAGATGGTTGGGACCCCTCCGCGTTGGCAAAGCTGGCGGAACAGGATGCACCCCAGCCACCAGAGGTGACTGTAGTGGTAGAGGCGCTGGGCGATCCTTTCCGAGAGCTGCTGGTGGATCTCCTGAACAGAAAGAGTGCCGAGTAAGGTGTGGAACGATCCTAACTGACTCAGTATCGCCGTAATATAGACAGCGTCATGATACAAATCAGAATGCGAGCAACACATGGCAAGTACTGGCTCACAGCACGTGAAGTCAATCGAGAAGTGAACCGAAATCATGATGTATTCACTCGTAAAGGACAGTATCTCAACTCAGGGTATCAACCGACCCATTGCATTCCCATTACAGTGAAGAAACCATTGTAAACTTCAAATCAGTTGCCCAACTCTAGTGTAGCCGTTCATGACCCCCAACTGACCCAGAAGGGAGTGTTGACGCATTGGCGAATGAGATGCTGAAACCCGAGAATAGCCGTTGCCGTGAAGCAGATGCGAGTCGTGTCAAGGAACGTGAACGATGCGAAGAGCTTGCAGAAAGCGAGGTGGTGGCTTATTTGCCGCAGCCGGAGCAGGAGCCTGTAGATGGGAGTGTCAGTCGGTGGTGTGTGTGATTGGGGTCATGGAGAGCACGAACAGCTGCCAGAGGAGCAGGTGCAAGAGCTCGAGGAGCCAGCGCAGCCGCAGTCACCCTTCATGTTGATGGTTTTGGTGGTTTTTGGTGGGGGTAGGGTTGTAAAGACGGGATGTTGCTGATTGCGGGGAATCAAGATGAACTTTTGAGTTGTCTTGCTTGTTGCTTGTGTTGGATGGACGGGAGAGAGAGTTTGATGTTGGGGAAATCCAGCGGATACTTATAGATGGAGAATGACAGCAGCGATCTTTCCTCGGCTGACCTCACAAGCTCTTGCGCGGTTTGTGCCGGTTTGCGTTCTTTGTGCTGGTTCTTTCCACTTCGGGACGGCCCACAAGCTTCCAGCACCGTCCACAACCCGCTGACGCCTGGTGGGTGAGGGGCACTTCGCCACACCACCCGCCAAATCGGGCGTCAGACCACCACCTCGCGGTGTGTCCCGATTGAACCGATGTCCATCGGCTGCTTGGACCAACACGGGATGGGAAGCTATCAGGAGCGCAGCTGATAGGGCGGCAGCGGCTCGCCCAGGGGATCTCCAGCGCTGTGCGATGTCAAATTCGGGATCAGCAGCATGCGGGGTCGAGGCGCCAAGACCACTGGTGCGTCATGCTCCACGTCCCTTGAGAGATTTGTGCGTGAAGCTCATCCAGCGACTCTCGACTTTCAGCAGCTAGCCGCCACGCCATGCGATTCTCATCACCTTCCGCCTGCCAGCTGTCGATTGATCATCCCAACGATCGGTGAACGGCCTTCGCTGGTTTGCTGCCGTCAAGACTCTTGGACCAGTCACGGCGCACCGCTGAAGTCATTGCTTGCCCCGCATTTGTCATCGAAACCCCCGAAAACCCAGCGCGGCGTTCGCACCCCACGCGGACAGCGATGACAGTTCCGTCCTTCCTCGGAGCTCTCTGCTGGGCACTTATGTTTCTGTTTGTCGTCACGTCGTTGAGCAGTTCGGCATTTTCCGGGGGAATAATGGGGTCAGGCTGGAGCGTCGTCGGTGCAGGACCTGGCAATTGCCCTGCAGGGCAGCTCTGCGGGTCATTTGATGACCCACTGATCTTATCGCTGGAGCGCCAAGTCGGAGCTCCTGCATTGCAGCCTGCAGCGTTCGACCACCATTGCCACTTGACCACGTTCCGATCGGGGAACGCGCAGCAGCTACAGTGCTCCAGCTCGGGTCGGCGTCTCCGGCTGTTTCCCGGGTCGGCGCGGAGCTCTTGAGAAACGGCACCGTCTTTCCAAATACCGACATATTGCCCTGTGTTTCGTGGCGGCTGGCTCAAGCGGTCAGTTAGCGGGACGTCGGGCGGGCTCTCGGCAGCAGCCACTGAGCTGAGAGACCAGATCTCAAAGGCCCCCCTGTACGGCTCAACGATAGCTTCGTACGGACTACACGAACCCATGGATTAGGCTTGCAGCCATGCACAGCAGTTCCGGGCTGATCACAACGGTGGTTGCTAACGCTTTTCTCTCATTCCCACATGAGGTCGCCTGCTGGCTGCGAAAATCGGCCCAGGTTGTGCACGGAGCTGCCCCTGCGTCGGAGCTTCTTGGTCATCAACGCCAGTTCTCGAGACACCGCATCGACGACATCGGCCGATATTTCTCTTCGCTCGGTCGCCATGCTCGCAGCGGGAGGATATGCGAATGAAACATTGTTTACTCGATGCCCCAACCGTCGAGTGGCGCGTGCGATGAAGTCATCGCAGCAAACCCATCGTATGTTTTACAGTGGGTCCAGGGTGTTGAAACCGACCTGAAATCTGGGTCGTCTATTCATCGAACGATGCTCGACTTGGAATATCGCCATCGCCTCAGCGGTGGTGTCTATAAAGACGAGCTTCATTGATGATTTTATTCTGGAATGTATCCCCATAGACCCATAAATGCAAGGCAACACTTCGCCGGCGAAGAAAAAGCACTGCCCCCGCCCTGATCAGCCAACATGTCTTCCATTCCGACCCATCGCCGACAAAACTCCACAAACCCCCGACCCGGGAGCTCCAATTTTCCCCGAATGTCGATGAGGTCAGGCTCCGCAGATCGGCGTCCCCTCCGGTCAGACTCTACTAGCTCTCAGCGGCCTCCCGTACGATCCGACTCCACTAGCTCTCAACAACCACGACCGGCACCTCGGCCCACTGCACCTCAGCGGGATGATAGCGCCACCAAAACGCAGATGAACCAGACTCTGGCCATCGCCATGATGACGAGCCCTGCCAACCCCCTTCCGTTTCCCTTGCCAATCCCTCTTGGAGTCACACTTTTGCTCAGTCCTTCGAGTGGCGGCAAGGGCAACACGGCAGCGGGTGCAAGGCGCTGATGTCACGGCAAAGATATTTGCAAGTCTTCCGCGCTGGTCGCAAGCACTCTCGCAACAATGGCACATGTGAAAGCCATTCCAAGCCCGATAGCTTTAGGTGGCTTTATAAAACCTTCGGCTCGCTAGCGACAACCACGGGCAAGGCCCACAATCCAGTTCTCAACCCGAATATAAAACCACGTCCACTGTCGCCTTCGTCCTCCTGCTCTTCCTCCTCCCAACAACACGACGCACAGCCACAGGAATTTGCCCGAAACTCCCAGTCTCATTAACTAGGGTCGAGTTTGGAGGAGGATCATCGGTCTCGGATCGAATATGTTCGGGAGACGGATATCTCGAGATGTTGAAGGGCTGTGACGACGGCAGGTGGTCTCTTGTTTTTTTGGGGTTTTTTACGTAGGTGTGGTCAAGCTGAAGCAGATTGGTTTATGCGTTATTGTGATACACATCGGGCCTCAGGACTTCATGTTTACCCGTCCCAGGAGGATGACCGCATCGAAACGACGAAGATTCTCCGGGCTGTTGGCTGAGAGCGGTGCTCAAGATGTCTACCTTATACAGGAGTCACGACTGATGACGGGCTTTGTTGACGGCGAGAGCAGAGGTCATGTTTAGCTCAGGAGTTTTGGCGTTTGGGAACCAAGGCTTGGATACAAGGTTTCAACAAGATGTCTCTGATTGATTTTGGAATCTATCCTTACTACTACAACATGATGATCAAATCCTCGCCCTTTTCATACTTGTTGGTGCAAATGTCAACTGCAAACTTGAGGCCTGCAAATGCAATGATCTCGGTCAGAGGATCCCCGCTGAGCGAGCCAATCGACCAGTTACCCAGCGTGGGGCTGATCTCCATGGGCGCCTCGGGGGCACTGCCGACGCTCCTTGGAATGTCCTTGCCAGCGGTGGGAAGATGCAGTGGTGGGACCGGTGACGCGCCCTGTTCCACGGGGAGAAGGGGGGGTGATGCCGGCGGAATGCGATCCTCCGCATCGTTGAGCTCCTCATCTTCGCGATCCCATGTAGCCTCGTCGTCGTCTTCGTACCCAAAGGACTCCCTGTCATACTGGTCATCCAGCTCTCGTTGTCGCCGAGCCCCCTCTGTGTCATTTTGCTCCTCCTCTCCAGCATCTTCAGCACCCACCATCTCGTCATCCCCCGCGACCTGCAGCTTCTTTCCCAACGCGTGGAAGCTCACGTTGTCATCTCCGCTGCCATTCCCCTTTTCGCCATCACTGTGCCCGTAGATATCCATCTCAAACTCATCCGGCGTCCCAGGATTGTACTTGTACTTTTCCCCTCCGCCCTCCTTTCCACCTTGATCATCCTTCTCAACGCTCTCCAGCACCACCTCCACACCGTTAACTTCCATCATCTCGTCCTCAAAGAACTCTTCTGCAAACTTCTCGGCTTCAAATCTCTTATCCCCCATCCCGTCATCTTCAAACCTCTCGTTCCCAGAGCTCTCACCCTCGGCCCTCTCATCCCCATACCTCTCATCTTCAAACCTCTCATCCTCAATCCGCTCCTCCTCCTCCATCACATCAATCGACAACCTCTCATACTCACGTTCCCGCTCCTCAATCACCTCCCCCAGCAACTCCTCCTCCCCCACTGGCACCACATCATCCCGCCAGTCATCCTCCGACGACCCCCCCTCCTCCTCATCCTCCCCCTCCAAGCTCTCCCTCGGCACATCCTCATCCCCCACTTCCTGCTGCTCTTCCGCCCCATCCACCACCCCCCTCACCCTCACCTCCTCCCTCCTCCTCGCCTCCCTCCTCTCCTCCGCCCGCCTCATCACCTCCCTTATCCCCACCGCCGGAACCACACCCAGCGGCCTCGCCTTGAGCGGCGGACTCTCCGCCGCCGCAGGCGTGAACCTTCTCTGCACGACGTACCCATCTCCAAGCGCACACTTCGCCCTCTTCCCGTCCCCTTCCCTGTCCTCGGACGCAGCCTCCCCGCTCTCCACAGGCGTCTGCGTATCCCCCTCCCCCTCCTTCTCGGCCGAATCTTCCACCCTCAGACGGAGAAGCGTCGAAGCGAAGTTGATTTTCTCTTCGAGGCGCGCGATGAAGGCCGAGGGCTCGGCGTCGCGGTGGGGGAAGGAGGATGGGGGGGTGGAGCTGTGGGAGGTGCGGAGATTGTAGGCTTTCCATTCGCCCCAGGTGAGTTGGTAGTCGCCCTTGGTTTCGGGTTCGGGGGGTTCAGGGGAGGCGGGGCGCGCCGGGATGGGGGGGTGAGGGAGGAGGATGGGGGGTGGGGAGGGGGGTGTGAGGGTTGTTGTGGGGATGGGGGGTTGTTGTTGTTGTTGTGGGTTGGGAGGGATGGAAAAGGGGTTGATGGGTGGTACGGAGAAGGGGTTGGTGGCTGGGGCAGAAAAGGGGTTGGTGGGAGCGGAGAAAGGGTTGGTGAGCGGTGGGTTGGATGGTGCGGTTTGGGGGATGGGAAGAGGTATGGGTGTTTCGTCTGGTGGTGAGGGCTCAGAGGAGTCAAGGCGCTTGCTGGCGTCGGCGGCGGCTTGGGCCTCGGCGACGAGGGAGGAGAGCTCGGCGATGGCTTGGTCGATGGGGGTGGGACCTTCGTCCTGGTGTGTCTGGCCTAGGGTGCTTTGGAAGGGGTTGATGTCGACCGAGATGGCGGTGGGTCGGCGCTCGGGTGGGTGGTCGACATCCAGGGGGGTCAGAGACGAGGCGGTGGGAGGCTCAGGGGCGTCTGTGGCCGGTTGGGCGGTGGGTGGAAGTGAATGAAGCGGTTCAGTGGCTGTTGGTTCAAGAGCTGCCGGCTCAGGGGCTGCTCGCTCAGGTGCTTCAGTGGTCGGCTTTTCGGCGGTGGGGGGAGGTGAACGAGTCTGTTCAGGGGCTGCTGGCTCAGGAGCATCTGGCTCGGGAGCATCTGGCTCAGGAGCTGCTGATTCAGGAGCTGTCGGTTCAGGAGCTGTCGGTTCAGGAGTTACTGGCGCAGGGGCTGCTTCTTCTTCATTACCCTTTGTGATCTCTTCCTTCCCCTCCCCTTCCTTAGTTGCCGGAGGAGCTACAGGCTCAAAAAGGGGCATTGAGTCATCCGCCAAGTCGTCGTCGCCTGGTTCGTTTGGCGCGGCCACCTCGTTCTCATTATCGCCCTTCCCTTCTTCTTTGATATCTCCCTTCTCGTCCTCCTTCACGTCTTCCTTCTCACCTTCCCCGTCTTCAGGCTGTTCTTCGACTTCCTCCTCCTCCTCTTCGACTTCGTCTTCATCGTCATCCTTTGCTGCCTTCGCTTTCGCTTTGGTCTTGGGCGTGGCTTTGGCGGTTGACTTGGGAGCTTTCTGGGCGGCAGTTGTTTTGGTCTTGGACGTGGTTTTGACCGTGGACTTGGGGGCTTTCTGAGCGGTAGTTTTCTTGGCCTTGGACGTGGTTTTGGCTGTGGTCTTGGGAGCTTTCTGGGCGGTAGTCTTCTTGGCTTTGGACGTGTCTTTGGCTGGAGCTTTCTGAGGCGTAGTTTTCTGAGGCGTAGTTTTCTGAGGCGTAGTTTTCTGAGGCGTAGTTTTCTGAGGCGTAGTTTTCTGAGGCGTAGTTTTCTGAGGCGTAGTCCTTTCGGCCTTTGGCATGTCTGTCCTGGACCTTCTTAACGGGTTCTCTTCTGACGGTTCGGGCGGCGCAGGATACTTCTCCAGGACTTTGGCCCTGGCTCTTCGCGAGGGTTGGATGCGGGTCGGAGGAGTTTCACTCCAACCGACCCTCTTCTTCTTGGCGGGCTTATCTTCGTCGTTGTCCCCGTCGTCAAACTCGCTGTCAGAGCTATCGGCTTTTCTCTTTCTGCGTCTGCTCCCAGCAGCCTTGGCCAAGATGACACCGTCTTCGGCGTACAGCTCGTCCAAAATGCTTGCACCGCCCGCTTGCTCGCTCAAGGCGAGCTCCAGGTGGGCCAACCGGTCGACTTCAGCCTTGAACCATGCTCTGGCACGCACGAGAAAGTCCGACTTGCGATAGACGTCGCCCTTTTTCAGCGCCTTCAGATCCACAAAGAGCCCATCCTCGGTCATGTGGTACTTTCCCACGGCATTGGCTCGTTGCCACCCAGTCCCAAAACCCGAACTAGTATCAGTGCCGTGCCCTCCACGCTGGCATGGAGGGACAATGCGGCAGGGCCGAGATGACGAGGGAGCTGCGTTAGCGTTGGCGTTGTTGTCCATAGCGATGAGGGAATCCAATAAGCAATGGGAGGACAATCATGGTCGGGATTCATGGTGTCAATTGAGAGCGGAGCTCGAGGAATATCTTGAATCTAGCTTGACAAAGAGAACTGCAGTGCCGGAATCGTGACAAAGAGGGCCGGCCCCATATCCCCAACCATCCCCTCTGCAGGCTGCGAAATCGTTCAGATTGGAGGCTTTAGGTATTACTTGCTAGGTAGTTGAGCCCAAGGGGAGTTGAACTCTGAGCCCAAGTGGTCAAACGTTTGTTTATCAATCGTCAATCTACACCTTCATTGTCGGTGGCAGTTCGACTCACGTTTCAGGTGAAGTTGGGCATCAAAACTTGCATCGATTTCTCGCTTTGTGTCCGAGACCCGCATCCGGCCTCAAAAAGGACAAAGGGATGAGTGATCAACAGCTTCAACTCGTCGATCCACCCAAAATACTCCCTTCCGCGCTCGAGCAAAGAATCTAGGACAGATGAGCGCCAAGCCAAGACTCCTCACGTGCCGTGCCAGTCGTGCTGGAGAAGAGAATGGCATTGCTCATTGAAGCAGTTGGCGCAGTGCAGACGACACGTCTCAATCAGGTAGACAAGGAAAATCCCGTGTCTCCACACTCAGACACACTGATGCGGCCGTGACACCAAAAACGGGACGCTCGTGTCCATTGATCCTTCCCACCACGCCACCGTCAGCACCTTGGCCAATCCCCATGTCTCCCGTTGACAGATCGCAGATCACCCGCAAAAAGAGAGCCACAAGCCGACAGATGGAAGGATTATCCGAGTATTCATTCCTCCCGGTACGGATTACAGCCGTTTGGGGCTGTTTTGGCGACCGTCAGCCAGTGCGATGCTCACAACGATGTGGAAGGAGCGAGAGAGGATGCGGAATCCGAACCCAGTGACCAATCCATCCTTCGATGCGACAGACCCCAACTGCAGGGAGCCGAATGCAGGAAAATGCGGCGTCTGACGTAAGCCCTCCAATCACTGATAAATGGTACGAGCAGTCGACCAGACCTCTGGGACGTGGCTTGCCTCTCTTGTCCGTCATGTTTATGCACATCGGCATCGAGCCTGCGCGGAACAAGGGCGCGCTTCCAGGTTCGCCAGTCAATTGAGACCGGACATGGAGAAGTCCAGGGTCGCCGTCGTGGGGGCAGGTGAGCAACGTCTTGGCTCCTTCCTTCCGCCGTCCGACTCCCGATTCCCGCCTCCCGCCTTCACCGCTGCGGATTCCCACACCGATCGGCTAGCGGGAACGCATTGTCGAGGAGCAGCCTAATCCGAGAACAGAACGGCTAGCGAAACAAAACAATGATTCATGACGCTCATGATGCTAATTCCAGTCCCCGATGATTAGGGCCATCGGGCCTGACCATGCTCAAGGCACTACGAGAGGATGGGTTTGCTGTCACGCTCTACGAACGGCGCCGTCGCGTTGGCGGCCTTTGGGCGTATTCGGATATTCCTTCGCACACGACAGCGCTCCCAGGCACGTTACACAGCACAATCCACGCCGCGCAGCAGCGGTAATTGCATGCTGGGCACCCAACAGGGATGCCCCGTGCGAGGGTCCTGCGGCCGGTTCGAGCATCACTAACTCCGGGCACTGGCAGTGACTCGGGCGAACCTCTCAAAGTTCACTTGCGGGTTTTCTGATTACCCCATCCCAGACAGTAAGCACCACTTACAGTCACCGGCTGCATCGTGGCGTAGCTAGGCGTCCGTGGGGCTGATGGAGTCTAGAATACCCAACCTACATGCAGCCACATCACTTCCAAGAGTACATGGAAGACTATGCAAAACATTTTGACCTGTTGAAAGACATAGTGTTTGGAGCCGACGTCAAGTTGGCAAGGCGGAGCGAGGATGACACCCGCTGGCTGCTCGATGTTGAACGAGAAGGCGAGACGGAGACGGTAGAGTACGACAGGATTGTCTTTTGCCATGGATACCAGACCAAAGCAGACATACCAACCTTTGAGGGGCAAGATCAGTTTGAGGGGGTCATCATGCACTCTCAAGCATACAGAGAGTACGTATCACTTTTCGATGTTCTAACTCATTCTTGGCACAGCATGTTGCTGAGTTAGCAACCATGCCAGCAACTACTAACCACTGTTGTGTTCTTTGTGCAGCCCCGATCAGTTCAAAGGCAAGAACGTTGTTGTGGTTGGCCTGTCGAGCACATCAGGCGACATCATCCCGAGCTTGATGCCCGTGGCCAACAAGGTCTACGTCTCGCACCGCCGCGGTGCCTTCCCCTTTACCCGCTACCGCAACGGCACCCCCAACGATCTCATTCTCAACTGGCGGCGGCGCCAGATAGGCAACTTCTTTCAACGGTATTTCCCCCGTTTCAGCAGGTGGCTAGCCGACACCACCCTCCCCTTCCTCGCCCGTCGATCCTTCGGCTTCGACTTCGATCCCTCCTGGCACCTCGAGCCCTACCCTTCCATCACCCTAAACCTCCCCGGCTCCTTCGAGCTCATCTTCCCTTACCTCCGCGATGGCAGTCTCACATCCCTCCGGGGCCTAACCCGCTTCACCGGTCCCCGATCCCTCGAGTTCGCCGACGGCATCACCCTCACCGACATCGACGCCGTGCTCCTCTGCACCGGCTACGCAGCCGACTGGTCCGCCCTCACCCCCTTCGTCTCCACCAGCCTGCCCCCCGTCAAGTCGTACACGGGACCCCCACTCTACCGCCTCTACCAAAACATCTTCCCACCACAGTACGCAACCACCTGCGCCCTCCTCTGCTACTCCGCCTTTGGCAAGAGCAACGGCTTCTCCTTCGCCGATGTCACCGCCTGGGCGGTAAGCAACGTCTTTCGCGGCGTCGAACCGCTTCCCTCCCGCTCCGAGATGGAGTCTGCCATCGACGCCCACCAGCGCTGGATCGCCGAGGAGTGCTACGCGCGCGAGCCGCACTGCGACACCAGCATGGTCCGGCAGTGGGAGTTCCAGGCGTGGCTGCACCAGGCGGCGGGGACGGGCATGGAGAATCTGGGGTGGGGATGGAAGGGGTGGAAGTTTTGGTGGAAGGATCGCGAGATGTACCGGTTGATGAATCACGGGGTGGAGACGGCGCATGCGTTTCGGTACTTTGAGACGGGGAGGCGGCCGACGTGGGATGGGGCGAGGGAGGCGATTGTGCATGTGAATCGGGTTGTGGGGGAGAGGTTTCCTTGTGCTGAGGAGGATGAGTGGTGGAAGGGGAGGAGGGGGTGAGTCAGGCTCATGCTTGCGTCACTGCCTGTAGCTTCTGAGGCTTGGATAGGCGGATTGTTTCAAGTTCCATTGGGCGAGATGGATTCAATGTGCATCTGGCATGTTTACTTTGCCCGTCAAACCCAACCCTATCTACGCCTATCTACGCCTCGGGCTTACGATCGGTCTACAACATTACCCGCCGGCTCAATACATACAGTACACGTGAGCCACTATCAACGTTTGCGAGCGCTATACGTGGTCTAGTGACGACGGATAGCTATCAGGGCATCCCCTATCTACACTCGGTTACACCTCTGCCAACTTTTCTATGTGGGATCATATAGCCTGTGCCCGGTTACGCCGCCAACACACATAGATTGGTCAACTTGGGCACGGGGGTCCCCACAGTCAAGGAACCACAGTTCAAAACCGAGTAGTTCGGGTTTCAAGCATCTTGCATGCACGTATGACGCGATAGCCGACCCGCGCCCGATTTGTGCGCTTCATTTCGTTGGTCGTGTGCCACGAGATAAATTGCTTACGTTGCTTTTTTGTGTACCTGCGATATCTGGTCTGCGGTCACGGCGACTCTGACCGGCAGACAATTCTTCAAATTCTTCCTTTTACAGACTCGGGAAAGACAGCGATCAACAAAGATGACAGCGTTCATGTTCAGGGATGAGATGCAGTGCCGACATGACGGGACCCGGCACGAAGCCTGCGGTCATCATGATGACCCAGGCACGTCCCATGGAACCTTGTCCGTTTCCGTGCTCGGGAGAAGAACCACTCACGACTGAACCTTCCCCCTGCTTCACCGGTTCGACTGATGCGAGCGATGTGGGACATGGACAACGCTTTTTCCCCCCATTCGGGACCAAATACTCCTTATGGCTGGGAGACCAAAAGACGGACGGACTGGGCCGCCGCATTGTTCAATGTTTCAACCCCATCGCGTCAGTGCAGACGGCTGACATGTCAATGGACTTGTTGACTAACGATATCTAACCTCGAAATTTCTGGTAGCACTGCAACATGTCAGCCCAAAAGGGCAAATGCTCGGACTCTCCTCTCCCCTTTTTCTTTGTTCGCGCCTTCAAGTGGAATTGGAATTGGCGTACTCCCCTTTCCCGCTCCAATCCATTATCCCAAATCCAGCCGCATCCCGCTAGCGGCGTGGCATTTTTGTCTTGGACAGTCGTCGATGGAACCAACCTAACCCAGGTTTTTTTTTTCAAGGTTCCTTTTTTTTTTCTTTGACGATTCAATCGGGGAGCTCGGCGGCGGCCGCTGCTGCTGCAGCGCTGTGGTGCAGTGCTGCAAGAGGATCGATTCCCTCCAAGCAAAAAGCGCCACGAGCACGGTCCCGGGGAATTTTTCTTTTTGCTCGAATGGGCGAAATATTAAATTAGATCTTTAGTGATGGTCTGGGCAGGGGGTGCATTCCTCGCTGTCTCTCCCTTTTTTTTTTCTGTGACGCAGCAGCAGCGGCGGCGGCGCGGAAATTTCCACACTCGTCGTCACGCCCAAATGGGGGAATGGGACATCATGGGGCTTCCATTGCCATTGATACCAAGGAATAGATACCAAATACCAAGCGCAACGGTCGCTGCCCCGATCACACTTGGGTTATGTACTATCGCTTCGCTCGGTTCGTCAACCGATCAAGCGAGATGTTTGCTTCGTTCGAGAGTGTCTATTCTTAGTGTGGAGCCGCCCCGGCACCATCTTCGATCGCGTGCCATCGCGGGTCCCTAAAATGGATGTGCCAGTGCGTGTGCAGTGCGTCTGTTCCCAAGGGGCAGCGGCGGCGGGGGAAATTCCGTCCGTGGGTGACGCCGTCTCTTTGGGGATGGCGGGGAGCCAAGGGGTGGTGCAAGGAAGTTTGCAGGTGGCTGATACTAGTAAAAGGGGAGAGGGTTACGGAGTAAGGTTGTGAATCCCAAATCCGTAGAAGATGATGGACGGGGATGCAGTGGACACTTTCCCGGTGGGTCTGCGTCCTTCGGACTGGAGATCGGATCTTGCATTGAATTCGCGTTGCTTTTCTTTTTACGAGCGGCCTTCTGAGGTAAGGTTTGTCTTACCTCGTGGGTTTCTGCCTGATCGCGACCTCAGGCACCAAGGCATCTCTGCTCCCACCTGGTGGGGTCACGATGGAGAAGTGCGCTTTATTACCTTACCCTTCCTCTGGCAAGAGCTGTAGTGTAGTGTCGCATCGATTCCAACAAGGTAGGTCGTTTCATTTTGCACGCGAGCGAGCCAGCGCCATCGCAGCGCGATGCTTGGTTGCTAGTTTAGATCAGTCTGGTCCTCTCCAAAACGAGCGCGCCGCGCTAGAACCGGACACACGCACTCATCCACGACATCGCCAGCGCTGGGCACATGCGCAACACGCTGCACGGGCACACACACACAAGAGCAACACCTCCATCGCCTACCGAAGCGAGGGCGACATACCTGCCCTTTTCCTATACACACTCTTGCGTATACACTACGGGAAGGACACGC
Source organism: Podospora aff. communis PSN243 (assembly GCA_033296975.1). Classification (NCBI taxonomy): domain Eukaryota; kingdom Fungi; phylum Ascomycota; class Sordariomycetes; order Sordariales; family Podosporaceae; genus Podospora; species Podospora aff. communis PSN243. The sequence goes on along the minus strand of MU865936.1, from coordinate 271,256 downwards.
ATCACATGGCGGACGGACAGGATGTCGTTTTCCTTCCCTCTCTGGGCATCCCAGCCCGAGAGCACAGTGAGTCACGCTTGCCTGCCCTACCCTCGCCTCCCAACCAACCAAGTCCCCCTCGGGCGCCCAGTATCACCAGATACGCGCATAACTTCTTTTTCTTCTCCGTACACGACAGCAAGTACAAAAAAGAGGGGGGCAGGGTACCCCATACTTCCATACCCAACCTATCATGCCATCGCCGAGCCGAGACTCGCATGCATTCGCCGTGCATGGGGATGCTTGGCGTGGGTCCACCTCCCCGCCCATCCATCCACACGTGTCGAGAACTGGATCCCCCCAGCTCGGGCTACAGAATTCGATCAGTCGCATTCTGGGCTCTTGCCAGTGGTTCTCGCGGACAGCATGTCCGTATTGTCTTGGGTGCATGGTTGCCATGGTTTGATGAAACGCAAACACAGAAGCTAAATCAGTAGTTTGGCGCCTCGTCTCGATGGCGATGCTACCTTGCCATGCCCGCATCGGTTTTTGGATCGCTTCAACGTTGTTCAGTTTCTACAGTTGGGTGGCAAGAGGGGAGTACGCTGCTTGCTAAAGTACGATCGTGGTGTATGTGGAGATGGGTAGTGCGAATCGAAAAGAGTGCCCGAGTTCTCCGAGTTTGGCCTGATGTGTGGAGCGGAGCTCTGACGTGTCATGTCATGTTCCCTGCAACAGGCCCGAGTCAAGAGAGGTTGAAAACGACGGATGCCGCGGGCAAATCAGCAAATGATTTGTTCAGAGTGTTGTAATTTTGTTGTCATTGAGACGAGAGCTGAGCTACTGGTAACGCGAAGAACGCTAGACTTCTCGCATCGTGGCATCATCATCCATAAAAACGCCATAGCCAAGGCCTAGTCGAAAGTGCAACCTAGCGCTAGCCGAGGCTTATTGATAATCTCGATGCCGAGCGTGGCCTCCCCAACGTGATGCACTTTTTGTAGCCCACAGCCCACAGCCCACAGACATCGCACACATTCTACACATTCTGCACCCCCCCCCCATATAGCCCTCAGCAGGGGCCTGTTGGCGACTTCTGGTTATCATGTGCCCGGAGGCGAAATTGCGGGATTCAAGTTGTTGGTTGCTTGTGACCATGAGGTTGAACCGCGAAATTTCAGTCTCATAGGTAATAATGTCTGCGTGCCGTTCCAAGCTGAGTCCTTGGCGTTCAAGAACCTCAGTTGGAACGGCACTGCGAGTCGAGACATGCGCGGTGGTGTAGATGCGTGGACTTTACATCAATTTATCAATTATCGCACACAAATAACACCCGCTCCCGACCGTATCCATGTCAGCAATGGGTCGCACAATCTGTAGTGAACGACTCGCGTAGAGCGAGCGGCGCAACTGATTTTACCCGTACGGCTTGTTGGCTTGGGTTACGTCTATTATGCCCAGACTGCGGCGCCAACAACGTGCGTCTGCACGGTTCTCCAGCAGCCGAGACTTTGCTGTTCCATTTCTGAGCGACTGCTGATTGGGGGGTGGTCTGAGACCCAGCCGTTGGCTGTCATCACTGGAAGGCACCGGCTTTCCCAAGCTTGGGAACCAACAGTTGAAGCGTTACACAACTCTCAGGCTGCTTCTTTTCTGGAATTACCCGTCCGAGGCGCCGAATCATAGAGTCCTCTTGGCCGTGTTGAAATAGAGGCATCCAGGAACCTCGCATGAAGATGTCCGTCGTAACTCTCGGACGCCGAGGCGTGAATCTCAAGTCGTTCAATGCAGGTGGCAGGCTGTCTCCCGCAAGTTGCAGCTTTCCATTTTGTGTTACCAATAATCGGAAAACTTGACACCAAACAGGAGGACTGGAGTGGCGGTGCACGTGTAGTGTTGGATTCGATCACGACCTGATTCTGATACCGGTACACTTTGCTGCGCCGCTCGCGTCCACAGGATAATTTGCCCGAGATTTTCGGTATAGGGGCAGTGTCTTAGTTGGTTGCATTGAGCCAGGGATCCATACAGGAAGGCAGCGGCGTGCGGCCGCCTCTGACTCTACTAGTACATTGAACTCCGGCTGAGGATGGTGTCATCGAGGCGTGTAATTCGAATATTCCCGTCGCCTGGCTCGTTTCATGTCCGCGGGTTGGCTCGCTCTCCCTCTCGCTGTGAGCGGACATCTTGAACGCTGCATTGATAGATCTTCGCGTGGCACATGCGGACGGACCACTTCAGTCGCATTTGATTGCAAGTGCGCTCAGCTGCGCCGTGAAGCTCGCTGAATCATTATGATGCTCTGCGCCCGACCTGGCCGTTGGTGGTTGACGATATATCGGCACAGGGTTTCCGGCGGGGCCAAGAGAAAAGCTAGCCCTTGAGATACTCCGCAGTCCGAATCTTGAGCCGGATTGTAAGCCTCGTCGCTGCGCCTCTGCCCTCTGTCGGATTCCAACAATTCACTGAAAAGAGGACAGGTCGCCAAATTACACCCCATCACTAGTCCTAGGCCATATTGGAATCCTTTGGACCGCTCCAGGACTAGAACAAGATCTAGCGGCCCCCTACCTAGGCATAGATCCGTCACCGCGTCCATCCTGATCCTGATTCCGACAAACTGAAAGACCCGTGACGAATGAAGAGTGCGCCCTGCGGTATGGGGAGGCGAACACTAGTATGCCTCTGGGCATTGGCGCCTACGCCGCACGCGGGAATCAATGTGAAGGTGGAGGTGAATTTGGGTGCCAGTGCAAGGATCTATCTGCATTGGCAACCCCATTGGGTGTCTTGTCAGTGGTTGGTGATCCTACTGGGACTGTAGCCGCTCGTGTCCGCAATAGATCGCTTGCTGCCCTGTCAGTTGTGTAACATGAGCACAGGGAGCGGCTTCATTCCGCGGTGCGATGCCCAAAGTGATAGATAGCAGGATCATCTCACACTGAGCAAAGAACCGTTGCTTTCTATCTCCGAAGCTTGATGGATAGGTAGTTTTCTCTGTGTTGAGATACGTTTACGAGCCCCGATTTCCTTGGTCAGTTTCGAGTCGCCGATGGTTCACTGCCGTCTGAATCAGCTGAGGCACAGGGAGCGGCCAGATTGTGCCTTGTCAGCGTACTGTCTCTTCTTTCCAATGATGCCAAGCATCAGACCACTAGAGAGTCCTGTAAGACGCTGCAGCAGCCCCCTCTCACCTGACGTTGGTGCGCTCAGTAATGAACACACGCCGTCGCCGCTCAGCGAATACTCATAGTACGAGATGCGAAAAAACGACGTATACTCCTTGGCTGGTATTAGTGCGGCCATGCCAAGCCTCCTGGTCGGGCAGTGACCCGGATCGGTGGTAGTGGTGGTGTGGTGGTTCTCTGGAAGCAAAAAAGGAGGGCAAGATAGCGATTTGATAACCAAGGGAGTAGTTGTCGAATGGGGGAAATGCAATCCGAGTCTGCGCAGCAGGGGTCAGCCAGCCATGAACACTCGTAAAGAATCCGGATCGAGTGCCATATCGACAGCGCAAGTTCCCCACGTGCACTGTGTGGGATGCACGCCCCCCTTTTCGCTCCCGCATTTCCACATGTCTGCGTGTCTGACAGGTGGTGTTCGTGACAGCAGCTTTCGTTCTGCTGCTTCTTGTCAGCGCGGAGGAACTCTTCCTCGTCATACGGCGGAGTTGGTACCCGGATGCGCATCGTCTGTTGGTTGGTTCATTATTCGGGTTAGCGGCCCTTTTGGTCGCTGCTGATAGCCGTGAAAAGAGAATGAGCAGGTGGGGATGCGGACTTTGGTAGCGTAGGATCGCGTCGATGGGCCATAAAATGCGATGGGGCTCGGGTCCGATCCACTGCGCCCGCTAGCGAGGATACGCAGCTGCCACCGGGAGAACGAGAACCGCTGTGATGGATTGCGTGTTTTTGGTCGGGTTTTCGCCAGGAAGGGAAACCACACTGACAGTTCCGCTTGGCCTCCCGACGCCACCGATGGCGGTGTGATCTGGCCGTGGTGATAACTGGACTGGGAACATGGGGGTCCAAGGACAGCCAGAGCGCGGCGCGGCGAGACTCTGGGTTTTGTGATGAGTCAAGTTTCTTATAGCGAGCATGGGTGTGCCCGGCAGGGCATGCAAGCTCAAAAGAAAAGTGAAAAAGCGCTTCCTTCGCACCTGGGCAGCGGGCGACGGCATTCGTCGTTGCAAGCCGGTTCCGATAGCGTGCAGTTGTGTGTGCAACGCAACCGCGCGAGGTGGTCGACAAGGAAATCTCTGCGAGGGAATCAATAACAGACCTGAGCCGTCGGACTTTGGGCGTCGGGCTAGTCGTGGGCGGTCGGGGTTGGTCAGCTGGAGGCCTGGGCGTTTCCCTTCTCTGTAACCCCTGCAGTTTTGTTGTTCGTGGCCGTCTTATTGGCCAGGGCTTGGCGCGAGCATCATGCGTTCTTGATTAGCTTCCCTTGTCAAAATGGACCAGTTGCTGCAGCGTCATTATTTTTGCCCTTTTTCTGCCGTGCATTTCGCATCTACGACTGCGGAGACCTCCGTACGACGAATGGGTGCCTTTCGTCAGCTGGATGTCTTTGTATAAATTTACCAAGCGTGCATATCGCGCCCGAGGTAGTTTTCCTCCCTCGCAGTGGGAACGGCAGTTGCCACCGACCACTGAATGGGCTTTCCGCCAGACGCTCGAGGCATGGTAGAATCAGAAGTTTGAGGGAAACTTGACTGACGACATTCAAGTCGTGTCTCAGATGATGCCGAAGCAAACCTCTCTTCGATTGCGGCGAAGCACGAACCGCCGTTGTGACGATTTCTCACTGTTTGAAACCCGCGTAGGGCATCCGAGTTCCTCAGGCAAGTGAGATAGGGAGTAGCTATGTCGTATGAAAAATGAGTATGGATGGGATGAAACGCTGATGACGACGGGTGGGCCGGGATTGGCAAAAGGGATCGGCATCGTGTTTCGGGTGCCAATGGCTGTCGGTTGTTTTTCCAGTTGTGCCGCGCAGTCCGCCACTATGAAATCCAAGAGACTTTAGAGGACCGGGAACACCAGAGCGGGTTCGGACAGCTGGTAGATTGTGATTGCGAACGTCTGGTTTTATGCGAATGTCTAGATTGTGGCGCAAAACCTTGTTCTTCTTGCTACAAGAGTCTACGACGACTAGATTAAGTAATCCCACGTCAATTCAAAGTTATGCTTTATTCCTGGCCGCAGGCTTCTCTCCCTTGAGCTCGAAGGTATGGACTGTCAAAGTCTAACACGAAAAATGTGGAGATCTTGATGCAGGACGAGCTATGGCCGGCTCGTGCCCACGGGAAACGGTGGGATCGATCCATGTCAGTCGCGGTCTCTCAAGCTGCCGGTTGTTGGTTATTGTGGCGAGTACAGCCGGGAATACGGGCACCGCACGGCGCAACAACGAGCATATGGGCATATCGCAATTGGTCAGATAACCAGACTCGCCGTTGGTCATATTGGTGATGGATTGGGCGACTGCGAATGCGCAACCGAGTCGAACGAAGCTGAGACCCGTGGCGAGACCTTCTTCCGAGCTAGTGCGGGAAACTTTGCCCCGTACATATGGGGCCACCAGAGGGGGCATCAGCCACATGCAAATTTCTTAGTTGTCGTTCGGGTACCTTCCACCTCATCTTTTGCAGCGTTCGCTCCAGGAACAGGAGGCGGGTCCCGTGTGGGTGTCACAAATGCTGCTGTCACCTCAGTGCCAGGCGCACCGGGGCTTCGGCATATCGAAATGAGCGCCACTTATTAGGACCGCAATCACAAGAGCTTTATGAGTAACCCCAACCCGGGCCGCTCTTGGCTGCGAGGGTGGTACCCCTATAATCCCTGCACCACACCCCCCAACAACCCGTCGAATCCGAGCGAAGGGCGCCCCAGTGTTATTATCGCTAGCGCCTGCGCCAACACCTCACATCGAGGCTAGCAGCCACGCAGCCACTGGACTCGCAGTTGCTGGGCCGTTTTATGCCTCAGGCCGCCATGCACGTACCCTTGGTTACTGCCCAGAAAATCCATACAGATCCGCAAGGGTTTTTGGTTCCAGCCGTTGCTTTTCTCCGACTAGGTACCTCATAATCATAATAAGCAATTCGGATCCCCTTTCTGACAGCGCCCGGCAGCCAGGCGCACACACTTCGCACCATTACCCGCCCATCTCGAGGGCCCCAGCTTTTTCTGCTCTTTTTCTTGCAACAACATCATTTCTTCGGAATCTGTATATGTCCGCCATAACTGTTGCGTCGGGAATCCCATGGACGCGCTCTTGATCCCCTCGTGGTATGTTGACTGATTTTTTTCCCCACTTCTTTCATCATGCGCTCATGTCAAAGTTTGGACATGCGGGTCTTGCTCCCTGCCTGCCCCTGCGAGCAAGCTTGCACGCTTCTTCCTTTTCCTCTCTGCCTGGTGATGCTCCCCGGGAGACCTTCTTTGGTGCCTGCCGACGCACCAGCCCGTCGAGTCGTGGAGTGTTTCGTCGCATCTCATGAGTATCCGCAAAACGCGTCAGCGCGCACATTCTTGGAATGTTGCTTGGCCACTGTGGATCCGCAACGGTCGCGCCAGGCGAGTGTCTCTCTGCCTATCCCAGGTATCGATAGACGCAAATTTCCACGTTGTCTTACTTCGTCGCGCACGACAAGCACTGGGTCTTGCTATTTCCGCCGGTCCACCTCATCTTCTCAACTCCACTCCCACATCTCCCGCAAACCCAATCGTGCCGACCCGGTCACCCTTTGATCACGGATTCTGGCTCTGCTTTTTCGCGCCACCCCACTACGTATAAGCATCAACGTTTTTCATCTAACTCGGTACTACAGATCGGATACGAACCGTCTGTTTTCGAAGCGGTACCACCTGCAAGGTTGCACTGCCATCGCTCAAAATAGTCTCGCCAAGAGGCTTTAAAAGGGAACCACGATGGCGTCACCCGACCCTGAGCAGGTCATGCAGCAGCATCTGCAGCTGAGCAAGGAGCTCCGCGAGATTGAGGACGAATTCAACCGCCGCGAGCAACATGAGCTAGCCGCGCTGGAGCAGGCCCGGAGGGAGATTGACGCCCAATGGCAAAAGGAGCACCAGACTTTGATATCTCAACTGCCCACTCAGACGCCATTAACCGAGTCCTTGGAGAAAGTCTTCACCGACAAGAGGGACGCTCTGCTTGCGCTCAAAGAGCAGACGTATGAGCGAGAGAAGGCCGAACGGCAAAGGCGCTTTGAGGACGATAAACGAAAACACACTTACAAGTGGCGGTCGCTGCTTTCTCTCTCAAGCACTGTGAGCTTCCCCTCCCTCTCCACTGGTACTTTTGTTCGCTAACCTCGAGACCAAGCCTGGCCCTCTGAATCTGAGCGAGGTCGCACAGAGTCTACCGAGCGCAAGCGATGCGGGCAAGTCCTCTTTTGGTGTTCCTGATACCGGCCCGCGACAACCGGAGCTTCCCTCTCGGCAGTTTGAAAGTTTTCCCCGAGGGATTCAAGGTTCCCAGCAAGCGGCCCAACCGCTGGAGAAGCCGGTCGTCAGGTCTCATGTCCCGACAGCTAGTCATGAGTCTGTAGGTTTGCAGCCATCCGTCCCAAACCCGAATTCTTCGTTCCAACCACAGAGCGTCCCGAATCACTCGTCGAACTCCGCCCCATATCAGCCTCCGAACCAGGCCTATCACGTGCCACGCCCTCCGAACCAGTTCTCCAATGCTTACTCTCACTCGCACCCTCACCCATCACATGGACCGCCACTCCCGCTACCAACTCCCCCGACGCTGCCCAGCCAACCACTGCCTCACTCTGCGCAACGGCGGAAACCCCTTCCCTCGGGACCAAGCCAGCCGCCAAGCCGACCTCCACAACAGCCTGTTGGGCTATACCAGCCACCCCCAAGGCATTTTCCGACCGAAAGAGATCCTCACCAGTTTCCCCCTAGAACCACGCTTTTCAATGGTGCACCTGGCGGTGCACCGCCAGCCGCACCGGTGCTGTCGCAAGGACCAGCCGTGGGGCAGCTTCCGGACAGGCAGCCTGTGGACGGGCCAGCACCGGGAGGGCCACCTGGGTTAGCGGTAGAAGGACCCAACCGGCAGGAGCGTGTTGGGCCCTCCGACGCGAGGGTGCTTATCAATGGCGTCCCTGTGGTCGTAGAACAGCCTCCGCAGTTCTTAAACCGGCCGGTGACCGACGCTCAGGCAAGTGGACGGGGGCTTGGATTCACTGTTGTAATGTTAACACGTGCTACAGCTTCAAAAACGGCGTGCGGACGAGCCTCCAGCGTCTACCGAGTTGCAATCAAAGCGTGCTCGGGTGGAGGGCGCCGAGAATGCTGATGCCGAAGAAAAGTCACAATCGCCAGGACGATCGAAAAATGCGAGCCCAAAGACCATCTCGTTTGCGGAGGTATTCGGAGGCGGCAACGCTAAACACAAGCACTTCATCGTCGAGTATCCCCCCCATGGCGGCAAGTTCTACATTCTCAAGTGCGATCAGCATGGCGTCCATTTCAATGCGAACCCGCTCGCTGGAGCTGCGAAGCATCTCCATAGCGCCCAACACGGAAACATGTCTAAAGAACGTGCTCAGGCGGTTGACCTCCTTGGATATCTGGTCCACGATTGCACTGCTGAACTTGCCAACATGAACAACGACCTGTTCAAGAAGGCTTTGGATGACGGGTCTTACAGAATATTCAACATGAATCAACTCAGCAAGTCCATGAGACGGAGCATGGGTTACCCCGACGATCCGGAAACCGGTCCGCCTAAAGCTGCAAACGACTCATCTCTGGCGCCACTTCTCCCCCGCAACTCTCGAAGTAGCACTCAATTCCGTGGAATCACCAACCCGGAAGCCGGCGAACTGTATCTTGCGTACTGGAAGAAGGACAAGAAGCATTACGCCGTGATGATTTTGCCCTGGGGAAGCTTGGAACGAGCGGGTATGAACGGCTCGCTGTCAAGCACCGGGCTTCTGCAAAAAGCGCCGGCGTGCTACATCGTTGACCCTATCACGCAGCAAATCTCAGGATGGAATCCAGAGGTGCCAGAAACCAAGCGCGAGTTTCCGGTGCTCTACTTTGATGGCCGAATGTGAGTAGAACTAATCATTTGACACAGATTCACGGGTACTGACGCGCAGTAGGTCCGTCGGATGGGTCAGGGCCAAGGACCTTTCGCCGTTTTATTTTGACGACCGCAACTTGGGAGAGATCCCGCACTACAAGGACGCCCAGGATCACTACGCACGATGCAGGAGATTCGCGGATTACCAGGCCATGGTGGAGAGCCGGAATGAGGCGTCCCGCGCAGAGTCTCAGGGGCAAGTGGGCGTCACGACGATTGCGAGAGCACCAGCAACGCCAGCCGAGGATCACGATAATATGCTCAACAACGCGACTGCCCAAGCGGCCGACGATTCGGACGTGGACTCGACCAGCAAAGGGATGACCGACTTAGACAGCGATGTAGAGATGGCGAACACGGAAAGCCGCAGAACTAGTGTTTCGAACAGGGGCGACCTGCAGGACCAGAACGACAAGGCAGTCTCAGCTGATCCCGAGGCTTTCCAGGCATCGGAACAGGAACCTGCCAATCGTGCTGTGGTCCAGGGTGAGAGCATGGGCTACGTCCCTAGCTCTGGTCTTGCCATGTCGCTTGCGCAGACTGCTCAGCTCGTCATGGCGAGGACTTCACCACCCGCGACCATCGAAGTTGCGCCGTCCGAAGCCAGGACAGGCAGGCCGAAGGGGCCATCAGAGCAGGGCAGCCGGCGTGTGGAAAAAATCTATGCTCACAGCAACCCCAACCGCTCGAGCAGGAGCCCGAGGGTCAACGCGGTTGCGCTGCCAGACAGGCGAGTTGAGAACGCCGGACAGCAAAACGGAACGCCATCACAAGCCCCTCGTGTTCCCAGTCCGGCGAGTCTCCAGAACATTCTTCAGAATCGGTCTGCCGGGAATGACGCTCCCCGCCCTGTGTCGCCCCGCCAGCAAGGATATCTCGCCGAGCCAGCACGCGGTCCCTCTCCGTTGCAACATCCGCTGGCGTCGGCCGAACCAGCGGCGCCAGCGCCCCGGCCGCTTGCGACGGTACTTTCGAATGCCAAAGCCAGGATCCCGAGCCCTTTGCAGATGCCCAGCCGCCAGGTGTCTCAACAAGCAGCACAAGTGACCGCGGAGCATCGGTTACCTGGCAGCACGCCGATATCAGGTCCGATATCAGGTTCAGGATTCGTCCCTAGATCTGATTCTAGAGGCTCAACTCCAGTGATGGTCCGGATCGAGTCCTCGGCTGCACAGGATCTTCGCCGTTTGGTGCGACCGGAATTGTCCTCGACAAGCGGCTCAGAGCCGCCTCGCAACCCGCAACAGATTGTCAACCCTCTCCCGACGCCCAACCCGAGCTCGGCCGGCACGCAACCTGGGTCGCCGGGTATCTATGTGAAGCAAAGCACGACAATCTCCGTCAGGACGACACCGACCATGTCTGTCAAGCGCGAGAGCCCGGGCCTCGGCGGCGGCACCGGGACCAAGGAGACATTTGACGTGGGGCTTCTGACAGATCCCGAGAATCCGGAGTGCATGGAGGTGAAGGAAACTGTCCGGTTGATGGTTGATCCCGACAACAAGGCTGCCAGAACGGTAGCCGGGTCGGGCGTCAAGTTGGTAGTCGAGCCTTCGAAACTCACGACTATGCGTGTCGAGGGCCCGGTTTCGGCACGCATCGTCAAGCTGGTCTTCAGCGACGGCCGGGTGCAGAGGCTGGTCTTTGAGCCCTCAATTGTTGGGCTTGGTGTTCAACAGAACGGGTTCATCCACGCGAGGCGCTTTTGCCGCTGGGTCACATCTGTTGCGCCGTCAGTGGACTACATCAATGTCCCGTAAGTCCCCTGCTATTACTGGTTCTGATGTTTCGGTCGGCTAATATCGATGCTCTGTAGTGCTGAGTCGTTGAACCAGAGAAACGAACCACGGCGAACCGAGTCAGTGATTCATGTGGAGTAGGTGTCTGTCTTGCCTTTCTAGGAAGGATTAGCTGCGAACCTCGGGCAGGATATTGTTTCCCTTCCTGGGCTTGCAGCTACAACCAGCAGGTCCAGCTTCATGGCCATGTCTTTGTATTGTTTTCAGCAGCGAGCGTTGGCTTACGAGGTTCCGGACTTGCGCTTTTCAGTCTGGTGAGTGGCTGGCCTCAGGCGTTTGGGCGATGGGTGCTCTGCTTGAGCTCTTGATTCATTCGGTCGCTTATATATACCTGATCCGGACGCCCGGAATGGCCAGGGGGGCTCGCAAAGATGTTTTATTTGTTATTCATGGCCGCCTTGCGGAGATGGGTTGGAACATGGGAAAAGTACACTGTATGTATTGTTTGGGTGTACCTAGTTGTAGATATTCTGGCTCGAGTTGTATTCGAGGAACATTCGCTTATGCGGTAACAAGTCATTTGTATTCACCTTCACGCCAATTCAAGCTGCGTTGTCTGCATTATTGCAACTTCTGGCAACCTGTGGGTTGGCTTTGTTTTCGTTGCTAACCGGGTCATCCATCCGTCATAGCAGGAATTCCCGAGTAGTGTACAGAGTAGTTGGGTTGTCGGTGTTTCAAGACCATGTCTTCAGCCCTACAGTAATGGCCAGTCCTCCGCCAAGACTGCATACAAGGTTTGACTTGTTGTGCGCATGCAAGCGGCTTTTCTCGGCGCTGAAGCAACGGCCGGATTCCTCGGGTTTTGGCATGTGATTTTCCGCGCGCATCTGATTTCCCCAGATTTTGGTGCTGGGTCCCCCAGCGGACTCTGCCCGGACGCCGAGCAGCGGGGTCAAAAGCCCGATGGGGCGCCGCCTGTGTCAGCGCCGCTACCTCAAGGGCACCTGACGCCCGACAGCACATCCCGTTCCTCCCTCGTGCTCATCCTTTGCGTTCTTTCATTCTGCAAGAGCCTCAAGTTGCTACTCTTTGCTCACACACATTTGCTCGCATTTTTGGATTCGCCTGAGCCAACCGATCAACCGTTCTTGCCCTGCTGATCTTGCTGGGGTTGCGCTTCCCTGGCACGCCCGGGACTGGACGTCAGGGCGTGCAGCCTATGACGTGACGAATCAACTCAACCTTCGGGGCGGGCTTTTTTGGAGAAGCCAACAATTGAATGGCTGCGTTTGTGAGTCGCCTTCTCCCTCAACAATCCGACACTGCACCGCAAGCAAGCGCGCGGACAAACAGCAACACAAGCACACGGCGACGAGCAATTCCACTGCCATTTTGGCATCGCTCTCCCTGCTCTCGCCGACCGCGAGTTTAGTCGGGCGACGTCAGCGCGCGCGCCGTCATCGTGGCGCCTCGCTGTCAGCACATTGCAACAACGAGCTCCCGATCCCCACCGCCCACACCACCCGAGACCTCCGCCATGCTGCGCTTCATTGCATGAGCTCTCACATCGACGTAGACTGACATTGATCGATCCCGTTCGCGGCAATAGGAACCCCCCTGGCTCTCGCACATGTCAGCCCCCCGTCCCCAACGCAGCGACCCGCTGGACCAGAGCCCTTCGACACCCTCGCACTCGTCCAGCAACCTCTACTCGAACGATGGCGCCGGGTCGTCCCTCCTCTCCGGCGCCGCCCCGAACCCGACCTATGCCTCCTTTTCTCCCGCGACGCTGAGCTCGACCGCGCCCAGCGCGACCTCGGCGGCGAAACGGCGGAGCACCATCCTCGTGCACCAAAAGTCCCCCCTGCTGCTAGCGACCCCGCCGCAGATAACACGCGCGCTCGCGTACAGCCATCCGTTTTTGCTGCCGCTTAATAAGTTGGTTGGGTTGCTCACGTGGACGACGGGCGATCCCTGGGAGAGCTTCTTGCTCGTGGCGGTGTTTTGGGCGGCGGTACTCTACGGCGATGTCGTCGTGCGCCTAGCCGGGCCGGTGGTGCTGGTGTTGATCTTGATCGTTGGCATGTATGGCCGGCGCTTCAGTCCACTCAGTAGTAGCGGGTACAGCGAACCGGGCCTGGGGACTGGCGATGGGACGGCATTGGTGGCGGATGGAAAAGGCTCTGCTGGGGCTAAGAAGACCGGCAAGACCAAGAACCTGACGGTGGACGGCTTACCAGACAAGAATGGCAAGGCGGTCGCTGGAGGAGGCGCTGCGGCGCCTGGAGGTGGACACAAGCGGAACCAGGGGTCTCTTTCTGAGATCACCAACACGCGTCACCAGAAGACGCTCGATGAGATCGTTGAGACGCTGAAGGAGTTTACGGCGCGCTGCAACATCCTGTTGGAGCCCTTGCTGGAGCTGACGGACTTCCTCAGCACGCAGCGCACTCCGACGTCGGCGACCACCAGACCGGCGCTCACCACACTCTTCGTTCGCATACTGCTCTGCACACCATTCTGGTTTGTTCTTACCCTGCCGCCGCTACGTATCATCACGACACGCCGCGTTATTCTTCTTATCGGGTCGTTGATCCTTACCTGGCATGCGCGCGTGATGCGTGTCGCCCGCGTCATCCTCTGGCGCAGTGCCAGCGTCCGACGCTTCCTGGCTCTGGTAACGGGACTTCAGTTTGAGGAGCCAGTGAAGGCTACAGCAACACCGTCGACCCTCTCAACCGAATCATCTGCTACCAGCGCCACCACTGCGGGAGGGTCGAAGGCATCTACCGTTGGAAGTATTCGATCGCGGGAGTCGGAGCTGACCAAGGCGCTGAGACGGGCGCGGGGCGGGCATGATGCGGGTGTTAGGTTCACCTTCATCATTTATGAGAATCAGCGGCGCTGGGTCGGGCTGGGTTGGACGACAAGTCTCTTTGCGTATGAACGGCCGGCCTGGACGGATGAGCACAACAACAGTGTTCCGCCGCGGGATCAGTTTGAGCTTCCCGAGGTAGAGGATGGAAGTAATATGCGGTGGCAGTGGGTGGAGGGGTCACGCTGGAGAGTAGATGGCGTGCCTGATGAAGCCGTGACAGCGGCGAGCGGGAAGGAGTGGGACTATGACGGTGCGGGGGGGAAGATGGGGTGGGTGTACTATGACAACAAGGTACGTACGATTCCTGGAGGTTGGGGCGTTGGAACTGACGTACTCGCAGTGGCAGAACGGGCGCCGCGGCCAAGACGGCTGGGGCCGGTGGACGAGACGCAGGAAGTGGTATCGCGATGCGGAACTCGTCGAAGCTGATGACGCGGACGAAGTCGCCGCCAGCGGGGCTGCGAGCGAGCCCAACGGGGCGCCTACACTCCCCCCTCGGCCATCAGGAGCCTCCGCTTCTGCGCCGAGTCTCGGGTTGACAGACACCCAAGCAACAGGAACAATGGCATCGGGAAAACAGCCAGACGCACAAGACCTGGATAGAGAGAGGGAGGACGACTATGATGGGGCGTCGATACTGTCGACCTCCAGCAGGTCAACGCGCTACAAGTCTTCCACCATGCGCAGACGCGTCACCGATTCCTCGACATCCCATCACAACAGGAGGACAAGCGTCGCGACCAGCGAGGACGACGCCGCTGCCCTGGGGACACAGGTAGGACTAGCGTTGCAAGACGCAGGGAAAGAAGGGGGTAGTTGGGGCGTGGGAGATGAAGTCAGGATGGGATTGGAGTAAACCGAGTTTACATGCATGCGTGTATTTCTTTGATGAAGTTATGATGAGCGGATGGTTGGTCGGTTTTATAGATACCACCGTCGAGAAATGAAGATAATTCTGTTGTGGGACGGTGGTGGGGATTGGTACCAGTGTATCACTAGCATTGCGTACTTTGTAATTATGTGTGAACTGTTGGACAAGTGTGTTGTAGGTGCTGTGTGATGGTTGTGGCGGTGGTGCAGCGGAGCCATGCCACGGCAATGGAAAGAGGGGCGACTTCATGTCGGACACCCTTTCCACTAGCAGCACAAAAGGAACAGTACTGTACAGAACTGATACATACGACCATAGGTACTGGAAAGCTCGGGATCCCGTCCGCTCTCCCATAGATAAGCCAGTAACCGCCAGACTAGTAGTTGGGTCGGTGACGACCAGCGAATCCCTGGTGTTGTATGTTATGTTTTTCTTTTGCCTCTTTTTGCCCTTTTTCAGTTTCGACTTTTGCAACCTCTTCTCCCATGCCCGTGACCCAGTGCGAAGGAGATGGAAACAATCATTTTGCTTGCATTGAAGACCATCGTTGAGCGGCCGAGTGAACCGTCAAGTCGGCGCAACAAATGGCGAGTTGGTCATGGCTTCGCGGCATCGTCATCATCATCAGCTTTTATAAAGCTAACACAACATGGAATGCTAGTAAATACAATAGGGTATCATTTTTATGTCTCGCGAATGCTATTCCCAATTATGCTATCTCTTCCTCAACGCAGAGCCAACACCGTTCACCCTCTCCAACCCCCACGACCGCCACGACCACCTCTGGAAGGACCTTGTCCCCTTCCCGCCGGTGTCGGTCCACCCGGGAAAAACCTCAGCCTTCCATTCTCATACTCGCTCCTCGCTTGCCACAAGGCGGGCAGCTCCAACTGCCGCTTGAACAGATCCGCCTCGATGGCCGTTCGGTTGGCACTAGAATCCCTCGCCAAGCGCAGGGCCGCCAGATGGTGCACGTACTTGCCCACCGGCTGGGAGTATCCCTTCTCGGCGCTGGCCTTGATGGTGCCGCGCAGCACCGTGGTGAACTTGGCGGCGCCGGGGAGGGTGATGCCCATCTCGCGGAGGAAGTTGGGGAAGTCGTCGATCTTTTGGAGGCGACGGACTTCGCTGGCGAGGTGTGCGGCTGCGCCGGGGCCGGCACCGCCGTGGCGGCGGAAGAGATCATCGCGGAGCTGGGCGAGGGGCTTCTTACCGGAAGCCTGCTGTGTGGGCGTCAATGGAGGGGTAATGGCGGCGGGGGCTTTGGTGGCGGCAGCGGTGTAGGAGAGAAGCTGGAGCTTCTCCATGGCTTCGACGGGCGGTGAAGGGGGTGGTGTGGCGTGAGTCGTAGGCTTCCGCCTCGGGGGACTGGGTCGGGCGGTGCGGCGGAACAGCTCAGAGAACATGAGCAGGCGGTAAGAGGTGCGGCTGCCTTCAAAGGTCTTCTTGAGGCGGTAGTTACAGACATCGTCGGTCTCGAGATAGCCGAGCTCAGCCATACCGGCGCCTTTTTGGTCGAGAAGCCAAACGACGTTGCGGGTGATGGCCTCCGTGATGATCTCCTTCATAAGGGCCTCGGTGGGGTCAGTATCGCTGATGAGGAGGGCGATGAGAAGATAGCCGAGGTTTGGGATGTCGGCCTTGCTCCTCTTGCCGGCCATGAAGGAGGCAATCATCTGGTTGGCCTCCCTCACAACTTCGGGTTTGGCGGTGGCGATGCACAGCAGGAGGTGGAAGAGATGGAAATATGACTCGATGGCCTTCTCTGACGCGTGACGGAGGGTGCTCTTGTGAGCGTGACAGTCGCAGTTATCGCCCTTGGGCTCCAGATCCGCGTTGAGTCTGACGATAACGTCGTTCATGAAGGCATACAGTACCATGGTCGAGCTGCTGATGCGGGCGTCTTGGGCGATGCGAGCAAGTGACATCTCGGCTTGGGCTCGGACCCTCTCCCAATGGCCATGGGAAATGGGGAGCGGCAGCCAGTGCTGAAAGGGAATATTGTGGATGGAGTTCCTGACCTTGTGGTTGGCGAAGGCGGTGTGAGAGAGGAGGTCAAACTCGGACTGCAATGTTCCCTGGCGACCCTTTCCAACGACGTCGACGCCAACACCCAACTTCTGCTTCAAGTGATTCTCCTTCAGAACAAAACACTGCAGCTCTCTGAGACGGATAACATCAAACTGGGTAATCAGCTGGCTGACTCGTCCCCAAGCCGCTGCGAACTTGGTCAACTCCTCAAACTCGAGACGCTCGGCGATTTGCAGGATGATCTCGTTGGGGAGTCGGTCGATGAAGAAGCGATTCGGGTCAGTTTCTGTAGAGCAGCGCTCGCCCGCATTGGATCCCTTTGCCTTGCGCCTCCTAGGCCGCGAAAAGCGAAACACGGCGCCCCGAGCATCGTCCGCAGGCTGTTTTGCGGGACTCGAACCGCGGTTGAACCGGCATCTGTTGCAGATGACGCCATCCCCAAAGGTGGTGCTGGATGCAGGAGGCAGGTATCTCTGGGGGCCATCCAATGACGCCATTCGATTTGATTCCTCGCGATACCGCCCGAGCGGCACCTTTACATCATCATAACCCTGCTCAATGGAGTCGCTGCAGAAGAAGCTCAGGATCTGAATGACAATACCCTTGAGAGTGTAGGCGGGCGTGTACCCCTCGGCCGTGTTCAAGATGGACGCGCAGATGTAGTAGCCGAAGACGTTTGGGTGGACAACATGCGAGTTCATGCTGATTTTGGGCGCTTTGAGGGGGTAATCTGGCGGAAACTCGATGGTCATGTGCAGAGCGGGCCAGCCCTCGGGCGTAATGACCAGGCAGGCTTCGGTGACATCGTCGTCGTCGAAGTGGATCTTGATGTTTGGGTACGGCTTCTTCTTCAGCTCGGCGATGTCTTGCATCAGCCTTCTCTTCAGGTCAGAGGCCATGATGTCGGAGTGTTGCCGTGTCGACAGAGCGGAAGAGGCGAGATGCTGTGGGGAGGAGAGGTCTTTCCCAGCCCTTATTGTGATGAGGTGCCGCAAGCGAGAGTCATCCAAGATCCGGACAGCCAGTTGGTGGAAGCTGGGCAAAGAGCAAAGGTGCACGGCAGGGCGTGACTGTTGGTGGCGCGAATGCGTGCAGATGTGGTGGTGCACTGCGTTGATGCCGGTGTCTGTGGGAGAATGAAGGATGCAAAATGAATGACGCGGGAGTCGGGCGTGTTAAATATTCCAATCGAAATTCGGTTCTTTAAGGATTTCTCGTCCCATGCAGCGCTCATGCGGCGAGTGCCGGAATTGCGTCGCGAGGACGAGGCATGGAATAAAATCAGACGCCGTCCTCATCGGGCTGGGGCCTGAGGACGGAAGTGGCTGCAGGCCGACGACAGGGGCTTGCTAGCCATCTCAGCCGCTGAACCAGGGTGAGTCATGCCGACAGAAAGAGCCTCAATTTCAACCGAAAGGCACTCATCAGACTTGGGCAGACTTTGCAGCCAAGACTGATGAAATGGGGAAGGCACAATGGGATGCTGCAGTCTGCATGAGGTGCCAGCCCCTAACCCTCTACCCCTGAATCTTGTTGAACAATCCAGCCACAACTGACCACAAAGCACACATCAGATTTGCAGAACAATGAGAAGATCACTTAATTCAAAACTGTGGCGAGCAATCAAACCAACATCAAAAGACCAAGCCGGAAAATAAGCACACATCTTCTTTTACATAGTCATCAATGATGTCAACGGTGTGCTGCGGGAATCTCCTGTCCATTGCTTCCGACAGTCTGGTGCTCAGGCTCTTTGGGTTCGAAAACGTCTTTTAGATCAAGCACGGCATTCCATTCCTCTTGGGCACAATGGAATCACCGCCAGTGTCACATGGACAGAAATCCTGAGCGTATCTCCTGTCATCTCACATCACCTAGAACAATCCGCTGGGATTCTAATGGTACGTTGTCGTCTACCGTGGGGCAAAGACATGCTATGGGAGTGGTGTGGTCCGTTTGGGAATCTAGGGGTTGAGGAGATTGTGCTAGTGTAAGCAGGTACGATTTTCGGAACACCACGGAGGCTGATTATACCAGTTCATTACAACCCAGACAACCCAGCCCTGAGTCCATTTCCGAGTCGACTACAGTGAGTTACTGGCTGGATAGATATGCATAAGTCTGCATACCAGTGGCCTAGGTGGGTCTTGAATCAACGAGTGCCCTTGTCAACAAACCTGTTAGCTTGGAGTTGGAGCCTTTCTGCCTGCGATGTCATTAACAGTGTTTCGTCACATGCAACATAAGGTAAGTATTCCAGGGGTAAGTATTCTACAAAGTCAAGATGGAAAATGCACGACAACTCACTCCAAGCTCAGTCCAACTCTGGGACATCGGACAAGGGGATCAAGCGAAGCGGGAGCTGAAATGAATGTTCTGTCTGGTGAATATCAAACCACAATCACCTCTTGGTTCCGGACTGGACCCTTCTGAGCTAGAAACCAGCGAACCCGTGCACCTGCTGATTCTCACAACCCTTGCGGCCCCGGTTTTCAGGCCGCGACTGGGTAAAAATCCACAGCGAGGTTCTTTCTCCGCTTCGAGAAACTTTTCCCTCTTCTACAAACAACGCCAGCACCACAATGGCGTCCGACGCCAACTTCGCCTACGGGCCTTGCCCGCTGGAGATGCTCCCGGAGATTCCGCTGTGCCCTGTAAGTTTTCCGCTTTCTCAGTTTACCCCGTGTTTTGTGTGTTCATGGCGTTGTTGAGCGTCTTTGGCGTTCAAAGATGTCTTTGCTGCTCCATGATGCCTTTGGCGTGATGTGAAGGCATGCCGAAGCATTCACGATGTACTGATTAAACAAATCAACCCGTTGATAATCAAAGACATACAAGGTGAACCTTGTTGAATATTACAGGTGAAAGGAAGAAGGGTGTTCCAGCAAAGCAAGAGTTGATTATAATTATTTCATCACTGTGGGTGGCTTTTGCTGGAGCAGCTCTCTTCCTTTCGCCTGCCCTATTCAACATGACAAAACCTTATTATATCTTTTTGCATATCTAGGGTTACTCAAAGAATATCCAAAGGGAAATCAAAGCTGACAACAATCAACTACAGACAAATGGAGCTGGACTATCGGCCATCCTCGACCAGTACCAGGCCCACCAGACTGGTCAAGGCAACGATGGTGACGACACAGCCAAGGTGCTCAGAGCCTTTCTCAACATCTTGAAGGGCCCTGGCCACACACAACTCTGCTGCGAGATCCATACGGTGGCCATGATGCAGCCCAACAAGCTGCGCGAGCTGCGCTAACCACCTCGTCGAGGCTATCCTCAGACCTTGTAAGACTCCCCAACTTACCCCTTGAATTACAACCTCGGGCCATCTCCCTAACCAGACTCAGTGGTCTGGGCAAGCGGCCAGCTCATGCCACCCATCGGACACGTCCTCACGCGCTGCCGCATCTGCGGCGAGGACAGCGACGTCGGCTGCGAATGCAAAGAGGGCGCCTACGCCGGCCCCTTGGACCCCCGCAAGCCAAGCGGCATGTTTGTCCTGCGCAACCAAATCCTCGTCCGCGACAAGTACAACTGCATCGCCACCGGCCGTCCCAGCCTCAACTTCCCGGAGCCTTTTGTCCTCCGAGGAAACAGCTGTGACCTCCTCAACCACCTGAGCTTCATCAACCGGCCCAAGGTCTAGACGCGCATCACCCACATCCTGCCCCTGGCGCTCGACCCGTTCCAGCCGCCCAAGAATGACCGACACAGGAAGAACAAGGCCATCATCTGGGCTGCGCTGAGACGCTACTTTCCTTTCCTCAATGGCAGGTTTGCCCCGGCTTCGTTCGGCATGATCGGTCCGCACAATACCTTCTTGCTCGGCGCCGAGCTGTCCGACCTCTTCATGATGTTCCGCTACTTCGTCACCCCGACTAAGGAGGTTGGTACATCCCTACCCCTTTCCTGTCAAATCCCTAATACAAGTAGCTAACACCTGAAAACAGAAACACGTCTACGACAACATGTTCATGGCGCTCGACCAGGCCTCGCTCGACGAGCTCGGCACAAGAGGCATCCCCCAAGTCTCTCGCTTCGGCAGGGACAGCCTGAGCGGCACCATTCCTCCTCCCGACCCGCTTCTCCTGCTGTTCCACGCGAAAATCACCCAGATTCTGCATTCAAGTGGACAATGGGCTGGATTGGTGTCATCGGAGCCAGCGATGGAGTACGAGTCGGGCGCGAGCGTTCTGGAGGGTGAGTTTTTGGACGGACTCAACTGGGAGTGGTAAAGCGCGGTTACTGAATCAGCAAATTGCCTAGGGATAATGGTTTGGCGGTGATCATGGATATTGATTGCGGAAGGTCTGGGATATATACCTACGTGGGAGGGAGGGTGAGCATGGGGTGGACGAAGGATGAGGACTCGTCGAACTACACCGCAGCAGCTCGTTGACCACCAGCCAACATCTTCCAGCACGGGCAGCAATTCATCACTTGATCACACCCTCATAGAGAACCAAGACCGCCAGAAATTCACAGTTTGCCCGAAATCCCAGATGAAATCTCCGAGCGTGGGGGCATGGAATGTTTGCAGGTGCGTCTCGCGTTGACAACACTTGGAGCAAACCCTCCGCCAACGCCCCAACTCACCTCCACACAAATAAAAACCCAAGGCATTAAAACCCGGCACATTTCCCAAACTCACCTGATTATTATTCACCCCACGTTCCATCACACTGTTCTGGCATTTCCCCGCTGGAATGGCCCGCATCCCCAGCAAGGAATGCATCACACCTTCCCCGGCGCGCTTGCCACAACACGCGAGATGAAAAATGAACCCAGGGATGAGGAACAATACAATCACCCAACAACCTTTGCAAAACAATATTAACCCCCGCTTCTCCCACCGCCGCTGCGAGCGCCCTGTGTGACTTTCACCTACCCGTTCGCTTCTCCGTTTGTCGATGCCCCTGACATTGACTCCCCCTAATACCTACCCACTTCTTACCCGGTAGTCAATGTCAAGTCCCCTCCTTGCATCACATCTTGCCTCTTACATTTGGTTCTCTTCCAAGGCACGGTAGAACCCATTTGACCCTTCCAGGAAAGAAAATGCCGCGCATCTTCTCTCGCACCTCCTCCCCGCTGGCCTCTCCCCACCTAGACTCCCCTTCCACCATGGGCGGCATGCCTTCGCATCACAACAGCCACGCCAACGGTGCCATGGGAGGATCCAACAACGGCATGTCTAACGGCACCATGAAGTCCACTTCGTCTCCCATGACGTACATCCCTCCCCTCTGCGACGGCGCGTGCGGAACTCTTCCCCGCTCGCAGCAGCACTTCGGGGGGTTGCTCCGCGCAGAGCTGATGGACTGTGTGAGGATGATGCCGGCCATGTGCTGGAGTGTGATGAGGCAGATGAGAGGGATGGGAGTTGGTGATATGCGGGATATGGTGCTGCATGTGCTGCTGGGGTGCATGGAGGTGGGCATGATGGTTGCAGCGTTGCCGGTGATGATGATGATGCCCGGGGTCGTGGCCATGATGTGGATGGCCTGCTGCGCGGTGGTGGTGATGGGGATGTGTACGGTGGTGAATGGAAGGGAGATGGTGTGCGTGTGCAGCGAGGGAGGTGAGGGAGTGGAGGATGAGAAGTGGATGTTTGTCGGGGGTATGGGAATGAGGTGAGTTTTCCTTGACTTCAGAGAGATACGGAAGGTGCTGATACAGACAGTTCCCGGCGCTGCCACCGCGTGACGCTGCCGATGATGTCGCGGCTTTTCAACCGGCCCATCACCTGCATCTACGCGCCGACGTACGGCCTGCCCTTCGACACGGTCATCATGATGCTGCAGCGCTGCCTGCATCTGCCCTCGCAAACGCGCCGCAACCTCTACGCGCAAATGCGCTCCTCCCTCCTCGACGACGCCATGCACCGCGTCGTCGTCCTCTGCCACAACCACAGCGCCATCACCGTATCCCACGCCGTCTCCCAGCTCTGCGCCGACCTCCCCCACGACAAGCTCCGCAAACTCGAGATCTACACCTTCGGCTCCGCCGCCCCCGAGTTCATGATGCCCCTCGGCGAAGCCAACCTCGAGCCCGAGCCCACCTCCCACTCCCCCCTCTCATCCCAACACCCCGCCGACATCATGTCCGCCTCCACGCCCCCCGCCTCCCCCGATCGCAAGTCCATCCACATCGAACACTTCGCCATGTCGCACGACCCCTTCGCCCAGCTCGGCGTCCTCCGCTCCGTCCGCCGCGACATGGACGGCCGCATGTGCGGCGGCGTCTTCATCATGAACGCCTGCCCCCCCTCAACCTCAGCCACCCCCTCCCAACGCACCACGGCCATGTCCACATCCACGCCCACAACCATGGAATCCTATCTCCACTCCCTCTTCCCCTCCCACCTCCCTTCCAACCCAAACACCCGCTCCCTCCTCGACTACACCATGCACATCGACCGCGACTGCGCCGAAAAGCGCGAAATCACCGCCATGACAAACTACCACTCGGCCTCGCACTCTCGCTCCTCCAAGACCGCCAAGCGTCTCAGCTGGACCGGCCTCGCCGCGGCTTCCGTCAACGGCGCCGCCGCGCAAAAGGGCATGAACGGCGTGAGCGCCGGCATGATGGGTCTGGAGATGGCGCGCAGAGGATGCAAGGACTGCAGCGGCCACAAGGGGCGGGAGGTGAGCTGGTTGGTGCGCTATGTCGGCGGTATGCAGATGGGGATGGGAGCTGGGGGGAATGTGATGGGGATTGCTGGGATGGAGGGGGGCAAGATGGAGGGGAGGAGGGGGGAGGGGCAGTGAGATTTTGACGAATGAGAAGGAGGAGGAGGAGGGAGAGATGAAGGATGAGGAGAACAAGAAGGGCAAGAAGAAGGAGGATGAGAGAAAGAAGAAGGATATGTATGTCTTGATGGGCGTTGATGACTGGGGATGCGGCGTTGGAGGTTCAGTTGTGTATTCTCTTGATACGGGGTGATGTGGGGTTTGCTTTGTGGGTCTTCGTATTTGGGGTGGAAACAGATTTGAGCTTTTCTTGTTGAGACCACCTGTGAAATAACATGAATAATTTCGGCTTGGAGTCTTGGATCCTGGAGAATTAGTGCACTGCCACAAGTTTTTGACGTTGACAAGGTGTAATAGCCGCGTTGCCGACAGCTCTGACAACGGCATTCCGTTTCAGGGTGGGATCGGGTTCGTTCCTGCATGCTGTTGTGCAAGTAAGACGGGAGGAGGGTGGTCAGACGACGGCCCGCTAGATAAGGTCTGTGGTGGGGTAAGGGGGTGCGGGGCAGGGCATTGTCGGCGATGACCGGTTGAGCCCAGTCGACCCCGCCAGGGAGACTCACTGCAAAGGAACCCGAAGGGAGACGGAATGCCTGTGTTGTGTGGTGGCAACATGTTTGTGTGTGTAAACAAAAGAAAGATGTTATTTCTCATCTACTTCGCGCATATATACGTCAGTCTGTTTATCGACAGCGCGCCTCTCCTCTATGTCCAATCCTCTCTTCTTCCTCCGCACACCATGCGCTGAACTGACCGCCAGACTTCGATCAGCTCAAACTCTCCCCCCCATCTCTCGTTTATCGTCTACCCGTTCCGTCTCATTCATCCAAATATTACAATATCACTAGATGCCCAATATCCAACCTGACACACCGCGCCCGCTTCCCGTGCTGCGATCCAATCTGTCCTTCGGGGCACGATGGTCCAAGAAAGTAGGTATTAAATGCAAGGGTATAATAACGCCATCCCCCATGGTATGGTATGATATGCATGCGCCGCCGATGTTGTCTCGCCGCTCTCGTATTGTCGACAATGAACCCCCCCATGTGTTGATGCAAATGCGAGAAGCCACGCCTAAGTCGTCATCCGTCATGTTTCTTCGTCTCAATGTCTGCTCCTCGCCGAAAGGTAGGTGATAGGTGTAGATGGCAGATGTTGGGAAGGTCATCAGTGCCTGGACACACTGAACCACCACCCCTTGCGTCGCTTGCTGTCTCGCTTCTCGACGCCTTCGTCGCCCTCGTCCAACTCCAACCGGTACCGCACGACGCTGCCGCGATCGTCCTCAAAGCCCACCCGTCTCTTGCTCTTGGGGACAAAGCAGTCCGGCACCACATGGCGCATCACCCAGCCACGGACGCCTCGACTCGCGGCGTCGATAGCTGCATATTCGAGCCTCCTCGTCCGGTCGCTGGTCCAGTAATGCGTTGTTTGTGGTGGTGGTGGGTACGTCTCGGCCCGTACCGGCGAAAAGTGGGACATCGACGAACGTCCGCGCTCCCTGCCGTCGAGACCGGACACTGCCTCGTCCAGGTCAGGTTCGGAAGTGGTGAAATGTGGGAAATGGAAGAAGGTCAGCGGTTGTTGGGCGTTGGACTGGCGCGAGCGGCATGCCCGAGTTGGCGAGATGGACAGGCGGCTGCTCCGGGGAAGGTGTGAGACAGGTCCAGACCTGGACGACCGTTGCGTCGAAGGCCTCGGCCGGCGCCGCTTCGTGGATGATGATGTTACGGAGACGGTCGACGATCTCCTCTGCGATTGGGAGTCTCGCCGGTCGAGGGATTCGTATCCGGAGTCCTGCCGTCGCATCTCTTGGGGCCGTGGAGGGTCTGACTCTTTGGGGAGGGTAGGCGCCGATGGTGTAGCCGCCGGCGCACTCACCCTCGGCGCCTGGCACACCGGAGGGCTGACCTTCGGCTCGGAGAGCTCGACATCTTGGAAGCTGTGGTAGGTGGCGTCGGATAACGCCAAGCTCAGACGCGAGTCGGGCCGGTCCGGCGGCGAGACAGGTGCCAGGTGGGTGGACATATTATGTTATGCTTCAAGGTCGTTTTTTCGGACAATGACGCAGCATTACAACTTCCAAGTGCTGGAAGCGGAGCAGCCAGCAGGAGCCAAGGAAGATGTTCAGGAACGAGAGAGAGAAGTGCCCAGCACTCTAAATCCTCAGAACCCTCGAAGTTGTTGTTTATGAGTCGGATCAACCGTTGCTGCAGCGAGGTTGCTGGTTCTCGTCGAGTTTAAATTGCACGGTCGTGGAGAAGTTGCGGTCAGCGAGCGTCTTCCAGTCCAGACGATTCGGACATAAACAACCGAACAGGGCGGTGCGTGGGTTTTATTAAGATGCAAGATCCCCCAGACCCTTAAACACCGCTTGGACAGGTGAACGAATCGAGGACCCCAATTGAGCGTGGGTGCCCACCACGAGGCACCTCGCGATTGGCACGATGAAGATCGTGGGCCGGTCCGGGCAGCGCCTGGTTTGCCGCGAATGCAGGTTGATATGCAACCTTGGTCTCGACTGCAGCAACGATCCCGTCTGGGAAAGGGAAGAATGGCCGCCTCCCTGGCAGATGCAGGCCTGTGGAACAGCGCCCCGTTCGAACCCGGAAATCTGAGGAGTGGTCCGAGACCGTCACCCGCGAGAGAACTGATGCGATGACTTTGATGACCGACGCCGTGAAGATCCAGCAGAATCTCGCCAAAAGACCAGAATATCCCTCGTTCTGGAAATTTTCTACTCGCTCCGCCCAAGAGTGCCCAATTGCAACCCTTGCCGGGCGCACGCGCTGTTGCGGCAGGTCGGGATGCTTGAACAGGCGGTCTGGTAGCTTGCTGTACCGCCGGTGGAGATAGCGGGGCAGCCGCGATATTGACAGCAGAAAACCCCGCCTTCAACCCCACGTAGGCGTCGCCGGATCGTTGCTGGGCGGGACCCAAACAAAGGTGCGAATGACTCGGAGGGGTCCAGAGAAAGATGGATATCGCACCAAAAGTCGTCCCAGATAGAGAGAGGTTCGAATGAGCGAGTGTGGGACTACAGCATCCACGCGCCCCTATTAAAACCACCAGTTGCTCTCCTGTTTTCTCCCGGTTCGGAGTGGTGAAGTAAGAGGCGCAGGGGTTGTCTCGGGTTTCCTGTGCAAGCTAGCGCGATCCGATATCGCTCGTGACCGACGTTGCACCGTTTTAGACTTGGAGAGTTGAGCGGGAAGGGCCGCAGGAAGGAAGCGGTCTCCGGGACCGATCGTGTCGCAAAGTCGTGCCCGGCGCCACTGCTTCTTCCTTCTCGAAAACCGAAGCTGGATGGGTGAAAAAAGACGTGGGGAAGACGAGATCAAACGAGTGTGTGTATCGATGCGAGTGAAGAACGGAAAGGCCATCCAGACCAACGAACTCGGGGCAGGCAGCAGGCAATAGTTATTTCGGTCAATCATATGAAACCGAAGCGTGTGCATCCTGCCAACTCCATTCCAGACATAACCTCAGCCATTCGGCTCGCCGTGTCCAGCTCAGGTGGCACTCTGGTGAGGCATGTGCTGCCCGACTTCCCCGCTGCCAGACGTGGACGCTGGGCTTTCACATGCTTCACGACGGTCGCTCCAGCTCATCCTGGCGCTGAGCGGCACGCTGTGCTGTCAACTGGTTATTAACCTGGAGCCTGATCTGCTGTTCCAATCACTGCGCGAGCACCGCCCCCCGCACTGAAACGTTGGACGAGCTTCGGGGGGAAATCTGGTTGGGCCTTTCCGTTCTGGGTGGTGTTGGGTCTGGGCAGCCAATCACAGCAGCTGCTGACCCTCCAATCCACGGTAGTCCAATTGGCTGCCGGGTTTGCTCGCAGGTGACGACGTTGGCTTGTGCTTATTTGGGGTCCGCGCTGAGGTGCTAACGGAGCTGGGCAACACGACGCTGATCACCTGGTCAAAATCATCACCGTGATTGTCTTTCGCGGATCGACATTCGTTACGGAGGCCGGCGAGTGAATCTCAGCTCCGATCGATGCGAGGTACGGTGGCACTACTCACTCAACCTCGATGCCCTGACGCTGGAGAAGCTGCACCACCGAGAGCGACCTTCCAAGAAGGTGAGATTGCCGATGCTTTTAATCCAAGATCCAGAAGCGCAGATATTACATACAAGAAAACCTTTCCTTGCAACTGCAGAGGTGACATCCCGAGGCACACGACCCGCACTTGGGCTGAGACATTCGACACACGACACAGAGCCTCGCACCTCGTTCGCACCGGCCAGACCAACGCTAGCACTCTCATTCGGCGCCAAACCGCCGTATGGTTCACAGGTTTACAGTATGTAGACCTTTGCCTTTGCGCCCTGGGTACTTTGAAGTTCACATCAGAGGGCCTGCGTAAAGTCGCGAGCTGCCTGTGTCAGCGCCGTGGAGGCCTTTCTTGGTAAAGCATGCTCAGCGTGAACATCTCCCAAAATGCTGCAAGGTTCTGACGGGCAGTATCTTCAGGGCAGATAAAGAATCTGATGAAAGGCGAATCCGACGGGCAGGCAACACCTCGCGTGCAAGCCCCGCGACGCCATTCAATGCAACATTAGTCGCCGATCCAATCAATACAAGGGCCTTCTTTGCCTGGGAGGATGACCCGTAAACATGCAGCTTACGTCGACGATATCCATGACGACGCCCTCTGAAACAATGATGAATCTTTCAGTAAATCAATCATTGCTGCTACGCCTTACCTCGGTTCTCACCTAGCACCTTGACGCGAGACAAGGCTTGCCAGGCACCGTCCTCGATGCGAAATGCAGCCCTCTCTCCCGGCCTGACTGTGAGCCCTCGCGATGTTCTGGTCAAGGGGTGAAGTGACCAGAGCTTTTCCAAAGGCATTGTTCTGGTTCTTTGTTGAGAAGATGAAGAGCGTTGGCCGCCGAGCTCCCTGCCCCTTTGTTTCCTTGTTCCTTAGAGCGGCTTGAGACAGCGATGCCTCAGCAATATAAGCATGAGCCTCGAACACGCCCGAGCTCTTCCTACAGAGTCTGCGCCGCCTCTCGAATCCTTCTTCCCCGCTGTTGTTTGAAACCGAATCTCTGCGAGCCAAGAAAGAAACAAAGAGTCCGAAAGAATTGAGTCGTTCCAACTCGTCTGTCTGAATATCGGTCGCATTCAAGGCCTCGAGATGGCGGCCTTCATACTCGTGAAAAATGGCTATAAGAGCGTCATGGGACAGCAGAAGGTAATCGAACAGCAGCAAGACAACATTCGAGTTCTCAACGAAGCTAACTCAATTATAGACATCGAGCAAGCTACCGGTGTCGCCATGAAAGAGGAACAAGACAAGCTTTCAGAATCCCAGTCCATGTTGCAGGCCTTGAAGTCTCGTCTTGGCGGAGCTGTTGCAGCATGGCGTGCCACCGAGCCTGGAATTGGCGGGCGGCCCTGGGCAGAAACATCGGCAGCATCTTTCTCGGAAATCGACGGTGGGTCTTTGGGGTACAGAATGCACTGCGTAGAGCAGAATTCCAGCTCCTCCCATGACCTGCGTGATCCATTTATTGGAAACTCCTCTCGCTGGGAAAGGCAGTGGGATGACCGGCTGACTGCACCGAGCGCAGACCCGTTGAATCTAGTCATCGATCCCACCCAAGTCATGATGGAGCGAGAGGCTTTTGCAGCCGCTCGAGAGAGGGCGCGCAACGAGCGCTTCATGGACCAAACCCAGCTTGCTTCTGCAAACGATACCCCCGAGGCTGCCCAGGAGGAGGAAGAGGAGGAGAGAATCTTGGACGACACCTGGTGGCTGTCGGAAGAGCGCCCCGCGCCGACGGACACGGCAGCACAGCGCCGACTAGAACAAGATCGACTAGAACAACGACGACTTGAAAGCGCAACACAAGCGGCGCTCCTCAACCGCCGGTCAGAGCGCCCCCAGCCCATGCTCCGGGCTGCGCGCCCCACCTACCGATCAGAGCGTCCTAGGGCCATCCACCAGACGCCTGTAGATGATATCCACGGCATATATCCGGAGCCCGATCTCCCCTTCCGGTATCCCAAATTCGCGGGCACCGGACAGGTTTGTCCGGACTTTGAGCCCGGTTTCTGGAGGAAGCAGCTCGAGGGTCGTGGGGATATCTGGGCGCCAAAGCCCGCCCCTTCCCTCGGCGAAAGCTACAAGCGCGAGTGGGATCGTGTCGAGGAGTGCCTCTCGCCCAAGAGCCAGCTTCCTCAATGGACCCGCGTGCCTACAGCCTCATTCGCGGAGGCTGTTCGTCGTGAGCGGAAGAGGGAGGAGGCTACTCCTTACTCCCCCAGTGATGCGTGGAGCAAGAGGCCCTGTTTGCAATATTACATGTAGTTCTCTGCTACATTGTCGTTGCTAGGCATCTCTCAACTCTAGGTGGTTCAGTGAGCCGCAGCTGGTCTGCAAATATACTTTAACTTTCATTCCTCCCACGGTCCGTCCGTGATGCCCTGTACCTCCGAATCCCTTTGAACAGCACACGGATTGACGCTTTTTCTGTGCCCCCAGTTTTGCTATTGTTGCTATTACCGTCTCTATTGCAGAGAAGAACGCTATTGAGAATCCAGCCCCGTAATCAGGAGACCCGCGTCCCTATTGAGACCCGGTTGTTATTGTTCCGGAACCTGACAGACTTTTGAACCGGAAGCTTCTTTTCCATCTTCATCTTGAACCTTTATCCTTCAGCTTCCTCTTCCTTCCAAATCTTCAGAGAAAACACGGTTTTGAGAAAGTTCGTTGATCAAACTCACAATATTGCCACAACTTGCTCGGGGAAGCAACATGCCTTCCCACGCCTGCTTGCCTGGTCCCGGTTTCCGGCGCTGGGCCATCACACGATTTCGAAACGCTCGGGCCAAGTTGACCAGAATCAGCGCCAGAGTTCCTGGCAAGAACAGTAAGTCGGCTCTTTCCTACCTAGGTATTTGTGATCTTCTTCGTCGCCTGAGGTTCATCCCAACTTTTCTCCACTCGCCACTCCCCCATTCACTCTTCTTCTTTCCACCAAACAACCCTCCTTCTGTTTTTAGCCAGCCCTCGGCCTGTCAAAAACTCGGTTGCGTTTTCTGCCCTCCTCCTTCACCAGTTTTCCTCTTCCACCAAGCACGTTTCCCGAGACCGGCGCTGTTTGTCACCACCCACAACAGCTACTGTTTACTTTCCCGCCCAGCTGCTCCTCAGCTTGTCAGACACCCGAATCTGTCCGAAAAATTGGTATGTTGGCTTTTTTTCCGGTTCGCAGTTTACCTCGTTCCTTCCTCGTACGTGATGCAGTTCCGCGCCTTCCCTCTCCCCTCCAGAAAAATCATTGCCTCGGCGGTCAACTGCATATATTTCTTCTCTTCCCTCCCCCGCCCACTTCCTCTTCCTTGCAACAACTTCACCCAACGTTCGTCGATTTCAATCGTCCTTCGCCATTTCCCTTCCTCTTTTTGTTTTCACCGTCTGACTTCTTCACTGCAGAGAACAACACCTTCGGCAAGCACCGAAGAATGACTGAGAACATGACCGATTCTTCCGCCGTCGTTGACGACGCGGCTGGCCCCACCAAGACTTCTTCCTCGATGGAGAATTTGCCCGCCACTGGCAAGGGTCATTCTGACTCTGCCTCAATCGAGAGCCCCGCCACTCTCGACAACGAACGCCTCTCGACCATCGTCGAGGCAAGCAGCATTGGCGATCTCAACTCCGATGGCTCGGTCAAGGGACACCCGGTCCAGATAGAGGCCAAGTCAGTTGATTCTGAGGCGGATCAAAGCATTTCCCCGACCGTTACCATCGATGCCTCTGCTGCCGCCGATAACAAAATAGACGCCGGCAATACAAGCGAGCCTACCGATACCATTGATCCCGTTGGCAAGACCGACGAAGACGCAGGCCCCGGTTTCCGGACAGCCCTCAAGGTTTCACCCTCTGAGGACGATGTCTCTTGCACCAGCTCTCGTCCAGCCTCGCGCCGATGCCAGGATTCTGAGACAGACGATGCATCGATTGGCGAGGAGTCAGCCACCACCACTCACTCCCATCCGCGTGAGGATTCCGAGACTTTCCGCGTCATCTCGTATCACATCGACGCCGACCTCTACGTGAAGGTCAGAGTGTCAGGTGAGCCTGTCATGTACAAGGTGCACTCCACGCTCATTGCGGCCGCTTCCCCCGTCTGGCGGGAGATGATTTACAAAGGAAAGTGCCCTCGCCCCGCCACTGGAAGATGGGTGACGGAAATGGTTGCTCCAGAGGATGACGCATTTGGCCTGGATGTCATATTCTCACTCATCCATTACAAGTTTCATGAGCTCCCTGGAAGCCTCAACGTGGACGAAATGTACGGACTGGCTCGTGTTGCGGAGAAGTATGACTGCAAACACATCTTGATTCCATACATGTCGAAGTGGTAAGGTCCCCCATCACTTTCTCTTCGCGGTCTTATACTAACATTGTGTGTGCAGGCTTGTGGACTTGGAGTGGCATTTAAAGCTCCAGCTTGAGGAAAACATCAAGAATGAGGGCGACAAAAAGACCGATGAGGACGACAAGACGTTGTTTCTCACATGGGTTTTCGGCTTGGGTCGTTGGTTCGCCAAAGTCGTATCCCGCGTGGCGTACAAGGCGACTATCAATGACGATGGAACTCTTCTGGATGCGAGCTGCCAGCCGTGGAAGGCGCAGGGCCTTCCTTCAGGAATTCTTGGTAAGACTGACTCCCTCTTTAAGTGTATCGTCCGAGCTAACTTATGATGACCAGATGTCATTGCCGACGCTCGTCTGAAGGCGTTGAAGAAAGTCATTGCTTCAGTCAGTGTCCCGTATGAGCAGCTCCTTGCTGGTGACGACGGCGTTAAGTTTTGCCGCGCCAAGGAAGCCCCGAGCCACACGAAGGAGCTCTGCCAGGAGGTGCAGTTCGGCTCCCTGGCCAGAAACCTCAGGGCTGCCCGGCTGATTCCGTTCCCCGACGCGGAGAGTTACAAGGGCAGCGTCCAGGATCTTGCCGCCAAGTTTGAGGCCATCAAGGTCTCTCACTACAAGCTCCCCGACGCCAAGCCGCATCAAGACAGCCATGGAAGCTGCGGTATTCAGCACCGCCAGGCGATCCGTGATGCTCTGTCTGGAGTTGTCCCCCTCACCGGATTCTTCGTCCAGGAGCTGAAGGACCGGGCCAAGAGATCTGGCGCTTATAATGAGCAGCTCTTCAACGAGTTGAAGGATATGGAGGAGCGGAACCCAAGCCCTATCCCCGAGGATGACCTTCGAGAGGATGGAACGCACTACAAGCAGCAGGAGGATTTTGCCTCGGCTCCGGATTATTACTCCGAGAGCTATTATGCAGGTGCAAAGGTGATAATCAAGGTGGAGGATGTCGATGTTTAGGATGTAGTGTTCGCAAGTCCGGTGTCGTTAGCATGACTATCCTAGAATAGTTAGCTAGGAGAATTGAGATGATCTCTCAGATTCGGCCTTTACTTATACCCCGTGCGTGCCCTGCAGGTTTTATAAGCGGCCTTCCGTAAGGCCATCACGCGCCCCTTACACAACAAGATAGCCATAGGCTTCATTGGGTAATGCCTTTGCGAGAACAAAATAGGCGTTTGCGGGAGCAAGAGAGGCCTCTGCGAGAGCAAAATAAGCCTTTGAGAGATCAAAATAGGCCTCTGCGCGGTTCATACTGGGCGTTATATAGCCATGCTGACAGAGCATTCGAGGCGTATACAGGGAAAAAGCAAGGGCTAAAGTTGTGAGTTAATACAGTTATCAGCGGCCTTATGCCAAACCTAGGAGCGCTCCTTACACGATACGATAGCTATAGGATTCATCAGACAAAGCCTTTCCACAGAGCAAAATGGGCCTTTGCGAGAGCAAAATAGGCCTTTGCGAGAGCAAAATAGGCCTTTGCGAGAGCAAAATAGGCCTTTGCGAGAGCAAAATAGGCCGGTTTGCCTTCTTGCGTTGCCGCGCTGACAAAACATTCAGGGCGTGTATAGGGGAAGATTACACGCCAATATTTGCGTGTCAGTGCGGTATCAGCGGCCTCAAATGAAGGGCGCGGAGCGCTCTTCCGCGACTGTATAACCGTATGTTTCATCAGGCAAGGCATCTGCGCTGCTGACGCAGGTCGACTTGGGGTTTTATCAGCGGCCTGTGTCGACAACGCACAGGTCTTGTCTGACGAAAGGTCATGGCTTGACGATTGGTGAGGGGGGCGTTGCTGGCTTTGGGAAATGCGAGCTGGCGGTTTCCCAGGGGACATCTGATACGCCCGACGGTTCCTGAGTGAAGTCGCATCTGGTGGAACAATAGGGTATCCCGCTGCCAAGTGACCGGTGAAGGTCATGGCTAGCTGTCGTGCTGCTCATGCAGCGATTCTACCAATCGGTGATTAGGGTACGAAGATGAGTCTCACACATTCTCGGCGATTCCGGTGCTCTCTCTACGGGGATAATCCCAGTTTGTCACGATGGGAGGAAGAAGGCGGCAGGTGTGACGAGATTCTAGACCCTCCTCGATTCACATAGCTCGGGGGTATCGCGGCTCAGTTGCATATGGTGATGTCACGGTCTTGGTCAGGATGGGTCCGCGATCATTGCCTTGTTGTGAGACGACTCTCCCATACCTTGGTTTCTATGTGTCATCTACCTTGAGGCAATGATTGTAAACCTAATTTGACCAAGTCTTCCAGGCTTTCAGAAAGTTCGAGTAATCCAAAACGAAAGAACTGCGGTGTCGGACAACCTACTTGGCGAATGCACTTATCGCGGGTTTTTTGTGCGACGTCGACCAACCCGACGGGGCAGTCTAAGGTACTCAGCGCAATGCCGTGCATGCGAGAACATGCTGGTACTGGGCTTGGAAGGTGGCAGAAAGGGTAGGAAGTGGGAGGATGCATGGGCTGCGCGGGCAGGCAGGTCACACGCCGTCTCGCTGTTCCTTTCTGCGGGTTACACGGAGTGAGACAGGCGGTGGTGGGTGGATGGGAAGCAATGGGGAGTCTAGATAAATTGGTTGGGTGTGCTGCGCTGCGTTGCTCGGTGAAAAGGGAGGGAGGGTAAGGTAGGTTTGTTAGAATCGAGTGAACAGGAATGAGACAGAGAGGATGAACATTGATGGGAGAATGCAAGGAGGAGGATCGACAGGGCAGGAGACGCGGATGTTGCGTACATTTCCAACACCCGGAGGGCCGGAGCCGAGGGTTGTTCTGTCGCTGTCCGACTTTCCCGTGAGATATGCGAACAACAGGGCGCCGCCGGCAACCGAGATCAACAGGTGGTTTTGTTGCGCTTGTGTGCGCTCGGGGTATGTGGATCCGGTGGGCATGGTTTACGATGCGGCCGCTTCTTCGGTGTGCTTTCGGACGGGGTGTCGGCATGGGAGGTGTGTGAACTGCGGGCTGGGACCGACTCATGATATAGCGAGGGTGGCGAGGACGGTTGGCGGCTTGTTTGCGAGTCCGGGATACGTCGATCCCGCGAATTGGGAGTGTGAGTGTGGAGAATGGGCGAGAAATGGCCTGGATGAGACGAGCGGACTGGGGAGAACTTTCTGTAGAAATGAGGCGGGCTGTCCGTTTCGGTGGAGGGGAGGTATCTTGGGTCCTGGGAGTACGGTGGTGAATCGGTACGGCACGAGGTTGGGGACGGCAGACCAGAGGCTGGTGGTCAGGGGCGGGCCCTGGGAGTTGCAAAGGCGAGCGTTGGGAGATGGGAGGTGCGCGTTGTGGAGGGAATGGCGGAGAGGCGGCCGCGGCGGAAGGGCGAGCAGCAGCAGTCGTGACAGCAGCTGGGAGGGAAGAGAGGAGTTGAGACTTTGGAGAGAAGGCGAGGCGGTGCCAGAGTATCCATATCGATGTCCGCCACCCGGGGCGGCGATGGAAGAAGCGGGGGTTTATGCGAGATACGAGCGGTATGAAAAAGAATATTTGATGTTGATGCCGCAGAGGCCGAGGGAGCAGCTGCGCGCTGGGAACATGAACGGAGCGCGGTCGTCGGAGGATCGGAGCGGTTTCTTTCGTGGTTCGAGTTGGAGCGATGGGAGACTATGAGAAAATGAGAGCGTCCAGCTGAAATTCAAATCGAATGACTGGGTTCCCAATTTGCACTGGGTACATGCGCGTTGTGCTGAGGCAGGCTTGACTTCGGTCGCGCCTGCAAAACTTCCAGGTTGTCTAGATGAGAAAACACGCGGTCGGAGAGATGAGCTTGTCCATCCAAAGGCCTGGTCAATGATCATGACGAAAGGAAAGAGTCATCTTTGCAGTGCAAAAAGGCATTGAGGGGAGATATTCATCCCCTCTGTTCAGGATATTGAGGCCTGTCAAGACTGATCCATCCAACGCCAGCCTAGACTGTAAAGTGCGTAAACTACTACTTCAACCCGATGAGTTGCGAAGAGAAGCAAACTCCTGCAATTCCTTTCAACAGGTAGCAGGGAAGACAAAAGTGCTGCTAGGATTTGGATGATGGATCTTCGTCGTCCAAAAGGTCCGCCTGCCCAGCAGCGGGCCAACCCGAAGCATACCATTCTGCCTAGAACTCAATGGAAAAATAAATTTAGACCTCTCAATGGCAACCTAGCCCTTTGTACTGCGTCGCTGTTCTTGAAAAGGGGTGCGCTTCTAGCCCTGTCGAAATGAGCTTCGGGAAGGATTGCTTCGCCGCAGACAACCCCCGGGACCCGAGACAAGGGAACTGCTCCTCTACCACCCCACCATCGCTACCCAAACGAAGGTTGACTACCTACGCATGAACCCCTTGTTATAAGTAGGATCTGGTGTGGAAATTACTTTCCCCTTTTTCGACAGTGGTAGGATTCTCAAGATGCCCTGGTCATCAAAACCTCGCCACAAGGCAGGAGAGATTCATGGAATTGGTATCAGGGGCAGAGCCCACGGCTCACAGATATCGCTGCAGTCATGGTTACATCTCACTCCTATCACAACCGTGTCCAAGTCGTGAAGCTGTAGAATCTGCCAACTCATAACTATCTGCCTTACACTGTTTGGCGGCGCGGAATCCTCCCTCCCTGTCAGCCCGCAAGGGGCTGTGAGGTTTGAGATGATGGACGAATCTATCAGAGGTATATGATTGTAGACTCTCGCAGCTTCTTGGATCGTTCAGCACGGCAAGACAACTCATTCGTTGCTTGACATTCATTCTTTTCCTATACTCTTATTGTCGCTCCTTACTCTGTGTTTCTTCGGGGCCACGGCTTCACACTCGCTGTTGTTGTTTTTGTTTCATCTGTATAAGCAACCTTAAAATGCTTTCTCAGCTTTCTGCTGTTCTTCTGGGCCTCGCAGCTCTTGTTGCTGCAGCCCCGTGAGTGATATTTCATACACCAACCTCACTCTCACCCCCTGAAAACAACCCTCTTGCTCACACCTCCCCCAGAGCCCAAGAAGCCGCCACCAGCCTCTCACCCCGGGCCTTCAACTGCAACAACCCCGTTGCCGGACTCAACAAAGGCGACTGCGAGTACCTCACCCGCATCGGCTTCGCCGGCATGGGCTCCAACCCAACCAACAGCGCCAGCCGCATCTGGATCGGCAACAACGGCCCCAACATCTTCACCTTCACCAACCGCGCCAGCGTCGACATCGCCCTCGTACTCTGGGACAATAGCAACGGCTACGCCTCCTCCTTCGTCGCCGCCCACGCCCCCAAGCTGACCTACTCCATCCCCCGCGGCAACACAGTCACCGTGTCCCTCGCCAACGGCGTCACCGGCGCCTACTCGGCCATCTACGGCCGCAGCACCGTCATCTCGCCCAACGGCCAGGTGTTCAACACCTGGGGCGAGTTCACCACGGGCAACTACGCCACCATTGACATCTCGCGCATGGTCAACATGGGCGGGAACGGCTTTTCCGCGCGCGTCAGCACGGGCTGCGTCGCCGATAACTCGCGGTGTGCGTATGTCTGTAAGGGCGGCAAGAATACGTGCTGGGAGTCGGGGACGTATGACTTGATTGGCTGCATTGACCAGAAGAATAATAATGCGTGGTATGGGCCGAATCCCGAGGGCGGGTGCGCTGGTTGGGATAATGGATCGGGGAGGATTAGCGCGGAGTTTTACTGAACCTTTCTTTTGGCGCGATGGGAGGGATGGAAGGTGTTCTGTATATTGGATAGAGTTTTTGTGTATATTGTTGAGGTTGTTATGAGATTTGCGATGTTGCGTGCAATCTGGAGTTCGGCGGCTTGTTTGTTATGTAGACCATGGATGCATGTCGGATGAATGGACAAGATGGTTGGAAACGCGGGAAGGTTATGGCCAGGTACGCTGTGGAAGAAATGATCTTGTCCCGCCACAAGCCGCGCCAACGGCGGTGTCAAAAGGAAGAGACACAATCCCCTCTATCCAGGGTCACGGTATCAAGGCCGCTAAAACTGCAGAGAGCATGGCATACTCAGACAGAGGGGTTGCGAAGAGAAGCAAACTCATCTGAACTCATTTCTTCCACCGCGTGCAAGTGTACGCGGCTCTCAACAGTCTTCTGGGATAGTGAGCGGCAAAAGTTAGTGGCTGGATTGGCGCGGCAACCTGGCATAGACGCGATCGATCTACAGCGCTGCCGAGGGTGAACCAGGGAAATAAAACCGGGTGCCGGGTGGAAGAAGGTTAAGATAAGATCGAAGCGCGCTCGGCGGACAGTACCTTGGCCCTTAGCTGAAACATGGGGTCTCGCCGGTCCGCCAAGTGGGCGAGCAGGGGTTGTGCGACTTGATATCGGGGCTCTAATCGGAATTCGTCGTCCTTGACGATTGAGCTCCGATCTCTCCGTATACTCAATACTCGATCAAAGTGGTTTGCCTTTGATCTGCTGCAAACCGGACGACCTAGGCGCTTGCCTAGATAGGCTGCAGTTGCCGAAACAGGGTTCCCGCACAGCGGATGACGCTGTTGACTTGCGGCTGATGCTGACATAACACAACGATATGTGCACAGACCCATTCAAATCGCTGATGCCCCACAAAATCAGCTTCCGGCCAATTGCAGCACCATATCGATTTTTTCTGCGGGGAGTCAAAAATTTAGCATCATACCTGCGAGTCGATTGCCTGGGTCCGTCGGCCAAACTGCTCCCAGCCCGAGCCTATGCTCGACCTGCCCGCATCGCTGACGCCAAACAAACACCGACCTTGGAAGGCTCGCCCAACCTCATCCTCCACCGCTCCTACAACTTACGCTCCGCTCTCGTTTCCAAGCCCAATCGCACCGTCGTTTGCCGATTGCCTGCGAACCGACCACTCACGAAAACTTGGGCAGCGCGTCATACAGGCCGAGCTCTGGATGCCGCCCAGTCATCGGGCTCATTCTCTGATTTCCAGGGTGCGCCTCACAGGAGTCTGAACCTTAATTGCAGCCGACGGCAATCCACTCTTCGCGTCTCTTCTTACTTCCCTCCTCCTTCTGCTGCGCTGCTGTAGATCCTTCGAAACGGCGACGACACGGGGATCCCTTTGCCGCCATCATGGCGCCCATCAATGGGGCTAGCAAGCCTGCCAAAAATGCTGCTCGGCGGACTACATCAAAGGTCATTCCTGTCCTACCTCTCTATCCCCAACGGCTGCCGACCAAGCAACCCTCCGCGCCTCCGAAATCTTCTCCGCTCGCCGACGCTCAACCCCAAACCCAGGCCGAGGAGAAGAACAAGGAAGTGAGCAAGCCGGCCGAGGTCAAGCTCAACGGCGCCCGAGAGACTGCACCTTCCGAGGACCCAGCAAACAGGCGCGCTCTCGCCCACATCGCAAACGGAGTTGATGATACTCCCTCCGCTGCCGTTAACGAGCCAGCCGCGCCCGTGGATTTGTCTTCAGAGCCCGCTCCCTCCTCCGCAGCTCTCTCGACAGGTACGATCTCTCTTCCTGCCAACCGAGAGGTTCCCACCCCCACCGATGTCCAAACCAACCCCGCTCCAGTCGCCTGTTCCACCCCACTTGTCGCTGTCACAGACTCACTGGCTAACCCATATCTTTCAGGTACTTCGACGGTGATTGCTGGCCCTTCCGATCATTCTGTCGCATCTCCGACTCCCACTCGACCTGCCGGCCCGATGCTTGGCCCTTCCAGCACCTCGAGCGTACAGGGTTCCGTCCGCGATCGCACCGTCCCCGCACAGCAGCCCACTCTGTCATTCCGACCGAACTTCCACCAAGCCCATCCTAGCAATGGTAGCCTGATCTTTGGCGGTTTTCACGGTTCCAACGCCTCCTCGCCGGCCCCTGCCTCGGGCAGCGGGTTCCCAGCCCCGAGTGTGGCACCGGCTTTTCACCACCCCGTGGCGCCCGTGGACAACTATGGACGGCCATTGATGGTGTCCCCCAGCTATGATGGCTTCCCCCCGGCGATGATGAACCACCAAGGGCCGCCCACGCCCCACAGCATTCATGGATCGCAGACATCCGCCCAGGCGGAGGACCACAACTATGGCCGCTGGATCCCTGCCTATAGCCAGCTAGCAGACACCAATGGCGCTTTTCTGCACCCTTACACCACCCCAACACTGCCGCCCGGCAGCGGTTCGGCGACCGTGTACCCCAATGTCATTGACCATGAGACTCTAGCCTTCTTCCAGTCTGCTGCCGACGATAACACCTACCATGACTGTTACCTCGAGGTCATCTTCCCCGATCCAGCGCAGGTGGACCACCCCGATTATCGCCGTCTCCGCCGACACGTCAGAATCCCGGCACATCGATTCGTGCTCTCACGCAGCCCCACGCTTCAGCACTTGATGAAAGCGCAGCACGTCGACCGCGGGGGCGGCGTTGTGCAGATCGATTTCCAAAACCACGGAGAGTACATGAGATCAGACGTGTTCAACTATGTCATCCGTACTCTTTACGGTTGGCCCCTTGGCAATGGAATTCTGCCGAGCGATCTCCCAGTCCGGAATCCCCGTGACGACTTCAGTCTGCTCCTCGCGTATATGGAGGTAAGCCGGTATCTCCAGCTTGGCCGGGTACATTCAGCTGCGATGCAGCGCGCCCTCCCGCTTGTTCGCTGGGACACGCTGGATCTGGCAGCCAACTTCGTACTTCCGCGTGTCGTCCTCACAGCTCGTCCTGGTGCCGACGGTTTGCGTGACGAGCCCAGCATTACGGGGCTCCTCCGTCAGTTCTTGGACTTCATTGTCAGGCACTTTCCCAAGGACTTTATCCTTGATGTTAAGGCTGATGGACTCGCGTTCTCTCGGTTGCCAATCGCTCCCCCTACTCAAAGCACCAGCCAGCCGGCGGTGGCGAACGGATCTACGAATGGATTGGCGAACGGGCACCACATTCGCCAGGGTTCCAGCTCGCAAGGCCTTTTGCCCCTGAATCATCGCTCATCGGCCAATCCCCGGCTGTCTCAGATAAAGTTCGGCGACCTCTCACTACCCGAACAGAACGGCTCGGTGCCCGCGGACCCTGTTCGGTCGCCTCGCGTAGCTTCAGCAAATGATAAGCTCCTCTCCCAGATCCTGCTTAACCTCCCTTATGAGCATCTGAAACATGTTCTAGAGGCTCCCGACCTCGGAGCCAGCACGCCAGGAGGAGGGGACTTCTTGCCTGCTGCGCGATTTGCGATGATTAACGACATCATTGCTGAGCGCGAAGCCAGACGACTTCGAACGCTTGAAAAATCACACCCCGGCCTCGAGGTCTTCCAGGACACACTCGAGAAGGCTGCGGCTCCGTTGGTCGTGAACCAGATCGGCGACTTCTGGGTGAACAACATGGGCCATAAGGAGGAGGTGTCCTTCGGAGATATCCCGTTCCTTGTTCACACCTGGAGCTCGCCCGGCTCCGGCAGTGTAAGTGCCTGAGCCGCACGCATGTCCTCAGTATCTGGGGCACCGGCGGTGTGAAATTGACGACTTGATGACCTCGGGCCTGCACATTGGGCTCAATACATTATCTTTGCATTCGCCATCAGCATGAGATAGTGGCCTTTTTTAAATCACTTTCTTTCGTTGGTATTATCATCCCGATGGGAGTTGTCCCTCGGTTGCATCGCGTCAGGAGTTGTACGAGTTACAGAAAACATACGATATCGGTTGCTGAGTGGTCAGCTGCCAGGCTTTTGGGTTGCTTTCAGTCTTTACGCGAGCCAGGATTTCGTCTGGTTCTTGCGGTCGCAGTTTGCTTTGGAGCATCAGCCCGCATCGGTACTGAAGGCCCGCTGAGTTAGAGGAGAGCTCGAGGCCTGTTTGTCGTCGGCGAGCGCCATCGACTTCGACCAGGCACGGGTTCTGGAAACTGACATGACGGGCAATCAGCTAGCTGCGGCTGTGCCTTTATCTTCACGCGCGACACTATTTGACGTTCGACAAAGATTTGGAGCTCTTTGAGCGGCCCAACCGTCTGTCGAGAGGAGAGATGGAAATGAAGTCGGAGGCGGAAGACACGTGCTTCGGCGAGTTAGACGGTGGTGGGAATCAAAAAGCGAACCTTGCTTCGTGCTTGGGGTTTGATCCATCATCATAGGGGGCAATGAGCAGGAAAAGGCCATTTTGGGAAGACTCCCCAGGCCAAGCGGCGTAGTCGGCGTTCGGCTTTGTGTGTTTACTATCAGGGAATTTAGCATTCACCCTGAGGGGTGGCGCTTGATCTGGAACTGGAGCGATAGCTGTATTTTGCTAGGTACGGAATGAATTTTGCCAAAACTCTTGGACGCGTCTCGTCGCGTCTTCCATGTGCACACCAAAGCCAAATTCCACGGAGGGGAAGGGGAGGCGCATTGAATGACGGCATGTTTCAATCAAAACTACCCCTGCGGAGGTGGGGGCCTGGGGAAGCTTCGCTGCGGCTTGGCTCCATGCTCCCACTGCATTGGCTGGATGGGCCGAGGTGGACTGGGGCCATAGCACGTGTAATCAACCACGATCGCAAGCCCGAGCAATTGAACCCCATCACCTCCCCTCCTACCAGGCGTGCAGCTCTCTTTCCATGTTCTGCATTAATGACTTGCAGCGACTCCTGACTTGCTGCCCTACAATCCGATTCGGCATCCAGGCACCGCACGATCGAGCCTGCGACCGGCGCAGCGCGCGCGCACTTGAAGTTTCCGTCTGCACCCAACCAACCTCCGGCCTCTCCGCTCGACAGCTCCCAGCTGCTCTCGCCCCGTGCCCTCTCACCGAACCACGCATCTCGCGATAAGCATAATTACAACGACGCCACTCCCGTCCGCATACCGAGACAAGCAAACAAACTGGATACTTTTCTTCCCGCCCCGGAGATGGCGGCCCGCGCCCCTCCGGGCCAAGGCTCGACGTCGCGGTCATCTCCCTCGCCGCTTCCCGTGCCTAGCACCCGATCGCCGTCCGCTGTGTCTGCGAAAGCTGCTACGTCCGATCCGATACTGCGGAATGCGTTGCGGTATACGATTTCGGCGCGCGAGTACGGGCTGTTGCATAAGTATGTCATTTCAAGGTCGAGGGTGTTGAAGAGGAAGGCGCCGACGGTGGAGTCGGTCAGGGAGATGATGGAGGGGGATGGGAAGGGGGGAAAGGGGAAGGGGCAGAAGGTTGTGGTGGATGATTATAATGCGAGGGCGGTGAGGCATTCGTTGAGGGTGTTTGTGGCGACGGGGGCGTTGATGAAGGTTTATGAGGTGGTGATGGGGAGGTTGGGGAAGAAGAATGAGTGAGTACTACTACCTGGTGGTGTTTGGTAAGGGGGGTGGTGTTGGGGGAGAGGCTAATGGTGATTATAGGGGCGGGAATGCGAAGCAGCAGAATCAGTCGGGGGCAAAGTCGTCGACGCTGAGGCTGTCGCTGAGCTTGAGCACGATACTGTTGATGTATAGGTTGCTGTTTCGGTTCTTTACGAGGCTGAGGGCACATCTGCTCGATCCGTCGGCGGCGCCGTTCAGGAAGAGGAATCCGCGCACAACGAATACGCTCACGTCGCCGTATGCGCCGGCGGTGGGAGCGTCGCTAGCGGGGTTGGCGCTCGGGGTGTATCCGAGCCAGCAGCTGCGGGTATCGGTGGCCATCTATACCATGTTCCGCGCGTTAGAGTTTGGGTGGAACTGCGCCGAGGAGAATGGCATGGTCTGGGGCTGGGAGAAGGGGGTTAATGGCAAGCCGGACAAGATGCGAGTGAGGCCGTGGTGGTGGGGGAGCTGGATGCTGCAGCCATTTGCGTTCGGGCAGCTGCTCCATGCCGTGGTGTTTGATCGGGATTGCTTCCCCAAGGTACGTGAGAGACTGGAAACCTGTGACGCTTGTTGCTAACGTGGCGTGTAGTCATTTGGAGACTTCATCTTCAAGCACTCGACGGCGTACCTTCACCCGAAGCCGGACGAGTTCCCGCTGAGCATCAGGTGGCCAAAGACATATGACATCGTCGATAGTCTCGCCCAGATGGCTCGTCTTAACTGGCCGTAAGTCTTGCCCTCGAAGGAGATCTGAAAACAGAACTGACCATATCCAGGGCCTTCATCTCCCCAACTCTTTTCCCGGACAAGGAAGATACCCTCCCACCCGGCCTCAGCGCCATCGCCCCCCTCACCTCTGGAGCTCACCCCCTCATCAACTCCCTCTCCTGCGCGACGCTCCACCCATCTGACCCCTCCTGCACGCGCACGTTCCTCACGTTCTGGCTGCGCTCCTTCCCGCCGCTCACCCGCGTCCTCCTCCTCATCTACTCAGCCATGTTCCTCCCGCGCTTCAAGT
The DNA here is from genome assembly GCA_033296975.1 of Podospora aff. communis PSN243. NCBI lineage: Eukaryota > Fungi > Ascomycota > Sordariomycetes > Sordariales > Podosporaceae > Podospora > Podospora aff. communis PSN243. The sequence continues at coordinate 227,222 of MU865936.1, read as the reverse complement.
CCTTCTACCACTTCCCCGTGCGCACCCTGCAAGAGATCATCTCGCGCGCCCTGCGCATGTCGACCTTCGCGACGGGCTCCATCGCCACGGCCTGGTCATCCATCTGCTTCTTCCAGAGCTGGTTCCCGCGCACGTTCCTCTCCACGCAGAGATTCTTCCTCGGCGGCTTCATCGCGGGCTTCTGGGCGCTTGTGGAGCGTCGTCGGAGCAGGGGTATCTTCCTTTACAGCGCTCGCATGAGCGTGGATAGCCTTTGGAAGGTGGGCGTCAAGCGGAGGTGGTGGCGCGCCATGAAGGGTGGAGACGTGTGGGTGTTTGTGCTGGCGCTGATGCTTACGGGTGTGGTGTACGAGCGGGACGCGAGGGCGGTTAAGGAGGGCCATTGGAGGAAGGGGATTAGCTGGGTTAGAGGCGAGGGCTGGAAGGATTGGAGCATTGAGGAGGATGAGGGGGATGACGATGACAAGGTCAGGGAGGAGGAGTAAGAAGCGAAAAGTTAATCGAGGAAGCGGTGTATTTGCAGTATAATTCATGTGTGAATGATGTATGAACCTTGATAGTTGGGGCGATTATAGAGGTGTTCGTTCGTCTGTTCGTCTGCTGCTGCATGGTGTCGCACAGCTGTTGGGGTTCATGTGCGATGCATTGTTTGCATGGCATGGTTGCCACGTGTGAGTGACCCACATATCAGGTACCCTTGCAAGGAGAAGTCAACAAACCCCTTTCCACTCTTTCACTCGCAACAAAGACTTATTTTACAACTTTCTCACAATAGACATCCCATTACCAACTACCTCCCAAAAACAACCGCCCCTCCCGCCGGCATCGCCCTCGGAATCCCCCCCTCCTCCACGACACTAGAACTCACCCCCGTCGAGCTACTGCTCATCCCCATCCCCACACTCATCCCCATCCACGTCCTCCTCCTCTCCTTCTTCCTACTCTTTTCACCTTCTGCGACACTACCACCAACCAACTTCCTCAACCGATTCGTCCCCTTCGCTTCAAGTCTCTGCAACAGCCCCCTCCGCTCCCAACACGTCTCCCCCGCCTGCTCGCCATGCGTGCACTCCTCAAAGGGATCACCGCTTACGTTCCACACGCTGTTTTCGGCGAGACGAACGGGTTTGTACGTTGCTGGGTTGGGTTGTGCGTATTTTGGTGAGGTGTCGGCTGTGGAAGAAGAGACGGGGAGTTCGGCTCCTGCGCGGCGCGCGAGGCGGGAGAGGACTGGGATGGTTGCTGTGAGGAAGTCCTGGTTGCGGGGGATGATGGCGCATAAGGGGTTTCTGGGGCCGGAGGAGGAGGGAGCGGGGGTGATGGCGTCGCCGAGGGAGGAGCAGGTGATTATGGTGGGGATGGAGGAAAGGAGGTCGAGCCAGGGGCGGGAGGGGAGGGAAGGGAGGGGTTTCATGCACGATCCGCGGCCGGGGGTGGTGGTCGCTTCGAGGTATTCGAAGCCGTGGAGGGGGGATTTGGTTGGGTTTGGGGTGGGAAGGGGGAGGAGGTTGGTGTTGAGGCCGAGGAGGAGGTGGCGGAGGAGAAGGGGGGCGGTGAGTTTCGAGTTTTGGAATACGGGTTGGTTTACGAGGGGTTCGAGGATGTGGATGATGTCGGTTGCGTCGGTGTGGGGGTCGACTGAGGGGACGTTGTGGGCTGGGCTGTCGGGGCAGTTGAGGACGTAGGTGTGGCTCATATGTAGGAGGAGACTGAGCCTTGGAACTAGCCAACATCTGCGTTCTTGGGCGTCGTATACCGCCGCGGTTTCGGCTGCTGTGTCTCGGAGGAGTTTCGAGTAGTCCCCGGTGGGTGTGAACTGCCTCTGATGGCTTGTGAATCGGTAGGTTTGTTGCACTTTGACCAGAGCCGACACGCCTGGTCCTGTCCCTGCCTGGAGCGCGGTTTCGTATCCGCCCACCACTGACGATCGCCGCGACGTCCTGCGGTCTCGATGAGAGTATCCAACTCTGGGGTCTAAATTTCGAGTCCCGAGGTTGATTTTAGCTTCAGCACGCCACCCTAGAAAGCATCTCCTAGAACGCAGCCACTCCGTCTTCATGGACCTGCCTTTCAAGCGAGTGCCAAGGTTTGTGTTGTAAGGGTTGATCTGACCACGGCCTTCGCCGCAACTATCGGCTGACTTGGGATGGGTGATGAGGTGAAACTGCACGGCGCTTCGATCTTCGCTGATGGCCGTTGGTACGAGGATGGTTTCATATCCGACAAACACGGCGCCCCCGTCAATGACAAGTGGGAGCTCCGCTGCTGTGAGACATATCATGAGATCAAAAGGAATCTCGAGGCCCCGACCAAAGCCATCCGGCAGGTGAAGGAGTGGCCGTGGACTCAATGGTCCCTCCTCAATGGTTTGCCCGAAGTCGTCGTCAACCTGTTGTCCTAGGACGTGGCAAGAGTTGAACAACCTCCTCCAACAGCCGTATTGAGACTCCGGAAACGGCTTCCTCTCCAGGATAACCTTTATCCGTAGGAGGTACTCAGGTAAACCAAACGTGCCGTCGTGGATAGCCGCAAAGCGCTCCAGTCGATATTTCGATGCAATGATATTCAAACCAGATCCCTCGATGAACCGCAGAAACGCCCTGCACAGCCAATCAACAACAGCAAAGCCCCTTGTCGATGCAGAAGTGGATGATATGATGTCGCGAAGCGGGATGTGTAGGCCGTTCTTGTTGGTGCGTACTCTTATGTCGCTTGCTCCAAGCGTCTTCCACTCGGGAAAAGGGGCTGACCATGCCGTGTTGTCTTCGATTTCCCCATCCTGACAACTCGGCGAAGAGACATGTCGCAGGAACTCCTCGGCCAGAATACCATCCGACTCCTCGGCCAACTCGTCGATCCACTGGCCGACAGTCATGCATCGTATTTGGGGCGCCTTTTGGAGTGGTCGAGTCGTGTCCTCGATAAGAATCACCTCGTTCCTCAAGTCGACCTTTCCAGTCTCGGCCTCGATGCTTAGGCCTTCGGGAACCGTCCACTCCCATGTCACGTATTCCAAACCCAACTTGTCCCCTAGAGCTGCGCCGGAAGTGATGTCCTCAACCGCTGCTAGAAGCTCAGACAGGGACGCAAACTCGGGCGTACCACACGCATATTCCCAAAGCTCGAGCTCAGGCAAGCACAAAAGTACTGAATCCCTTACAGCCGGCTCCAAGTCGCCGAGCTTTGGGTCAGCGCCGTGCTCTAGAAGCATCCGCGCCACCCTCTTCTGTCCCTTGACTGCCGCTGCCAGCATCGGTCGAAGCCGTCCCAGAGGTGTCAGGTCGATAGCTGCACCGCGTCGAAGAAGCATCGTGAGCATGGCTTCGTTGTCCGTCTCGGCTGCCACGAGCAGTGGGGTGTCTGAAGTGTAAGGGAAGCCTGACTAAGAAGATGTTAGTATCCCCCTGAGCACCCTTGTTAGAAATCAGACAGGAAATGAGTTCAACTTACACCTTTCCCATCCGGATCCGCTCCCAGTTCAAGTAGCAACGCCACCATATCCAAGTTCCCAGCCTTTGCTGCAACAAGTAGCGGCGGATCCAGCCCGCTAAACTGAGACGAGAGATCGGCCCCCAGTCTCGTGAGCATCCTGACAGCGTCCGCAAAACCGATGTCAACCGCCAGAATCAGCGGCGTTTTGCCACCCCTGAAAGACTCGATATCGACGCCTCCCTCGATCAAACGCTGAGCAAGACCCAAGTCGCGATTCTGAATGGCGGAAAAAAGATCATCGGCCGACGGCTTGGCCTTACCCCTGGCGATGGGGGTGCGGGACGAGCCGAGGGCGGAAGCGCGAACAGGAGGGAAGAGGAGCAACGAGGACCTCCGCCTCTCCTTCTTTTCCATCTTGAACGCTGATCAAAGATCAACTTTTGACTCATGTGCTGTTTGTTGTCTGGAGGTGCAAAGACAAAGGTGGAGAAAATAGGGGGTGAAAGCGAAAAGGAGGTCGTCCAAGGTAGCAGTATCCGACTGCAAGTAATAATGTACTGCAAGTAAGATGCAGATGCAGGGCGGCAGATCGGCGGTTCGCATATTGTAAAGCATCTCGCGTCATCGGTCCAAGCGGGCAGACACTGGCGCTTCGGTGCGTCTATTCCATCAGGCTGAATACGATTATTGGCACAGACGCGCGGAATTGAGTGGACACCTCCGATCCGAGGACGTGCATGCTGCATCGATAGTGGTGCGCCTGGACTCTGAGGAGACGGCAGGTCAACCGTGCAACCGGGTACCTGAAACTCATCTCAGTTGCTGCGTGTTGGAACACGACATCTGAGGCGGCCTTTCCGAATCCTCCTCGCGATCAACCTTGGCAACCATCAAGCCCATCGAATCCATAGAAGCTTGCCCACCGTGCATGAGGCTTCGGTGGGTGTGTGGTTCTGTGATGTGTAATTGGATGGTGACGGGAGCTGCTTGGCAAATGGCGATGGGTTTCTCTGGAGGCTTGCAGCGTGGCTTACACCGAGGAGGGCTCACCTGCTCAAAATGCGCAGAATTCCCCTCATCAAACCTGCCGCTCTCTCCAATCTTCGAGTTCCTGCGTCTGGTAGACAATAGCGCTCGAGGATTAATCGATATGGCCGCTCTCTCCGTCGGCGACATCCTCCAAATCATCACCGTCATCAGCGAGGTGTCGACGGCCCTTCTCGACTGGCGTGGCTCCCGCGCAGAGTGCCGCGCCATCGTCGATGAGCTCGACAGCACCAGGCTCGCTCTCGAAAATGTGCGAGGTGTGACGTTTGACAACGCACGGCGACTCCAAGCGTTGCGAACCGTGACGCAGCGATGCATTATTGCCGTAAACGCGTTTGCGGAGCTGGTGGGAAAATACACGCCGCATCTCGAGCCAGGAGCCACGAGACGTAAGCCCCTTAGCATGTATCATCGTGCGCGGTTTCGATATTTTGCCCAGAATCGAGACCAGGCCGCACTGCGCCAGCAGATCCAGACACATGTGCGGGCGATCCAAATCATCCTGCATACCGCCCAGTTGTGAGTCCTTCCCCCGTTACCCTTCGAGGGTGTAATATCGGAGCTGACATGGGGCTGTTACAGCTCCGAGAGGCTCGTTATCAACCGCACCTCGGAGCGTACGAGATCGAGAATTGGCCCTCGACAGGGTATTATCCACGATCTGCCAGCCGAGGATATACCCCCTTTTCCCGACAGCGGGTTCGTCGTCATGGAGAACGCATGTGGGAAGCAGTTCAAGATGTGCCTCCAGGCGGTAGACAGTTGGGGTGTAAGTGCAGATGCGTGTTCTTGACCGTTGTTCGAACTGACATTGACGGGTGAAGAGCTTGGATGAATTCCTCCGTCTGCTTCCCCAAAGCGAAGCCCACAAATCCAAAGTCGCGAACTCGGAATACCTCTTTCGTTCCCACGGGAGTGCCGAGTACGTCGCGTCGTACGATACGTTCGGCGACACCTTCAAACCCGGTGCCCTTGTCGAGATGAGTGTCGTCTTTTCGAAGTCGTTCAATGGCCGATGTCCAGGCTGCGACTTTCGACTCAGCAATCAAGCTCCCGACGACCGTGCCCAGTATTCTTGGTAAGTAATGACCCCGTGGCCTTTTTGGAATACCTCTCATGACTAATGATGCAAATCAGCCAGTCCTGCAACTTGCAGATCGACGTCTTCAGTTCGGAACCAGGCGTCATCGACCCCCTAACCGAGCTGATGGCGGACCACGGAGTTCTCGACAAGGAGTGGCCGATGGCTGATCTTCTGCCGGATTTCGTAGCCCACCTGGTGAACCTCAGTTGGCTGGACTCCTTGGACCGGCCCAACATTCTCCATGAATTTGATTTTGCGACCCGTGAAGAGACCGACACCCACGCAAACCCCGCGAACTTCAAGAGAGTCGTTCTTTGCACACCTCAATGGCCGGACTGCCCCAAGATACCATCTGCATTCAACGCCATCCAAGCAGCGGTCAACGCTGCCAGAGACCAAGCGAGCGAGTCGTCCAGCTATGTCAAATATCTACAAAAGATGATATTGCAAGGAACCCGACTGGCCGAAGTAGCGCGGATACAGCGAGATATTGAATGGAGACTGAGGCTTGCGGTTTCGGCCATACGGCCGCTTCCGCATCAGTTCAGCCGTCGAGTGTGTGGCTACAGAGTCCTGTGCTGGATGGTCACCGAACTCTTGTCCAACATCACTCTGTGGTTGAGCTTCTGTGAGGCGCGTCTGACTCAAATTGATCACGACACTGTGCTGGCATCGAATGCAGAAACCCAGAAGCTTGCTCGCCTATTCCTGCAAGTGTCATGGGTCAGCAACAGTCTCCAAGACGCAATTCTCCCGGGAAAAGACGAGGAGGATACGGGCTGGTTGGAAGTCGCGACCGTCAACTCGCTTTGCTTCAACGATGGCCTTGGCGAAGCTGTGTCCCTTCAGCGTCAAATGCTCGTTGTCATGATCCTTCCAACCGCCATGGTAGAGATCACTGCCAAACGAACAGAGGGAGATTGCGTGGGTCGGCACAACACAATCCGGAGGACCCGAACCTACACCATGTCAGATGACACAGCGCAGGAGATTGCCAAACACAACAGAAAGACACCCATGTGGCTCTTCGTCTCAAACTTTACAGCAGCCCTTCGGGAGGAGATGTATATGTTGCGACGTATGAATCCATTCCTAAACGGCATGGCATCCGTTGCTGGTAAGGCCATGGTCAGCTTCCAGGATAAGGGCATGGAAACCATGGAGTCAATGCTCACCGCAGGTTTTTCGTCTTTCGATATGTCATGGACGAGCAGTGATTCCAGTGATTCAGAGCCAATGCCCACGCCAGATGACGAGAGCCCAAGACGAAGCTATGCCACGCGCCGACGCTATCGGAGGGACTTGAGAGACAGAGACTCGCCTTCCGACACGGCCTCGGATGCATCGGATGAGTACTACTACAGAAGGACGCCGCCGAGAAGTAGTAACCGAGACGTCGGAGGTGCACCAGAGGAAGTCGGCAACGACCATGGCTCGCTTTCGAAAGGGGTGTTGGAAAGTATTAGGTACCCGATATACATACCCGTCTCGGATGGAGGGGGCCAAGACACCGAGGACTATGTCCGTTTCAGAGATGACCGGAATGACGACGACGCATATAAAAGAGTGCAAAGAATTGTTCGAATTCCAGGGCCAAGATCAGAAGTGGTAATCAGGGTACCGCCGAACCGGACAACAAGACGAGAGCGACAAGCTCCAGACAGTGTCGCCCAAGGGAGAGCCAAGCCCACGTCAGCAACGCCTCAAAACCCTTCTCTTGATGGAACCCGCCTGTTCCAAGCAACGGTGGCTGATGAAGAAGTCGAATACCGGACAACGGAAGGAAGAAGAGCCGTGAGGGCGATAGTTGCGGTGGAAAGAGGTGATCTACGTGACATGGCCGGGGAGCGAGAGCCTTTAATTCGAAGATACCTCAGGGATGAACGACCGCCATCGACGAGTTGGGCTGCTGAACCGGGAAGCCGACGGGCAGTCTACACCGTAGAACGACGAGAAACCGTGCAACGGCTGAGAACTGAGGAACGGCTGGGACTTGGAGAACAGCTCGGAATTGAAGATCGAAATGTGGTAGGAGCCAGAGGTCGAGCCCCCCAAGACAAAAGAGAAACCTAGCTCTCATAGAGAATGATCAGCGCAGCAACAAGCAACAATGAATTCCAACTTCACCTCAAACATCCCTCACCATCCACACAACCCCCTCCTTCTCTCCCCCGGGATAAACCCTAAACCCCAACTTCTCATAAAACCCTATCACCTTCGTATTCTCCGCCGCCACCCCCAACTGAATCCCCTTCCCAACATCCCACCTCCCCTCCTCCTTCACCCCCTTCACACTCTCCACAAACCTCTCCACCATCTTCCTCCCCCACCCTTGCCCCTGCCACCCCTCCAAAATATCAATATGCAACATCGCCCTCCAACCCTCAACCAACTGCCTCTTCCCCTCAGCCCCATCCAGCACAAGCCACTCCACCTTGTACGCATTCTGCGCCATCGACTCCGCATTCACCACCATCCTCCCCTCCTCCTTCCCATCCGGAATATTCCACGCCTCCAGCACCTCCAGCTGCTTCGGCACCGGGACATCCTTCAGCCCCTGCTCAGACTTCAAAACTTCCTCCACGTAGCGCGGATACTTCTCCGCCAGCGCGAAGACATCCGGCGCGCCAATCACATACCCCACGACGAACCCCTTTCCGTCGTCCAGGACGAAGCAATGCTCGGGAAAGAGGTGCGTGAACTGCAGTGTCCAGAGGTAGGGCGCCATGGTGACCGCGGCGGGTGAGCAGGCGAGGGACGGGGGGAGGGTTTCGCGGCACTAGCGGGTGTCAGCATATGCCCAGTAAGGACAAGGAAGGAGAATAAAAGCGCACAATGGCCTTGCAATCTTCCGTGTCAGCGGGCTTGAAGGGGCGGATGAAAGCCATGGTTGCGGGAATGCTTGGCGGCGGGAGCGAGAAAGCTTGGTGATCGCGATGCGGGGTGAGCCGTTATGGTGGCGGGTGGTGTGTGACGCGGGAAGTGCGCTGACTTGATAAAAATGGCAATGTGTGGGAAATACAGACGCAGAAGCGTTTCTACGATGGTTCAATGTTGAATCGTTGTGAGGAAGATGAAGTTGGAATGTTTTGCTTCTCCTTGTGTTGAGTGAGATGCACCTTTCCCTCGTCGGTTAGGGAGCACAGGGAGGACAGCTCGAGCAGTGGTGGATTGGTGGGTCACGGGGACGGCAAGGCGGGTGCATCTTCCTATCGGCACCGCATTCAGCGATCTGCTTCGAGCCGACGGGCACTGCTCAGCAAAACTCTCCTCAGCTGTCACCTCGGCCTGATCCGTACTTTGACAACTGGCTCAGCCGAATGCTGACTGTGGAGTCTCGCGAGGGCGGGCGTGTCGTCACTCAAGAGCTCACAATCGCAGGCACCTACCCCTCACAACGCCCCCGTGGATTGCGACATCACATAACACGGCCTGGACGGTATTGAACATTGACTGATATTTATTTAGCTAGCCTCATATTGCAGCCGTAATGTCCTCCTCGTCCAGACAGCCAACCCATTTATGCTGCCCATCGACACTGGCCCAAGCCCCGAGGCTTCCCCCTCTCAAAGCGGCGCGCCAGCTATGTGCTGAGATAAAAACTCCCCGAGTTTGCAAAAATAGCCGGGTCCAAAGCCTCAGCAATACAAGAATCGACACGGGCAAAACCCCGCAATTTTGGCGTCTCCAGCAACACCAGCCGTAAAAGTGTCAGAACCCAGTCCAAGTGTAATCCCCGTCGCCAAACCGCCGTCGCCCCGCAATGAAGAAATGACAAAAACAACCAAGAAAACAAATAAAAGAAACCCCCAGATTATCACCCTAAAAAATAGAACAGAAAATGTCTAGTATACAGAGGTATCTCAGTTTCATGGCCTCATACGTAGGACGAGAAATGCGCTTCAACCTGAATGGGTCATCGCTGCAAATATGTTGGGATTGCCCCTAGGAGAAACGATCAAAAAATGATCCAGTGGTTCCACCGATCCCACCTAGAACATGCCGCCGGGAACGTTCAGGTTGGGGTTGACCTTGATGTTCGAGGTCATGACGGTTCGGCTTGCCGGGGGGCCCTTGGTCACGAAGGGAGGGCTGTTATCCCTCCTGCCTGGACCCCGCGGGGCAGCACCTCCTTCAAATTGAGCCTTGCGCGATGCCGGCAGCCTCTGCCTTGGGATGGGGGCCCTGTGACTGTCTTCTTCTTCGCCGTCATAAACGCTTCGGTCGTCCTCGGTGTAGTCCAAGCTCGACGTGCTGCCGTTTCCTTGGCTCGCAAAGGGGAGGCGAGGAGCACCGAGACCCGACTCGTCGTAGGGACGTGGCCGGGAGGTCTCGCGCTTGCGGCGAGGGTTAATAGGCGGCACCGGAGGTGCAGAGCCCGGGTTCCCGTTGCCGTCTCCAGCATATCGCTGTCCACCGTACTGACGGTTTCCGTGGCCCATGTCCGAACCGTCCATCTGCTGGGGAAGATTCACAGTGGGAACCCGGCTGGTCGACATGACGAAAGTTGGCTCCGAGATATCCCGCTTGTCCACCATGCGCTTTGGGTGTCCGCCAGGCCCACCGTTCACAGGACCGAACGCTGGGGATTGCGTGGCCGAGTTTTGTCGGGATCGCGGTCCGAACGTTGGCGTACCGATAGGGGATGCTCCTGGGCCAAGTGCGTAAGGAGACGGGGGCGGCAGACCCGAAGGAGAGATGGGCGATGGCATTCCATAGTTCGGCTCGTAGGCTGGACGATTGTGAACAGCCAAATTGCCAGCAGACTTGGAACCGTGGAGCATGTGCGGGGAGGCGGCCGGCGACAAGGCTCCTCGGATGGCACCCTGAGGCGGCATGATGGGGGATCGCCGGATGTCAGTGCCGGGGAGGCCGGGAGCCTGAAGCTGTGGCTGCCTTGGTGGGTTGCTCGGTCCGTACTGATCATCGTGGTGGCCAAGGTTGCCCCTGAGTCTCGGGGGTCTGGGCCGAGAGGATGAACGACCACTAGTGTCCGACCCGCTCCTCTCCCGCTCCCCGGATGTCTTCGAGTGTGTGGGGGAATTAGTGTTTGAACCTTGGTAGTAACCCTCCTCGCTGGGGGCCCGCTCGCGCTGCCGGTAGGAAATCGGGGGAGGTCTCCTCTCCCGGCTTGGTGTCCGCTGCCTTGCTCCGTACTCATTGCTAGGGCGCGACGGCGTTGATGCTGCCGAGTCAGCTGGCGGCTGCGACTTGTTTGTCGCTTGGTGCCTTGCCAACATCTCGAGCTCCTTGTTTCGCTGCAGCTCGCGCCTAGCCTGCCGGAAGGCTCTCAAGCCAGGGTGTGCGTTCATTTCCTCCTCTGGTTCCTTCTCAGGCTTTGTCTCCTCGGGAATCACAGGACGCGCGTCGGGGATTGTCTCCCGGGATTCCCGGGGTGGTTCTTCAGCCATCGTCTCGAGGGTGGTGGCTTCCCGATCCTCAAAGTTCTGCTTGGAGGGGCCAGGAGAAGTGCTCATCGTCGAGGCTCCAAGCCCAAGAAGCTTAGTCTTTGTTTGTCCCGACACGAGGCTCCGGGATCGATCGATCAACGAGCCGCGACTCGCCTTTGGCTTGACCACCGCGATTCCGAGAGGGTTGGAGGCGGCTAGATCCTTTGATGAATCCGAATGTGACAACGGCGACGCGGCTCTGCTACTGTCCGACTCAACGTAGGAGGTCAACTTCTCTCGTACTCGTCGCCGGGCGTCGGCGAGTTGAGATGCAAACTCGTCCTGCTCCTCCTCAGTGATGCGGCTGGAACGGCTCGACTCCTTCTCCGATGTGGGCTCAAGCTTCGACTCCGATGCAACTCCCACCTTGTCGGTCCTTAGGCTCGGCTCAGAAATGTTTCCATAGAATGACGCTGTCCATTCCTGGCCCGGAGACAGCCAGGGGTTTGACTTCGGTGCTGGCAGCTCAGGGGTTGTGTCGTGATCGATGGGGAACTGAGGTTCGAAACCGGAGGCGGGTGGTGTCGGTCCGTAGATGGAGGAGGCATTGCTCTCTGACCGCAGATGCTGCCGAACCATTCCGCTGAGGCCTGTATTGGGGTTGGAGCCAAGAGTCGGCGAGTGGTCGGGTGATCCTTGGGCTGAGTCGGCATGGGGAACATCCAGTGTCATAGTGGGTTTTTCCAAGATCGGTGATACATCTGTGCTGACGCTGGCGCTGATCGGTGGAGCAGCGGGATTTGGAGACTGCCTGAAGGCGGGATGGTCTTTGTCCGATGGGCGCTCCGCGGCATGCGTTGCGATGTTGAGGGACTGCAAGGTAATGGGCTCGAGACTGAGCTGTGGCAAGGTCAGAGTTTCTTCCTCCACAGCTGGTTGAGTCTTGACGGGCTCAGTCCTGGCCTCGAAAAGCTGCCGATGAGCGGATGAAGACGATCGCGAGCGGCCGGTCACGAACGACGAGGCATTCGACTCTGCTCGCAACCGACCTGTGGGCGTCTCGCGACCCTGCTGGAGCTGGATCTGGCGCTGGGCGTACTTGGATTCGTCATACGGCTGAGATGGCTTCTGGAAGACGCCCATTGCTGTTGCTTTCCCAACATCATTCGGCTGAATGGGAAGAAGTCGCTGGACTTGGTCCTCTTCCTCGCTGAGCGGCGGGCTAAGTGGAGGGGAACCGCCAAAGTTGGCCTTAGTCTCAGACGGGCCAGGAGCAGCCGCGATCTCTGCGGGTGCATCGGATGCGGCAGACAGCGGAGGGCTCACGGCCTTCAGATTAGGGGCGCTGGTTTTTGCCAGCGCTGCTCTCCTTTCGGCAAACAGCCGCTCGGCAAATCCGGTCGTTGTTGGAGAAGGCGAATTACCGGCAAGATCGGGAGTGCGACTACCGAAAGCCTTCTGCCGACTGAAGGTGTCGATTCTTGACAGCGCGGACCCTTGGTCTTGACTCTCTTGGTTCCCCTGCTCGTAGAGTCGCCTTGTCCGGGTAACATTGCGATCGAGAGCGGGCGTAGACGCAGCTGAGGTTGGTGCAGTCGAGCTCTGCCAATCTTTTGTTGCCCCTGTTTGCTGTGATGTGATGGATGTGGCTGCGGTTGAGTTTCGGGCAAACGAAGCTGAAGATGTGGTCGAGGACGTCTCTCGTTTCCGATTGTATCCCACAGGCTCTGCATCATCCTCGGTCTGGGTAGTGTCGTTGAGGTCGTCACCGTCCAGCGATCTTCGTTCCCTCTCCGCCTTCCTCCACCGTTGGAAAGATGACAGAGCCACATCGTCTTCATAGAGCGCCCGTCCCACCATGCCTCCACCACCACCGGCTTTCCCAGCGGGAATCTTGTAGATCTTCTGCCTTCCGCCAAACAAGTTATTGCCTTCCGTCGGTTTGCTTCGGTTCATGATGCTCGACGAGCTCTGTGTGATGTCGTCGTCGGATGCGTAGGACTCTGTCCTGAACCGTGGCGCCTTGATGGACTCCACCTCAGCAATGTCAGACAGTCCGCCGGCATTTGGTGGCGCAAAGCCAAAATCTGCCAGGCGAGATTGCCGTTTCGGGTACAAAACGCTGTCATCGCTGGCCTTCCCGATCTTGGTGTTTGGGTCATCTTGCTCCCTCAGCATGGAGAAGCGAGCAGAGAGATTTGACATCAACAAACTCGTGCGGAAGTCATCGGTCGAAGGGAGCGCGGTGGCAAGGTCAATCTCCTTCTTCACCTCCTCTTGTTGGTTCTTCTTGCCTCTCCGAAACCCCTTGGAAAATACAGACGAATGTTCCGATTCCTGGCTGCTTCGGCCAGCCGACGAGTCGTCCTTAGCCCTCTTCTTCGTCCTGAATCGGTTCATTGTGGCGACTGAGTGGTTTCGAAAAAAGAGTGTAGTATCAGAACGAGATATCCTACTGGATGAGGCACTGGTCGGCTGCTAGTGCTCCGCTTCCATCAAGGCCAGAAAAACTGAGTTGTAAAACGAGTGTGATGCCTGCGTTGGGAATTGAGAGATTCACGACCCTAACGGAGTGTTAGCCCCCGTTCTCATCAACATGGTTGGGTATGTATGTGTTGCAAGGCGAAATTGCGAGGCCAAGGGCTGCCCCGAATGGGGGTTCGTCTCATGTTGTCTTGCTAGCCGCTAGCGCAGGGCACGACCCAGCAGCAAAGCTGGAGCTCCAGCCCGCCCAACTTATGAAGGGATCCTGGGGCATGAGTGATTGGAGTTACCTACTCACCAAGTTGACGTTGAAGGTTTTGAAACCGTATCCACCTACTCCATCGACTGACACATAAGCTGGTTGCCAGGTGCTTGCGCAGCACGGCGGTGTCCGATCGACGAGAGAAAGTAGAGTATTTAAACGAGTGGAAGAAGTGAAGAAGTGGTCGGCATATGGTGCGTTGTCAGTGTTCTCGGCCGCTGGTGCTCAAGCGTGGGCGGCGATGCTGCAGCGTTCCGTCGAATGATGCGGGATCGGATGGCGGCAGAGCTCTCGGCGTGGATCGAATTCTGGGGAGCATGCGCTACCAAAGTGCAAAGTAAACGAAGTCTCGGCGGTACAATCGATGAAAGAAGCGCGCACGTGTGCGATGTTCGAGGGACGTGTCGACGAGCTGGCGTCTTGTTGTTTTCCCTTTTTGGTTTATTGTTGGTTGGATGCTGTTGCTCGTGGCTGCTGCGGGAGGACTCGAGTTGACGGTAGAAAGGAGTGGATCGAGTGAAGTAAAAACGGCGAAAACCGCAGCGTTGGAAATGAGGGACGTTGCGCACTTCAACCCAGCATCGGGAATCCGTAAACAAAAAAGGAGAGCTTGCGACGGCGACAATGAGAGTTTTGGATCTGGAGAGAAAGCAGCACAACCAAAGCAACAGGGACAGGAGAGGGCGAGCCAGAAAGATTGCAGACCACTCACAAAATGAGTGGAGACTGCCGGGGTCTGAGAGCCAAACCGCGGAAGGGGGGTGAAGTTACGATTGGGGAAAGGCTTGGAGCCGGTGCCCACCATTGGCCATCACCGTGCATGATTGGCGTGGGCAGGCTGTCTGAACTCCAGGGCGTGGACTGTGAGGGAAAATTGCTCCGTGCGCTCTGGGGAACACAGGAAATTAGGTGCCGAGCTGGATCTCATTGGCTTGCACACTGTCACGACCCAGATTGGAGCATGGGGAGGGGTGTGTCCAAGGCCGAGCAGGACAGCGGGGGGGAAAAAAAGGAAAGAAATTCTCCCGTTGCGGGCGTTGACCTCCTTCTCAGGCGTTGTGTGCTCCAAGAGTCGTCGTGAGAAACACCCTTCGACAGGCCTCCAGCACACCGATTCTCGAGCGCTTGATGCCCTCTCTCCTGAGATCTGTCCTCCACGCAGTTGGCTCTCTCTCTCATCGCCGACCTGATGAATAGGTCCGCCGGACCGTCAGGAAAAGACTGAGCACACGGGATTCGAGCCTCATCGAGCATGGAAATCTTTCGTCTAAGCGCGAGAATGGTGGGCTATCAATTTGGCCGCCATCTATGTAGACGAATGCAACAGTGTTGCCCGTCTGCTCAAAACCCATCCTGCCAAGTTTTTTGCTGTGCGGTTATCGCCATACCGTCGCAATTCAGGCGCTGCAACGAGCAGAGACACTGCAGTCAAATGTGTGGGTTGCTGCACCTCAACCTGACCTGCAGGCAAGCTGTGCGCGCCATGATAATCGATGGCGGCAAATGCAAATGTGGTTGCGAGACGCACGCATCTCCCGGCGTTGCAGTCCAATGCGCCCCTGTGCCACACGCGAATTGACTCCCGTCAGGTACGAAGCAGGTACCGATCGGATGTCGATCGCATCGTCAACGGCCGCATTCAATGTTGGGGGGTTGGGGGGCAAAACAACAAGTGTTGGCTAAGGATGGTCTGCCTGCAGCGCATCAACGACGGCTATTTATTCTCTTGTGGAGGAAGAGGCATTAGTTTCTCCATCTCGGGCATCAAAGGTCGATGCGCCCCTTTCAGTTCAGCCCGCCAATTGGTTTTCGTTTTGCCGGGTCATTTACATACATCCGCCCAAACAGGCCGACTGAACCCCTCATGCAGTCTCCAATTGCCGCTGGTTGGACGAAATCCACAGTCGTCACATCACCGTCGAGACCTGTAACACCGCACAGATCGAGCACCTTGGCGCATCACTGGTGAGGCTTCCGACCTGTCAAGCTGATGATGTGCCCAGTGAGCATATGCGTCAATTGACACAGCAAAAGGAGAGCGGAGAAGACAGCTTCCGCGCTGCATGGCAAAAAACGTTGTTGAGAAAAGCACCCCGAAAACCGGTCGGCCCCCGCGCCGCCACAAGACGGGACCCGACGCCCAAAAACGGCTCAAGCTCAGGTCCCGCCCCGACCCCCCGCGAGTTCGTCGTCTCCGAGAGAGTCCGAATCTGTGGACTTTGCTGTGCGACGTGCAACGAAGCTCCGTTCGTATTTCAGCGAAGAATCTCGGCACAATAATATCCCTTCTTGTACACACGATGCCGGGCGGACGTTGCACGAAAGAAAATCCAGTGCGTCGTCGATGAGGCTCTCTTTCACCATGGTGTTGCGCAACGAGGTTTGTAGGAGGGAAGTCGTTGCTGCAGCGAGACGGCAAGACGGGTGGCTTGCGTCCCCCCACCACACACGCTCCAAAACTTCACGTCCAATCCAGGTGTTCTTGGACCTCGAGCAAACGGATCGCCGTCGCAAACGCAGCGTGACTGGCCCCTTTGGTCGACTTCCGGGCCAATGCATCGGGAGAGGCTCAAAGTTGATGCCAGGAGAAACCGCTGATCTCCTGCCAAAAGCAACGAAACCTCCTCCGATTGGATCTCAAAGCCAAATGGGCTCCATTGGAGCGTTGGCCTCGCAGCCCCGGATGCGTGCTCTAAAAATGGACATCGATAGTCACCATGTTGAGTCGACTCACGGGGGACAAAGATCGCAACGCACGAAAAACGAGCCCGTCGTCTGTCTGTCAGTCTCCTGCTTCGAAGCACAAGAAGCAACGGTCGCGCGCCGGAGCAAAAACCGCGCTGGACGGTCGGTGATGATGGGCAAGCAATGACCGGGCTTTCGGAAACATCAGACTTCTGGATCAGGGGGAGCAACCGTGCATCAGCTTCGACGGAGGCTTCCATCCTCACCTGACCCCACCCCCTGGAGATCTCCCAACGCTGCTCCGCTATTCCCACCCCCTGGCTGCGGCGTAGCCGCCGAAAGCCGTCCCACCAGCACGGGTCGAACCAGGGCTTCCGCGATCCAATAGAACGGCCGTTCCTGACGCTTAACCCTATCAGGGTTGAAAGCGCAGGGATTGGCTCCACTTCCACGAGCTGCCCGAGAAGTTGGCGCAACCCCTGGAAATATCCTGAAGGCGGCTGGCCCTCCTTCGCCAACAATCCCCTTCTTCGGCGATAAAAAAAAACAAAAAAAATAAAGCGCCTTTGGTCGCCTCCTGACCTCCGTCGCCAAGTCAAGCCAATGAGCATGCAGTATTCTGCGAGAGCACTGCGGCCATCCGCCGCCGCCGACAACGGGAGCTGCGGGAGTGAGACACAAGCAGGAGAAACCGGTCCGGACCCAGCTCGTTGCGATAGCCGAGAGACAAAAAGGAGAGAGACAAGAAAATTGAGGGCCGAAGCAAGAGAAGTCTCGCCGCCGCCAACTCGCCCGCCCGTTCACACTCCGCCGCCATCAATGCGGAGAGGAGCTAGTGGCCGGTTGGTGACGTGCGCGAAAGGGATGAGTCGAGAAGACGGTCCGAGACACCGAGAAAAGAACAATCGCATTTTTCGGTGGTCAATTCCAGCCTTGGGAGTGGGCAAAGTCGCACCTTGCCGAAGCCAGGTATTCTGGTGTATCCAGATTTATTAAATCATTGATGCAGATGCCGCTCCACCAGACGGCGAGTGAGTTGGACGCCGGGAAATGACTGTGATAAGGCGGGCATGCTGGGAAACCGAGATGGAAGGCTGCTGCGGCTCAACATCTTACCACTCGCCACCCATCATCTCAAGGCCGTGGCTGGTATGTTAAACGTGAAGAACTTGTGCCCGATCGTTGTCGTCGAGTCCTAACCTAGCGCCGATGACAAGCATCCGGCAGTCAGCACGCACTAAGATTTTGACTGGCGTCGACCTTCGCCGGCGGGCCCGCACCGCGCCGGGCTGGAAGCTCCCCACATTGATGAGCGATGAGTTTCCGCTGGAGAGACAGTCTGCAATGACGAGGCCGCGTTCTTGCATGCAACTGATCCCAGCGACGAGGGTTGAATAGATGCTGGAACCTGGGTTTGCCCTGTCCAGAAAATGTCAGACCAACGATCCTGCAATTTTGCAAGCAAGCACGGCAGCGCCAAGTTGGCAACGCTGATCTTTGCCCTCTACCACCGCATCGCCGTTTCTCGAACGACGCCCATGCCGCAACCCTACCGCGCGTACCAGCTCACCGGGAAGTCTGGACAATGGCAGACCGAGCTGGTGAGACTGCAAACGACGCGATGCCCCGCACCACAACACCATGTCGCGACACCGCGTGGTGCACTCGCGCCGTCCGAGGTAACGAGGTCAAAGACACGGGCAAACACGACCCGATCGGGAGAGCTGATCGGGCAAGAAGCGTGTTGCGGTCGCAGTCGGTTGTCGCAGTCGGCAGTGCGCCGTGTAGGGCAATAATTTCCACTCTGATCCAACCCAACGTTGCACGCCAGGATTCCGCGCAGAGCGCACCAACGCGTCGTTCAGCGCGTCTGCGGGGTTGTTGGATGAAGGCGGGATGAAGGACGGTGTGGCGCACCAACACACCGAACGGATCGAGCATTCGCACTGACAATGACGTGCCGCCCGCAGCACAGCCGTTGACGCGTCTTCAAAACAACCAGAAAGCTCGGAATAGATGCCAACATGCTCATCAAATGCCTGCCAGAAAACATGTAAAGTTAGAAGAGAAGGCCATTGTACAGAGGAGAGGACAAGAGAACGAAATACCGGGAATTCTGGCTTGTGTCTCGGGACCCGAGACATCCAGACCGGGTCAGAAATTGCCTCTCTCGGGACGAGAACGGTGAGCGAACCGGGATTTTCTGGCCCGCCCAGCGCTCGCCAGCTCCCGCCTGTCATCAAAGCCATTTGTTTCGTGTTTTCGCCATGCCAGGCCCTTGCAATCTTCAAATATTATGCCGATACTCTCGAAACAGAGCTTGGCCGGGGAAAGCAGATGAGCGCTGCGTGCTGGTGTGGTGGGCAGCGCATTGCCCAGAGTGAAATTTGGGGCGAGCTTGCATTGACAGCCCGGGAGGAAAGAGCAAGCGACCGGGACTGAGAGCACCTAGCTCCAGTTGCGGCAGACTGATGCAACCTACACTAGGAAATCGGTACAACACAATTCTCCAAGAAGCTGCAATTCTAGCGAGGAGAAGTGCGGATGATGTAGTTTTGGGTTTGGACACACCCAGATTGTTTGTTGCCCAGGAACAAACATTAGATGACATTCCACCCCGCATTTTTTTTCAGCTGCGCTCTGCCGACGCGGAAGCCTTCCGGAGGTCAGCCTAGGCCACCTGACGACCCCCCTGACGCCTGCTGCCCCAACCACCAACTCGGGACGGATCGTCATGAAATCGCAGGGCGGTGAGAATCTGGCTTAGCTTCTTGGGCGACATCAAGGCCGTCGTTCAACAGAAAAGAAACCGAGAGGACGATCTGAATGCATTGACATGACGGTCTCGCCAACCGTCCCACCAAAATGGATTATCTGAGCCAGTTCTACGAGCTTCTTGCCACACCAGATCGTCTCCTCCCACACCCATCTGGCTTTTTGGGCCAGCTCTCCTTCAGCCTCAAAGGCGCAGTTACAGTACTCCATGCAGCCATCTCTATTCCCACGGCCGGCTTTGGGTCGCAAAACAAAGGAGCGCCTTCAGAAGTCCCATATTACGGTCGCAGCCCGCCCGTTTACCCCTCGCGTAGGTCCACAAGAGCCTGATGTTTACCTGCCCCTGAATGCAACCCCGCTGACCAGCGATCCCATTTCGCGCCACCCCAACAGCAATTGCTAATGGCACCACCAGCGAGCAATGGGCTGCTGCGTATGAACATGCCCGGGCCCTGGTCGCCCAGATGACCATCGAGGAGATGGTCAACATCACTCACGGATGGCCTGGACCCTGTGTTGGCAACACGGGCGAGGTGTCCCGTCTCAACATCCCATCTCTTTGCTTCTACGATGGCCCTGATGGTCTTCGAGGGCAGGAGTTTGTTTCTGCTTTCCCTGCCGGTATCCACGTCGCTGCCACCTTCGACAAGGAACTCATGCACCGCTATGGCAGTGCGCTTGGAGATGAGTTCTATGGCAGGGGTGTCAACATTGCCCTAGGCCCAGTGGCCGGTCCACTGGGACGCATTGCACGAGGGGGGCGCAACTGGGAGGGCCTGAGCAACGACCCCTATCTCGCTGGCGTCGGCTTGGGTGCCATCACACGGGGCATCCAGGAGGCAGGCGTCATCGCAACGCCCAAGCACTGGTTGCTCAACGAGCAGGAGTTTCGCCGGCGGTGGTCATCCGAAGGGGATGCCATCAGCTCAAATGTTGATGACAGAGCCCTGCATGAGCTTTATGTCTTTCCCTTCATGGAAGCTCTCCGTGAGGGCGCTGGCGCTATCATGTGCAGCTACCAGCGGGCCAATCACTCCTACGCATGCCAAAACTCAAAGCTGCTGAACGGGATTCTCAAGACAGAGTTGGGCTTCGAGGGCTTCGTGGTCAGTGATTGGGATGGCCAGATGTCCGGCGTAGCGTCGGCCAATGCCGGCTTGGATCTCGTCATGCCGGGTGCTGGCTTCTGGGGAGCCAACCTCTCGCAGGCAGTCAACAATGGGTCAGTGACCGAGGAGCGCCTCACTGATATGGCTACACGCATTCTCGCGCCGTGGTTTTATCTTCATCAGGAGACTGGATATCCTGCCACTGCGATCTTTTTAAGCGATGAGAAGCACGATCCTGTCGATGTCCAGGCCGATCACGCCGATCTGATCAAGGAGATTGGAGCTGCCGGCACTGTTCTGGTCAAGAACGTGAATGGAACACTTCCGTTCAAGAGCCCTCGCTTCCTCTGCATCTATGGCTATGATGCAACGGTGAAAGCTGTGCCATGGACGAACCCTGACCGGTATGGAGGTGGCTACGAAGTCAACTGGGGATGGGAAATCTTGAATGGAACCCTCATCACCGCTGGTGGCTCAGGCAGCACAACGCCCCCGTATGTCATATCTCCATTCCAGGCGCTTCAGGAGCGGGTGTCAAAGGACAGAGGTGTGTTGCGGTGGGACTTCTACTCGGAAGACCCGGAGACTCCGTACGTCAACACAGAGGCATGCCTGGTCTTCATCAACGCATATGCTGGTGAGAGCTTCGACAGGACGACGCTCGCAGATGAGTTCAGCGACCGCCTCGTCCTCAATGTAGCAAAGAAGTGTGCCAACACTATTGTGGTCGTTCATTCTGCTGGTGAGTTCCCCTGAACTCTGTACGAACCCCCTTGGGCTGACCCAATGCCAGGTATCCGCACCGTCGACGCCTGGATCGACCATCCCAACGTCACCGCTGTCCTCTTTGCCGGCCTCCCTGGCCAAGAGAGCGGCCACAGCCTCGTCCCCGTCCTCTACGGCGAGATCAACCCCAGTGGCCGTCTCCCTTACACAGTCGCCAAGAAGGAGAGCGACTACGGCGACCTGCTGAACTCGACCATGTCATCTGGCTACTTCGCCGAGGATAACTTCACCGAGGGTCTGTACATCGACTACCGTGCCTTCGACAAGGACGGTATCGAACCCCGCTTCGAGTTCGGCTTTGGCCTGTCCTACACTAGCTTTTCTTACGACGGTCTCTCCGCCTCGTTGATGTCCACGAGCACGGGAGACCCTGGACTAGCAGAGTTTCCCAACCCAGACGTTCCCATCATCCAAGGTGGACACCCCGAGCTGTGGAATGTGGTAGCTGTGGTACACTGTACCGTCACCAACTCGGGCGACAGGGATGGAAGTGAAGTTGCCCAGCTGTACGTGGGTATCCCCAGTGAGGATGCCCAAGAGGATACACCGGTCCGACAGCTACGAGGCTTCAGTCGGGTTGGACCGCTTGCGCCGGGAGAAGCGCGGACAGTGGTATTTGAGCTGACGAGGAGAGACTTGAGCGTGTGGGATGTCGTGGCGCAGCAATGGCGGTTGCGGAGAGGGGAGTACAAGGTGTGGGTTGGGGCGAGCAGTAGAGACTTGAGGCTTGAGGGGACTCTGGTTATTTAGACTTGATAGGACATGGACGGGAAAGGCAGGTAGTAGAGATAGACATGGATAGACTCGTATTGCGAAATCCAAAGCAAGCATCACCACTCAACGCTCTGCATTGTTCATCCCCATCGTGTCCTGTTTATTCATTATTCGTAGTCGCAGTTATGCAGCCGAAAGAAAGACTGTCGAGGTTACATGTGCGCAAAAACACCATTAGCGCAAACCCAGCCATATCTGCTGTAGTGCCAACTAGAGGCCAAAAAAGAAAAAAGTTGCTGGGCGGGCTGGGATTCGAACCCAGGCCTCTCGCTAAACGCTGGAAAATCAACGCCTGCGTTGATAAGAACGCTCAGGAACACGCTAAACCACTACGCTACCCGCCCTGAGACTTCTGTTCGTTGGCTGGAGTTAATTTTCTGGTTAAGTAAGGGCTTGTCTAAGCTTGGTCCATGCGGGCTTGATAACGGGATGGCTCTTGCTGTCGAGCACTTCGCGCTCTTGTACCTATCCAGAATGGCCCTTGAACTACACAGACGTCACAGCCCTACGTTATGAAGGTAAGGGGTATAAGCTACAGAATACACAAGTCCCACCGTATCCAGGCCCGTTTATATCCAACCCCCTTTCCCCAGGAGCAACTTGAACGCTACGGGGAAGGAGACTCCGAACTCGCCGGCGGCACAACCTTCTTGGCCGAACACCCCGACACCGTCGGATCGTCCATCCACGAACACCACGATATCCAAACTTGCAGCGCCCCAATCGCCGTAGCAGCAACACCAAACAAGATAGCTACAAACAAGCCCACCGCAACCCACCAGGTCGTCCACCGAGGACTCTTGCGTTTCTCAGACCACTTCTCGATCCTCGTCATGGGCGTGGGGTTTTCAATCTCTTTGAATAGGACCTCTAGACGCTCGCCCCAGCGGGGGAACTTCTCGTAGAGGTCGCCGATGGTTTCGGGGTTCCGGGCGTCGCGGGGTGTTTCGTGTTGGAAGGAGTAGGTTGAGAATGGTTCCGAGAAGGCTGGGTCTAGCTTTGAGGCGGCGTCGAGCATGGGTTGGGAACCTTGGTCTATGCTGGAGAAGATGAAGCTGCATGTGGCGAGGGTTTCGATTAGGAGGTCGGGGGGGAGGCAGCCCCTGAATGGAGTGTGATTAAGTTAGCGTGTTACTGCTGGGGAGTGGTAGGTGGGCTACATACAGCGCCAGAGACTCTTCTGTTGTGTGGTTAAGTTCTACTTTGTCTTTTTGAAGTGCTTCTAGACACATTCGAAGGTAGCATGGGTATTTGAAGAGGTAAACAGTCTTCCAATCTGCGCCGACCCGGAGTTCCAAATGGTCTGTTAGTCGCTCTGTGTACTGAATAGTGACGCGGGTATCGCGTGCCAGGCAGTCAGCTGCGAGCTTTGAGACCGAGATAGGGGTGTGTCGTGTGTCGTCAGTCGGAGCTGACCACCTAGGATAGACGCGGTTGATGAATTCCTTTAACGTCTCTTCGGACTTCCAGCTCGGATTGAAGACATCGCCGCCGAAGCTCCCGGGGGTTCTGCATGCCGTCATGAGCATAACGCGCACGCTCAGGTCGAGTGCCGGTGAGGTCCTGTCTGAGTGAATGGAGAGAAGTGTTGCTTTGGAAAGATTGAAGTCCGTTTTCATCAGTCTGAAGATATATACTACATCTTCGTGTGAGTTGATGGGGGGTGGTGTGAGAATCGTGGATGCCAGTGTCTCCCGTTGGTAGTAGTCGAAATAGGGTGTCATGGACTCGACGCTGGAGGCCGAAGAAACTGCACCAAAAGTGTGTAGAATATCTTCTTTTGTTTCGTCGGTGAGATCCTTGCGGAAGTATGTGGCTAGTTCCATTGCCATTGCCGTGTGCGCGGCTTTTTGTGGCCGGCCCAATGCGTAGCTAAGGTACCAATGTGTTTGATGCCCGCCTGCCCTTCGCCCTGCCCAGCGCAAGGCTCCACGACTTTGAGGGCAAAGAACTGAAACGGTTGACTGCCTATTTCAGAGTAAAGATGGAAAAGGTCTTTGAACGAATATGATAATGGCGAGACCTTCCAGATGCTTTTCGGAGGTTGCTCTGCCTCAATGAGATTCTTTGGTAAAGAAGACAACCTGCTGCGATTTGGCGCTGGGCCGTGGAAGTGGAAGTGTGATGCTGCTGCGGCAGATGGCCGAGACGGGATGAGGGGGGTGCAGGGGCTCGAGCAAAAGTGGGAAGGCGCGATGCACGGGGAAGCCACGAAGTTCAGCTGAAGAGGGCCGAGCCAGTGGCAGGCCCAGTTTCAGGCCCGCCACCAATTCGGGGCGGCAATTTTTTGAGACGCGATGATGTGGGATGGTGCCCCCCCTCGTCCGCTCTCGTCGCGACCATCTCCATCTCATCTCAGCATCGCGGCGATTGAAGCGGTGGTCGAGATGTCAAGGTCGATCTGCTACGGCTCCGACCGTCATGGCCACGCTTTTCCGCTCGAATAAGAAGAAAACAAAGCAGTCGGCTCAGACGCCAACCCTTGTTCTGTCGGGCGCTATCGAAGAAAACGTCCCTCGACCTGAGGACCTCAATGACCTGGAGCACCAGGTCGAACGGCAGAACCAAGTCCATCGCGAACCACAGGACAAGGCCAATAAGGGGAAGCACCGTCGCTCCAGGTGGTCGAGGCCGTGGCACCGCAGTCCCGATGTTCAGGCACCTCAAACGACAGTTCTCTCGCCTCTTCCCAATGGCAGTGCCGTCCAGCCCAGGTTCTCAACAGCAGCCGACTCCGGTGTCGACGCGGGAACAGCGACACCTGTCACCACATCTGTGTCCGCGGCGTCGCGTGAGACCCGAAGATCAGCGCTAGGCAGACTCAGGCAGCAACCAAGCTCGACAGCCGGAGAAGGCTCCGCCTCTCAGACCCAGGCCCAACCCACTCAGCTGGCACCCGCAAGCGGCATTCCTGTTGAGGTCCGGCTGCGTGCGCTGGAGCGGCTACAGAAGCTTGAGCTGGCCTCATCTCTGGGGCTCAGGGCGGACCGCATGGCAGACTTCACCGACGCTGAGCGACTAAAGCTCACCCAGTTTCAGAACGAGTTCAACAGCGTCCGCATAGATTGGTTTCGTGGACGGCCCATGCCCAACGTTCGCTTCGAGCTTGTCGTCTTGACGAAGGATGGCGCAGCACCATCTGGCACCCGCGAAGGCACCAGCATCTGCATTCGAGGCTTGCAGACTGACGACGAAATCAAAGAGTTCCACCGCGTCATGTCGCGGGACTTTGTTCGACGCCTGTACAGGCCAATGCGCCTCACTTACGACACGAGTCTTATCCGGGCGGCAGCAAGGGAAATCGACGAAACCTATGACTATCAACAAAGCTCGTTCAGGGACACGCTATGTGGAACGACCATTCATACCGCAGTGGAAGGCACTGATGGGGTCGTGTCCACAATTGGGGGTATTATCGCAGCTGGGGGCCGTCTCTTCGCCGTTACTACATCCCATCGACCCAAACAAGAACCTCTCGTAGGAGCCACCAGCCCTGCCAGCACATTTGGGGCAAGCACGCTGGTTGAAGGAGAGTACGATCAGGATGTCGAATCCCCACTCATTCTAGACACCGCAAAGATAGAGCCCAAGATTGAGCCCCCATCGGAAAGACAGCCTGTCCCCACCTACTTTTGGCCCCGTCTCAGCATTGATCCCACGCAGAGGGGACTTGAAGGGGACGACTGGCGGCTGCTCCCAATTTCTGGGGAGCATTGCTTCCCAAATTACCTGGCATCAAGGGGTCGATTGATAGGACCACAAGGCAGAGGAACCTACATTACCGACTACATGAGGACACCATCAAAGACTAAGGTCCATGTTCTCGGCGGTCTTACCGGGATTTCCACAGGGACGCTTTTGGCCAGTCCGTCCTATCTTTCCATTCACGGAAGTCCCGCTGAAGAGGTATGGACTATCATATTTGACCGTCCTCTTCTGAAGGAAGGCGACTCGGGTTCCTGGGTCGTTGACAGCAGCGGTGTGCTGGTGGGCATGGTGAGGGCGTTGTCAGGTGATGAGGCGTACCTTGTGCCATTCTGTCTCCAGAAGCAGGATATTGTATCCCAGGTGCCCGAACTCGAGGATGTCACACTTCCATCTCCACTCCAGTGTTGGCTGGAAGTCGCCTCAGCCACGCGTGGAGATCCAGCCGCCAGGACGCATAACGAGGCTGCTGAGAAAGCACTTTCGCTCAAGGTCCTGACAGCGTCGGAAAAGAGCGATTCTCTGGCACGGACGCTGCAGAGTGCGCGTATACAAATCGGAGCTTCTCCTGTGGAAATGATGCAGTTGGAGGATCTCCTTTCCAGGGAGGGCAACAAACTCCGAGACTCACTTTCTCGCACTAGTGCTAGCGATACTGGATACATATCCGACGTGCACCGTCGCCTAAGGAGGATCCATCAATCTCTCAACCCCTCTTTGTTTCCTGGTGAAGTAGAGCAATCTTCGCTCCGAGGAAGCGAGGACTCGGAAGCTGCCCGACAGTCGACAGAGCTCAGTGGGGCAGGGCGGCGGGATACACTATCATTAGCTGATGGTAAGTCTTGTTTTCACGTGCTTCAAGTTGTGTCATCCATCCTTTGGGTTTGTGTACTGACTTTACCGATGTCTAGAAGCCAACCACCCAGCTGACACCGACACCAAAGAGCCACATTTCAGCACCTCTAATTTCTTGATATCCATCCTGTCGCTGGGTGTGCTGAGTGCTGCCGCCGGCATAGCATCCGCAGCTGTCCTGGAGGCTGTCACTGGCCTCGAGGTCATGGTAGGCAGCGGCAGATCTGCTATTTCAGGTGCCGCTGTCGGAGCTACCTTGGCTGCTCCCACCGCGCTCGTGGAGCTGATTCTCCTTCCCGCTTGGCCGATGGGCCTGATGAACCCGATGGACCCAGAGTCTACTCTTCAACGGAGCTCAAGCTCCAGATCCCCAACACCTCGCCCGTTTGACTTTCGGTGGTGGCTGGGACTTTTCGTTAGCTTTGCCATTGTGTTTTTGCGGCCTTTTTTCGCGGTCGAGATCGCCTCTTATGTCACAGAATCAGAGCTCATGAGTAAGTGTTCCACCTCTCTACCATGGCTTCATTCAGTCGTAAACCGGCGCTGATCGTCCCCAACAGGTACCAATAGGAGCGTACTGCGAATTGCGGCCACGGCCGCTGCAGCCCCGCTCTTTGGCGACAGCCTCGTCAACAACCTCGCGAGACATTCCCACGTTCTCGATGGCTACAACTTCAAGTCGAAGCGGCCGCGAGCTTTGACCACATGGGCATATGCATTCACGCTGTGGCTGTACATCACAGGCTGGGACGCGCTTGCCGGGTATACATTTGCCAGGGTGGCAAGAAACTGGGGTAAGAATTGCTTTCTTGGGCAACGTTTCTCGTTCTGGTCAAGTTACTGACAACCCTTTGTAGGTGCTGAGGTCGCGAGCGACGCTGCTGCCGCCGCTGCTGGTGCAACCTTTGGGGCCGTGTCGTTGTTGTGGAGCTTTGTGGCCTCTTTTATTAGATGGTACTTCGGGCTCATCTTGGCAGTTCGGAAAGACAAGTAGATCTGTGTCTTCATCTACTGCTGGGTCTGTTCTGGATACCTAGGCCCCAATTCTTAGTTCCCACCCCTTATTTTGAGCTCCACGACCTGACTTTGTAGGAACCCACTAGTAACCTAAGGTACGATGTATGTTTTTGGAGGGGCCTTCGATCGCGTTTTGTAATATCTACCTACGTCAGTTCAATATTCATGTTTATGTAATGCTAAACAAACATTCAAGCGTCGAGGGTGCACAAAGTCATGTTATCTTCTAACATTTTTCCCTCTTAACGAAGAACTCTGTATAGTCTTCCGCCCATACAAGAGGCCTCTAGAGTCTCAGGGCAGGATTCCGCATTTCATGACTGGTAAAGCCCAGCTCATCGATACGTCCCAAGCGTCAGGATAGCCTGAGAAGCCCCTGTGATTCCCGGCATCAATATTTACAATACGAGCCGCATCAACCATCATCACACTGATGAAGAGAATATAGATATTCTGATACCAGTTCGATACTGGCCATCGATTCTTCACTCTCCATTGCATCCCAACCCCGTAAACAACATGTGGAAAGTCAAAAATGCAAACCTGCTTCACCATCTACCTCTCTTTACACCTTCAGCTTTCCGATAACAACCTGAATTAAAACCAAGTATTACATCCCAAGCCGACTAAAACCCCAAATCTCCTACCGCCCTTTACCTCCTTCCCCCTTTCCTCCTTCAAACAAGACAACACCATGCTCGTCTTCTCCTTACAAAGCACCTCTCACGGCCAAAGGCCCTCTACTATTGAAAAGACGATCGGCTCGATCTCAACTGCCGTTTGAACAGCAGGTTTGACAAACGAACAGGAACAACGTCGTCAGGGCACGCTCATCGTCAACGTCTTCCTCTTTGGCTGCCTAGGTAGTCTAACTTTCGCGACAAACGCCCTCCCGCTCGACCCTGGCAATATCATTCTATTTACGGGTCGATATCTCAGGCTACCACTGAAATAAATGCAGGTAAGCTCGGGCGAACCGTTCATCGGTACCTAGGTATGTATTGAGGGGGGAGTTTTGGCCGAGGCCCGGTTGACTATTACCCAGGGATGGCTGCGGGTGAAGCAAAGAGGATTTCGATCTCGTACCGTATTATTCCACAAAATTGGCTTTCACTCGGAGACCGTGCACGCCTTGACGAGTTTATCAGAGGCCTTATCCAACGCCGCAAGCTGGCCTGTGTTAGCTACGCAGAGGCTTATTTTGGTAACGTAAAGGCCTAAGGTATTTTGGCAACGTAAAGGCCTTGCCGGATACAGCCCAGGGCCGGTTTATCGTGCAAGGAGCACTTGATGGCTTTGCGTAAGGCCTCTGATAAACCCGGTGATGCGTGCAGGGTCTCCGAGTATTAAACGCCAATTCTTCATGTTTGGAATAATCCGGTATGTTGCCCTCGATCTCATTCTTCAAGGGCAGGATCGTCTTCTGGATGTAGGGGGCAAATCAATACCTGACCTAGGTATTGGTTGAGGTTTCATGAAAAAGCAAATGATGGGAAGATTCTGCACCGTCTCACTAAGGGGGGCCAAATAGTATAGGGTCATTATTGAGGAAACAAAGCCTTCATGGGGGCCTGGCCATCACAGAATCAGAGCACCCGTTCAAATTCGGCGAGATAGATTCCTTGAACTAAAGGCCCTCTGAGTACCCTTAGGATACCCAACATAAGCATCCCAATACCTAAGTAATATCCTCCTGCGCCCGATCTCCCTCCGACTGCCACTCTGCTAATAAACGCACCCAGAACACAGTCTCCACGTGATCAGGCCCCAAGACCAGCATCATATTATCAACACATCCCTGTAGCAACGTGATGGCCTCCTCAACTCGTCCTTGTCCCATCCAAACTCGAGCGACCTGAGCGGCGGCAAAAGACGTATCAATGTGACTCTCACCGTACCTCCGCTTCCAAGTTTCTACAACACGCACCAACAACCTCTCAGCCTCCTCCCATTGACCCTTGCACTGGCACCACCCTGACATCCTTTCCATGCAGTCCAATGTAACCGGGTTGTCAGCTCCCAGTGCCCTCTCACCCGCCTCCATCACCTGTGCGTCCAGACTCTCTGCTTCTGCGTCTCGCCCTATCGTACTATAGAGGTCAGAAAGGTTGAGCATGACGTTGAGAGTCCACGCATGGTCAGCCCCTACTGCAGCCCTGAACATCTCAACCATCTGAACTAGCAGCTCTTCTGCCTCTACATAACGGCCCTGATGCTGCAAAACAGAAGCTAAGACAAGGATGAGGTCGCCTTTAATCACCACGTCCGGATGCGCTTGCAGGGGCTCCTTTATCCTCACGCACAGCTCTTCGCACTTCTCCCACTGACCAAGTAGGCGGTAATTGCCGGCCAGGTCGAGCATATGTAAGAGTGTATCATTGTGCTCAGGCCCAAGTACTCTTGTACTAAGTTGAACCGCTCGCTCAAAGGCCGGGCCAGCTTCCCGGTACCGGCCTTCGCGTCTAAGACAGGACCCATAAGTATTCAACAGCCTTGGGTCGTCATCCTTATCGGACTGGCTTAGTGCGAGCACGTGATGAATGTGGGGCAGATAAGGTTTCCACCCTTCTCTGTGGTTTGGATCAACAGGGCAAACCAGCTCGAGCAGTCTGTCCGACACTCTTCGCTTCCAGGCTGACATCAGCCCTTCTTTTCGCAGCCAATTCCTCGTTGCCAAATGTACCAAACGGTGAAGGGTGAGGTCGGAATTGGTAGAGCGCATCGTAATAAACGAGTAGGATCGAAGGGTCCCCATCGCGTCTGTCTCTTGTTTTCGAGATGGTCCCGCCGGGAGAAGTGCGCGCGGAATGTCCTTTGGTTCCACGCAAGCCATCATGCACAAATAATCTGCTGCGAGGGAGCATTTCGCCCGGATGTGCTCGAATGAGATGAGCCAAGTCGTTGCCACGGGGTTGTCCACGTCGGGATATCTCGTTTCGTCTTCAAAGTCCTCGCTGAGAACTTCGATGACTCCTTCTTCCTGATCTTCGAGAAGTGACAAGTAGTCGCCCAAGGACATCACATTGGCGTTGATGTATGCTGCGGCCTGCACGATGGCCAGCGGAAGGTATGTGAGGCGGGAGAGCAGAGTTCTAACGTCTTCGTCGTCGATATCCTTCTCGATCAGATGGTTCCGTAGCAGCGTTTCGCTCCCCGCTTCGTCCATCTCTGATAGATGTATCACGTTGGAACCAGCAAGGGCCACCGCAACTTTTTTGTCCCGTGTCGTGAACAAGATGGATCCGCGGTCGCTCTTTGGAAGGTAATCAATCAGACGCCTGGATTCCCCATTCGGCCGTTGGAGCCACATGGTAATGTCGTCGGCGTTGTCGAAGACCAAGAGCCAATTCCCGGTGAACGTGCCGCTGAGGTGCGTTTGCACAAGTCCTTTGATATCAGCATTGGGGTTGTCGCATCCAGGGAGTTCGAGCCTTCGCGCGGCGTTGTGGAACGACTGGTCCAGAGCTTCCTTGCTTGTGGCGGCCAGCCAGAATATGGAGCAGTCCGATATCTCATGCTTCATCAAATGGAGCAACTCAAGAGCAATCTGTGTTTTGCCGACCCCTCCGAGGCCTGTGATTGCGGCCTTGGAAGTTCGATGCTCCGTGTCAAGAAGCTGGCGGAGCCTCCTCATCTCGGCTTTACGGCCGGTAAAGAACGGATTCCGCTCAAACGGTACCATCCAGATGGCGTCTTTAAGTTATAGTATGTTAGCCACAGCGCGATTGTTGGCATTAGAAAAAATAAATGAATACCCACCCTGGGAGGGCACTATTCTCTCAGTCCTGTTCATAGCATCGGCGACCTCTTTCTTCAGTCTACGGGTTGCCTCTTTCCTTCCTTCTCCATAGATAAGGGGCATGAAAATACCAAAAATTCCCAATAGGCAATATGCCCAGTCTTCTTCATGGGTGGTTTGCCTTTTCTCTGCCCACTTGAACCGCTCCTCAACACTGAACTCGGAAAGTGCAGTTCCCCGGAGCGCCGAAACAGCAATGCCGGTGATTTCGTGGATCTTCTGCTCCAGAGATCTTTTGTCGCCAAGGCGCTGGCCATCCTCTGTGAAGAACTCGACCGATGGCGGAGCTACGAGCTCTTGAAGCGTCCATCCGCGGGTGAACCATCTGTGCGATCGGAAAGCCGGACCCTGGACAATGTCGCGGCGCTGGGCGCCTTCCATGCTCGCAACGGAAATTCCGGAGAGAAACACGTAACACTGGGTCGCATTCTGATACCACCGGAACATGGAGTTGATAGATCTAGACAGTTCGTTGAGGTCCGATTTGTCAATACAGCACGTGTCGACCCAGAAGAACTTCAGGCCATCGCGCCTCGCCTGGTCGGCGCAAAACCTGATCTTCTGCCATCCGGATTTGTGCTCTCCGGTGCCATCCACCACGTCGCGGAAGGTCACCTCCTCGTCGTCTGGGCCCCAGGTGTGGGAAAGAATGGCGTATTCGGGCACATCTTGCTGAACCAAGTTCTTGGTCAGGCGAAACTTGCCGTCGCAGAATTCGAGGAGTCTCATGGCTCAGGTTCTGGTTTCATCGGAGTCTGTATGTGGGGATGATCGGGTGGTGAACTGATGAAGTTGAGGGGTTGCCTCACTTCGGGCGTCGTTGCTCATCAGGCTCCCGGCGTCGAAGCAGCTGAGCATGATTGGTGCAGAACATGCTCGGCGTTCGGTCACGTGGTCTGCTGAAACGAAAGTGCAAAACTCTTGACGACGGGTTCCAAGGATGAAATTCAAAGGTCAGAAGTTTTTGGCGGAGAATTTGGAGTGCAGATGATGTCCAGAACACTCCTACGTCCTTTGCTCTGGGCAGTGGGTCGAGACTGTGGACCCTGCCGTTCACTTCCAAGGGTTGGAAAAGAAAGTGCTCGGGCATCATCGCCAGCTGGTGCCCCACAACCGCCACCTGTACGCTCGGCAGCTCTGCGACCAGCAACACATGCGATCTTCTCACCGAAGCTCAACAACTCGCCATGGCGGGAGGGAAAAAGACACAACCCCCCGGGCCAGCGGCCCCCTCGAGGACGCTGGTGCTCGACAATGGGGCCAACACGATCAAAGCCGGCTTCGCAACCGAGGACAGCGAACCGCGCGTCATCCCAAACTGCATCGCCCGCGACCGCCACAAAAAAACCTTCGTCGGCTCCGAGCTCGACAAGTGCAAAGACTTTGGGGAGATCGCGTTCCGCCGCCCCGTCGAGAAGGGATACATTGTGAACTGGGAGGCGCAAAAGGAGATTTGGGATCGCGAGTTCTTCGACGAGAAGGCGCCGCAAAAATGTGACCCCGCCGAGACGAGACTCATCCTGGCCGAGCACTCCAACTCGCTGCCCGCGCTGCAGACGCACTGCGACCAGATGGTGTTTGAAGAGTTTGGCTTTGCCAGTTATTACCGCGGTCCCGGTATGCGTGCTCCCCATTTTCTCGCTGCTCGCGGCGCCCGATGCTAACCCATTCAGGTCCCGCCTTCAACGCATACAACGACGTCCAAGCCATCTTCCAGACCCCTCGAGCCCCCGATGCCGTCGTCGAATACCCCGCCGAGGTGATGCTTGTGGTGGACTCCGGTTACTCGCACACCACCGTGACACCAATATTACAGGGCCGGCCGCTACACCAGGCCGTCAGGAGGTTGGACGTTGGCGGGAAGCTGCTGACCAACTACCTCACGCGCCTGCTGTCTGTTCGGCACTTCGATATGCGTAACGACACATATATTGTGAACGAGATGAAGGAGGCGGCGTGCTACATGTCCCTGGACTTCAAGGGCGATCTCGAAAAGACTTGGAAAGGGACACGAGGAGAGAGGCGGCCGGACTACATCAGCGGCGCCGGCATTGCCAAGGACTACGTCCTGCCCGATTCTCACGCACGATTCCATGGCGTGATACGAGAGTACGAGCCGGGGCTGACGGCCAAGGCGCGGAAGGGCGGAGTCTCTACCGAAGATGTTCTGACGTTACGGAACGAACGCTTCGTTGTCCCAGAGCTTCTCTTCCATCCATCGGATATCGGCATGCAACAACCTGGGCTGGGTGACCTGGTGATGCAGTCCCTGTCGGAGCTGCCTATTGGGCTTTGGCCCGGTCTGCTGGCAAACATCGTGGTGGTCGGCGGAAACGCGCTGTTCGAGAACTTCATCCAACGGCTGCAGACAGAAGTGTTGCAACGCGTCCCTGACGCCTGCATTGTGCGGGTAGCGCGCGCCCAGGACCCTATCGTGAGCACTTGGACGGGAGCTGCGAACTTTGCTCGCCATGAGCACGCCAAGAGGCTTGCGGTGACCAAACAAGAGTATGAGGAGCACGGCTCTGTGTGGGTTGCCCGCAAGTTTGCTTTGGGATTAGGTGTGGACAGTAATGCTACGGGATGATGGATCATTTTTATGTTTCGAAACCCCTCTCAGCCAGTGCAAGCTGCTCCGTTGATGCGGCGCACACGATGCTTGGTGTCTGAAAACGGAGACCGCGATGTCAGCGCCAGCGACCAACCTAGCCTTGCGGTCGACCTTTGGTTCTCACAGCAGGCGCCATCTCTCGGCACAAAGTGATTTCGGGTGCTCGATGGCGCCACCAAGTGGCGTGGCGGCGCGCGGCTGTTGGGACCGTGGGGTCTTGCGTACCATATCCGCGTCTCCACCCACCGAAGCTGACATTGGCCATTGCCAGTTCATCGGCGCGGCAAACATAGCTAAATCCCATTACTAATATGGCGCGTTGAAATACCCTGAGATAATGGAAAAAACGCAAGGACGGGGCTTGCTGTGGTGCGTATAGCTCCTCATGGACGACCTTATGGTTGCCATCGCTGCACAGAGGTATTTGGAGGCCACCGGAAGGCAAGACCTGGAGGATTCCCTTCCGCAGTATAGCTTGATGACGGGGAATAGTTGCTTGATAGCTTCGTGGGGAGTAGATACCCAGAAGTGTGAGGTCCGAACATATAATCAGACCTGCGGATCATTGTATTGACAAGGCACGCGGATGCCGACATGTGAAAGACCCGTACATTCATTGTTCTTGGTTTGCCTTGTGATCAATCTGCAATCTGTCCACCGAAGTCATGAAAGGTAGATTCCAGGCGTCAAAACAGGACGCAGAGAAATGCATCCGTCTTCCGGGGGGGTTCGGGCTGAAGCCCCGCACCGCTCGCCTCGCCGCGCCAAGACGGCAGTTGGCAGCCACTAGGTATGCATGACACCCCCGGGGTTGTCTTCGACCAGGGGCGGGAAAGCAAGTGCCGAAGCTGCGAAATTTCGTCAATGGCATGGAGAGTTGTTGTTCTTGCCGATTGACAGTGTGCATTCCAGTAGAGAGATTGAAGCCACATCTGGCGAGCGCTAGGCTATGTCGCCGGGGCACGCTTGCTGTCGTAGCTAGAACTGGTATCTGCTTGCGCTCCAACCTGGAAAGTGGAGCCCCGAGCTGGTCGTGATGAGCTGGAATGTTCCTCGCCCTGTCCTATGCCAGATGCGAGATGATGCTCAAGCTTCCCTGGGAATCGTTGGCAGAGAGCACAGCAATTGTCTGCCATTGTGTCTCTTGCCAGCGCTGAGCCACGCCTTTAACAGCGCCGCGACACTGGGAACAATCTGCCTTCTACCTACCCTCCTCAAACCTCAACAGATTGCCAGCATCAAGCACAAGCCCTCACTAGCAGCTCCTAACGTACCATATCGTTGTGGTGAGGACCACGCCCTTCCCCGATTCCTCTCCACAGCCACACAAAAGCATAGCCTGCAGTGAGAAAAGGGGAAGGTCGACTCGAGAATCGCCAATGTCGAACGGCAGCAATTGCCAAACGGCACGACGTGAGACAGCGAGCCGGCCAACCCAATTCATCTGTGAATAAAGTCAGTAGTAACCACCCAAGCAACCGCCACAGGCGCTGTCGAAGGAAACCGTGGCTCGACCTCGTTCTCGATCGGGTCTGTGGCGGCTAGTCACAATGTCGTCGTCTGACGAGGAAAAAAGGGTAAAGTGCGTGTCGATTCTGAGCAGCCAGCTCGTCCTATGAGAGTGAGCGTCTGACGAGCACGGGTTGATGGGTGTCAAGATGCATATGCGCTGTCCTAAAACTCCAGATCTGCAGGCTCGGGGCCATATCCCCTACCAAAGCAAGCCAGCCCTCCCGGCCATCGATTCCTCCGTCCGGACTGTAAAATGAAACAAAGCGCTCGGCGCTCGTAGTCGTAATCCTTCACCTAACTCTATTAATATACGCTACCGCTGGCATCATAGCCGGCCGTTTCCGCTGAGAGTCAGCGCTCCTTCGAAAGCTTCTCCAGGTGCAATCGCTGTCTTCGGAAAGAGAAATAGTTCCCGCCAAGGAGATCTTTGAGTATGCTGTACCCTTGGTTACGTGTCTGCGTGGCTGCTAGCACTCGCTCGCGAAGAACGGCGTGCAGTTCACGGAAGGTCGCCTGGATGATGTGGAACTTGCTGGAGCCACCGGCAATGTCGTTCTCAGGGTTATTCGGGTCGATGATTGAGAGGCGGTCATGGTTTTTGTACGTGAAAGTCCTGACCTTGTTCTGTACACGATTAGCCAGTTGCTCGGAAGTACCGTGCGGTAATTTCTCGACATGTTGGCCTTTGCTTTGCCCCGTTCACGCTCCAAAAGCTTTATCGGAGGGCCTGTGCAAAGCCGCAAGCTGGTCTGTATCAACAGCGTAAAGGCCTTGCCCTCATGAAGCCCATTGTTATATTATCGCGCAAGGGGCGCTCGATGGGTTTGCGTAAGGCCTCTGACGAGGCCCTCATGACGTGCATGGGGCAGGAGTAAAGGCTAATAAATTGTGAGATAATACCGTATTATCTCGCGATATAGGCCTTTCCCCTTACCCTGTACATGCCTTGAAGCTATTATCAGCGGCCTTGCGAGAGGCCATCGAGCGCCGCTCGAAAGACAACAGAGCCATGTGCTTCATGAAGCAAGGCCTTTGTGCAAGGCCACTGATGCGGAAAAAAACGGCAGGTAGGGGAGGAATCTTGGGGAGAACTGACCTTGTCGATGTACTTGGGCGGGTTCACGGATATCGCTACCAGCTTATAGTTGAACTGATTCCCGTAGAGATCTAGGAAGTTGATCAAGAGATCCCCCAAATGATGCATTGGGTCCATACTGCGACTCTGAACCTCTGGCATCAACTGCAACATACTCACCACCAGGCAGATGACCGAAAAGCCGCCAATGCCACCATTGACCGGCTCATTCAGTCCTCGCATGCAGAGAAGATGTTTGATCAGTGTCACCAGGATCGGCATGGCGGGATATTGCTCCTTCCAAGCGTTGAAGGTTTTGACGGCTTGAAGACCTCCCGGGTTCTCGAAAGAAATGTCGACCTTGAGGCGGGTTCTGCTTTCGACGAACTTGACCAACGGGACCCTGGCGAAGAGGATGAACTCGATCTCGGAGTTGTAAACTCTGCCCGTCTTCCGGAGGTGGTCTCCAAACTTGTACAAAGACCTCCTCTCCGTGTATTTGGCTCGTCCGGTTCCTTTGAGGACCTGATCAGACAGAACCACAAGATCCATGTCGCTTGTTGGGAGGTATAGACCCGTTGGAAAAGAGCCAAAACAGTACGCCTCCGCGTCCCCCCAGAAATTGCGGCAGCACCGCTTCAGATCGTCGATTATCTCTTGCCGAGCTCGCACTTCAAAGTCTCGCGGCCGAACGTACTCGTAAAAATCTATGATCTCCTTGTGAAGCCTGCGAATGGGGGTTAGCTGCGCCCACGTCGTAGAGGCAAAGACGTACCAAACACCGCCCAGCCTGCAGTCTGAATGGTCTGTTACCATCCATGGCGTGCAATCTTCATTTTTTTTCGGGGCCCAGGCAGAAACAATCTCAGCCGCTTTGGACCCACCAGGTATGGGAGTAGGCTTTCCAAGTCTCACGTCGGGTGCCTTCTTGATCACATCGTCGTGGGTTCGCTTCCGAATTCCAAGAGAAATGCTGAGATGATCTTGGCTGTTTAAGGGGTCGGACATTTTCTCCTTGAAGTTCTGGGCGGCAGAGTCCTGCGAAATTGTAGGGGGCGCTCCGTAGATCTCAGCCTGGGACCTGGTATCAACAGTTGCTCGCGGGCCAGTCGGCGCACCAGGCATTCCAGGCGCACGAGGCTGAGCAGTGCTGTCGGCTTGTGCGAATGTGGCGCTGTCTTCGCCCTCATCTTCGCCCTCATCGCTCGAGTCGCAAGCGATGAAATCGGCGGCTTCGGTGGGGATCGAAGACTTGTTCTCCGTTGTGGTCACCACACGGGCTTTTCGGATGAGGTGCACGACATCTCGCTTCTTGTTCGGAGGAGCGGCCTCTCCCGGCGGTATCGCAGTGTATGGGTCTGGGTTGGACCACTTGGGAACACTGTCACCATCAGCCGCGTCTCGCGCTAGGCGGGTCCTCTTTTTCGAAGGCTCGGAGGCGCCCTGGTCCTCATCGCCGGAAATGTCCATCTCGGCCTCTTCGCTGTCGGATAGCTCATCAACTGGACGGAATGTTGCACCACCCTCTTTGTATAGAGCGACCTCGGGCCCTGTAGAATGAGCTGTATTCAACAGCTCGCGCTCGGCAGGGACGAAAGGACGGCGCGGTCGGCTACCGGAACCGCGGCCACGTTGACCAGCGCGATCCCGGCCTCGATTGCCATAACCGCCGCGGGGATTTCTGCGTGCATCTTGATCGCGTCGATTTCCGAACGAGCGGTCGTCTTGGGGTCGGTAGCTATCTGCGCCAAAGTCGCGCACGCCGCTGGGCTTCTCTGCGCGGAAGGTGAAATCACTCTGCGGCGGCCGATATGAGTTGGATGTAGAAGCGGGAGGATCGCGTCTGCCGTGGTCATCGCGGGACCTGGTCTCGTATCGCGAAGCGCTTTCTCGTGGGTATTGGTCAGCGCGGCT
Source organism: Podospora aff. communis PSN243 (assembly GCA_033296975.1). NCBI lineage: Eukaryota > Fungi > Ascomycota > Sordariomycetes > Sordariales > Podosporaceae > Podospora > Podospora aff. communis PSN243. Next base: position 188,906 of record MU865936.1, on the reverse strand, counting down.
AGAGGGCGGCCGATAGCCATCGCGGGGAGCTGAAGGCGGGGGTCGCGGGGGGAGGGAATCGAGCCCAGAGCGCGGCGCTCGATCATTGCGATGATCCCGTCCTCCTGAACGGCCGCGGTCTCTACGCCACGAAGAACGGGACTCTTGCGCCATTTTTTTCAATGCGCGAGGATTGGGCGGTCGAGATCTTGACGTGCTGGTTGTTGTTGGGCGGCGGTTGGGTCCTCGAGCTTTTTTTTTTGTGGCAGCGTGCAACGGTCGCGGGTGTGGAAGGCGCGGACCTCATCAGGTTACCGCACTAACCGAAAATGGCTAGTCGCCGGCACAAGTGCCAAGCACAAAGCACCGAAAAAGCACAGCGCAACCATCACCTGCGGAAACTTGGAACTGGGACCTGGTCGCTCTCCAAGTCTGGTTTACGGTAACCTCTCGAGGACAGGGCGGCCATTCTGGGAGAAGAGAAGTGGGCGATGCCAGTGAGGTGAGAACGATAACCTGGAGTGGATGCCTGGCAGGGTGTGCGACGTCCCGGACAAGCTGGCTAGTCATTCAATCTCCCAAAGAGAGCAGCCACTGATCTCAAGGGCTTGGATACCTACCAACCTGTGCCCATCTCGCGGTCCTCGCAGGAGAATTTTCTCAGAATCCTACTTGCAGAAGGGCAAAAAGAAAAGAGGAAGAGTAGTGTGACATGACAGGTTGAAAAAGACATACAACACCAGGGATTCGCTGGTCGTCAGCGACCCAACTACTGGTCTAGCGGTTACTGGCTTATCTATGGGAGAGCGGACGGGATCCCGAGCTTTCGGGGTCTTAGCCCAACAGCGCAAATTCTGCCCATCATCAGGTCGCTGCAACGCTTTTAGACCACCAATGCGCCTCGAACAACGGATTAAGCGCTGCGGGGCAGGAAACTAAGGTGACGAGTTCAAAAACTTTAAGATGACTGTAGACAGGAAAATCGGGGAGTTTCGCTTCGCTAGCGGTATGATTTGCGCCACGAAAGCGCGAGGGCAGCGGTGCGGAGCAGATCATGAAGTGGGGGCCTTCACAACCGCATCACGTTTCATCCCATCATCCGTTTGACGGTGTTGAGGGCCTTCCAGCTCAAAGCATTACCTAGAAAGCTTCCACTCGGCGTAGAAACCAGAATCGCAGAAATTTCCACTCCTGCACTTTTCCCGCCTTCTTAAGCCCAGCATGGCAGGGCTGCGAACGCTACCGCGATGACACTTCCCAGAACCACGCCGGCGCATGCTTCCAACCCGAAATTTTTATGCCAAACTTTCACACGAGTCGAGTTCTGCCTTCGTGGCTTGCAGCCAAAATCCACCGTTAAGATATGCCCCGCGTTCTAGACGCCCGGCTGGCAAACTCAAACCTTCGACGCCGCAGCATAAATATCCAGACTCCTTCCTCCCTTTGCTGCGCCAATCTCTCTTCCTCCGTTACATCAATCGCCCGACATCTAAGCGGGTTGGCTCTTCGTTGAACAAAAGGTGGGCTCCACCCGGAACAGAAAGAACGATAAAAAACGAAAACCGTTGAGATTGCTGATAAACAATGTGTGGGTCTTAGATCTTATTGTGTTTCATCATCTACCAGCCCCTCTTGAGAGGTGCGCTGGTGTGGAATCGAAATCATTCTTTTAGAATGTCCGCTCTTCCTATGCGTTAATATTTGGTTATTATCGGAACCGCTTGACTACTTGGCCCGTTTTTATTAGCAGCGGCAGACCAAGCTCGAGTTTATCTGGGGGCAATGTCCGCTCCGGGGGAAGGAACTGCGTGGGCGGGGGCGAGGGTTTGTCCGAGATACCAGGGGAAGGTAGCAGAGACCCTTGTGGGTTGAACATGCCGTGAGAGCGGGGTGCTGAGCACTGTTTGGTGGGCGCGAGGGCGAGGGTTCATGGGGATTTTTCCTAGGACGATGGTGAAATAACGGAGAAAGACTGCCGCTACTTTGCGTACGACATCAGTTTGATGGAGTCCAAAATGAGTGGGTGGTTCCTATCTGAGTCCTTTTGAGGTCCCGAGTTTGCCAAAAAAAAAAAAACGGCTGCTGAATGAATCAACGCCGAGAAGTCGACTCAACACGGGAATTACAGGGGCGATGATGAGACAAAGAACCCACTGCTCTCACATACGACATCGGCTTTGATGGAACGCAACGACAGTAGAGGGTTCAGTCTGAGTCCTGTCGTTTAGATGATAACATGGTGGCATGCTAACTGCTTAGTGGCGGATACACGCTGGCTAGGTGAAGAACGGGAGGGAGATCGGACCAAAAGATCTTGGAGCTGTTTATGGGCGAGGCGAATTATCCTCGCAGGAGATGGAGGAAGAGAAAGGATGAGTTGACTCGAATGGCACTACGAAGGCTTCCATTTCATCTCGAGGACACTTTGGAACTCGATGGGGGGTGAGTGCCCTTCTGGAAACAGAGAACGGGCTAGTTGGGAAGGCTTCGGGCTCGGTTTAGAAGGGCGATGTTATTTGCGTGCTGTTTGGCTGTCCGATGCCTATCGTTATCGGCAGGTGGGCGAGAACTGGAAGATTGTCCAGTTTTGCTATATCTACGGTATGGATGGGTAGGCTTCTTATGAGCCGCAGGATTTTAATATTGTTTGAGAATACCCCTGAACGACAGACAACAGACCATGATTCAAAAGGGATTCGGAAAGGGCGGGTGACGGCCCCGAGAGGATATGGTGCGATAAATTCGGCAATCTACGTACCATATTTCTCATGACTTTTCCAGTACCTATGGTCGTATGTATTTGGATGTGTTTTGGAACATGAATTACTGATATCCCATTGGTTAGAATGTCTGGATGCAGGGAACGGATTCCCCGGCGCAGCCAAGTCACCCGACTGACGAGGAACAGACGGCAACAAGCGCAGGCCCCAACAGGCATCTCAACGAGGCTCATGCTCAACCCACATCATTACCCCTTCTCACCACCAACATCTCGACCCCCTGAACCTCACCTGCCCCCCACCAATCCTCGCCTAAACCCTGAGCTTCATCCCTCACCCAGCCTACGCATTCGGCTCCCACCCATCCTCCGCCATCTTAAACCCCTCAAACTCAAAACCCGGCGCAACTATTCCCAAAGTCAGCAAAACCCTATCCCAACCCAAACCTCACCTCCTAATCACCATTATCCAAAACTCACCCGTAGTCCCCACCAAAGTCCACTCCCCCCAACTCCTCGCCCTCTGCCACTCCCCACCCCCCACAACGACCTGCGGCCGCTCCCCACTAAACACATCCGGCCCCAGTTTTTCCTCCCTCACCGGCGACCCATCGTCCCTCGCCAGCTCCAACGTCAGCGGCGCACCCGCATAGTAATGCCACACCTCGACGGCATCCACCCGATGCCAGCGCGAGTGCCCCACCGCGCCCTTAAGGAGGTAATAGATCGCCGTGCTAGCGGAGCGGTTGGCGCTGGTAGCGGAGGTGACGTTTTCGGTGTCGCGGAAGGTCTCGACGAAATAGCCTCTTTCGATGTTGGGAGCGAGGTTGAGTTTCGCAATGACTTCCTGGGCGGTGCGTTTGTGGATGGGTTTTGGTTTGGGGTCCTTGCCGGGGGGAGGGGTGGCTGCGGTCAGGGAGGTTGCTGCGAGGGTGCACAGGAGGAGGGCGGTGAGTTTGTGGAACATGATGATGTGATTCCGTATGGATGATGAGAATAGACAGAATCATCAAAGTTGAAGCAGGACAAGGAATTCCGGTGAGGGCTCCTGTTTTATACGTGTCGATCGTTGGTGCTGATCACTGCCACATTGTTCAGCAATCCTCCCGAATATCCCGGAAGTGAGATTGACCGGCGCAACCTCAACGCGCGTAATTCGTATTGCCATCCCAATCGTTCCATTATGCGAATCACATCCCTGTATGGTTCCTGCATAGGCCTACCCGCCAGAGAAAGCGTTCACCTGTTTTACATGGAGCGGTCATGCCTCCATTCCGAACTCCAAAGATGGGATTTTGAACACATTGAGAGATCCCCTGCGGGCCTGCGCATTTAAAAAGAGCTCTCAAGTCCTCCTAATACTACCTAGTATGTCAATCACACTCTCAAATGGTCCCCGGCACTTACCCCTGAACCTGCCAACTCGAAGTGAAATAAAGAAGTGAACCATAGACAAATCCTTCAGCTCCATCCAACTACACCAGTTTGCTGTGACCACACTCATCCACACGCACCGCACCCAGCCGCCTGCGCATGACGGTCCGTATGCCGGATTCTCTCCGGCAATTCTCCATCGGTAAGTTCAGCGAAGAACAACCTTGACCGCTTTGTTTAGATTCAAGATTTCCTTTTCCAGAGCTTTGCGCCGGTCGGTCACTGAACGAAGCTCGCCAGCCAGGGTCTGCAGTTGATCGTTGTCGAGACCCATAACCCATTTCTCCGACAGCAATTTGAGCGGGCTCATAGGACCAGACAAGAGAACATGATCCACCGCCTGGAGCCAGATGTTGTCGACAAACCGCTTCCGAGCCACAGAGTAGTAGGCCTGGAGTATGTCGTGAATGTCCTCCTCTTCAAAATCATCGTTGCCTCTGTCCAATATGGCAGTTTTGATAAGTGAATGATCAACCACGATCTTGGATGTCCTCTCTTCCTTCCGGGCCTTGGACGCTAAGGAATCCGCAACACGCTGGCCACGAGACGATTGGAGTGTCTGATTGAAGGCCTCGCTCAACGTGTACGGCTTTCCGTCTCGTTCCACCGCCACAAGCGTCGTGGCTTTCTCCAACCCTTCAGCGTATCTCTCCAAAAGCCCTTCCATGATCAATGACTTCAGCCCCTCGCGGCTGCGAGAATCAGGACATGCGATTTCCAACGCCGCGTGGATGAACCGATGCACTGCCAGGATGACCTTGCTGATGTATTGTGCTGCGAGGCCTTGCCACTTCTGAGACTGTTCACGGAACGCGCTTGCTAACATGGTCGAGCCAAAAGTTCCAAGCTCGAAGCCACGAGAGCGAACACGCAACTTGGCGATCCATTCCATGATGTCATCTTGAGGTTGTTCGAATTTCTGGTCTGTGACGATAATGTCAGAAAGCTCTGGGTATTCGACCAAAGCCAGAATATCGGACCGCATCGGACAAACATCGGCGGCATCCTTGCAGTGTGAAGGTGAAGACGTGGCGGTTATGGGTGCAATATCAATACCGCCATTAAAGCCGAGCGTGACCTCCTTGCCAATAGTCTTGAAGCGATGGCTGTGGGAAAGCTTGGCGAAGTCCCGAGTGAAATCTGCGGTCATATTTCGAATCGTCGTGATGAGACGCAGATCTTGCGTCGTTTCGAAGGCTGGATCGAAGGAGTAGTTGGCCGTAAGAGCGTCCCGAACAAGCCTTTGGAACTTGGTCACGACTTCCAACAGGTAAATCTGCTGATCGCGCTCGGTGTTGCGCGGTTGGCCCAGCGCGTTGTGCTTCTGCTTGGCATCTTTGAGAAGGCCACGAATCTCAGCGACAACTTTTGGGAAAGCCTTGTCGGTAATTTGCCCAAGAAGCTCCTTCAACCTCTCCCGCAGGGCCAGAATTCCCTTCCGGTCACTCGGAAGCAAGTTCCATGGCTCTTCCGCGAACATCCTTTCGCGTTCGGCAAAGTCAATGTCGGCGTCGGCGTCGGCGTCTTCGTCGTCACCGCCCCTGTTCCTGACGACAAAATATCCGAGCGTAAGAGGCATCCTCTTGCCCAAGACAAGGTTGCACACCGATGTCTTCTGGCTCTTCTCTGTCACCGTGTCGGGCTTGGTCAGGACGCCCAGGGTCCGGTCGCCTGTCTTGTCGTACTTCTTGGCGAGTTCGAGGATCTCTTGTGTCGCGACATCGACGTTGGCAGGAATGACTGCGAGAATGATCGTGCGGTCGTCCTTGATGTAGCGTTCGACCATGTGCTTCACGAGGTCTCGATCCTGGCCAGTGATCCCCTCAGCGGTTGCGCGGAAGATGCCCGGCACGTCGATAACCGTCAGGTAATCCTCGTTCGGCCCGCACTTCTCGATCTTCAGAACGTCCTCGGAGAATGTATGAATCCCTGTCGGATTGTCCTTGGTCCGAATATTCATCGCTGCATTGACCTGCCGTTGCAAACGTTAGTAACCGTCTAATAAACCATCCATCGGGGCAGACATACCTCGTTCAGGAGCTTAGGAAACTCATCCAGTAGCGCCTTGTTCGACTCAAACATCCGGTGGAAGGATTTGAGTTTGGCTTCATGCTCGGGAGAGGCATGGGGACCAGGAATGATGCCGACATCGATGCGTAGGTCTTCGTCACGGCGGTGGGTGATCTGCGTCGCATAGCGAGTGCAAAGTTCTTGGCCACGAGGAAACGGAATGCCAGTAATGCTCTCGAGGAGAGATGACTTCCCCGAGCTTTGGTCTCCGACAGCAACCAACTGAGGCAAGGGCAGCTGAGCGATGTTCTTCTCACGAATGACATCGATCTTGCGCATACGACTGGGGCTGGTGAGCGAAGCTCCAGATCCTGAGGCGGCTGCCATGCCGGCGTCTGCGCTGGGGTGGACCCAGAGAGGGAGAGTTCAGAGGGAAAGAGCAACCAATGGTCAGAGGAAGTTTGGGCTACAGCCAGCCCGATGCTGTCAGGTTGAGATGGATTAGGGGTGAAAAAGGGATGGGAGTGCAGCCCTCGCTCAATATATCTTGGGACTCTCAGACCGACAGACACTCCCGTCTTCCATCGTCTGCCAGTGACCTTCGGCCAAAGCGATGTTTGTTTGCAATGCTGGCAACGGGAGAGGCCTACAGCGAAGCCGTGAGAAACTGGCAACCACCCGCTCACCGCTACGGCTTCATCCGTCTTGATCGAATCGAATCGAATATTTTCAGAGGGTCCAATGGTGATCCTTGTCTCTCAACTGCATGTTCTGCGAACAAGCATGCCATCCGGATGTGTCGGCCACTTTGCAAACGCTGGCGTTTGAAGGCAGCAATTTACCATCACAAAGGCCGGGCATCGGGATGCCCGATAGCCAAGCTCGGCCTATTGACCGCACAAAAGATGTTGCATTGCCGCCAGCTTGTTGTTTAATATCTGCCAAGCCGTTGTTATTTTCTTGTTTCCTTGGCCCCTGACCGAAGAGGCCATGGAGACGTCTACTACTATCGTAGAAGGCCTGGGCAAGACAACGCCCAGTTTAGCCAACGGCGACTTTCCTTGGGCAGGATATGTATGGCCATCGCCTGCAGACTCGTGCAACGGGCTCTGCAGCTTCCCGCCCCTCGCTCGAATCACTTCGAATCAGCGATCGAAAAATGCCCCGTCGCACAAACATTGGGGGCTGGACACCGACGCCACGATACTCGGCGACGGAAAAGTTTTGATGTGCCCTGGCACGAAATGGAAGCCTGGCGTTGTCCGCTAGCTATTTCTTTCATGCTTTTTCTCCTTGTGGCCGATGTTGACACCCACGCGACAAAGCTGAGTTCCTGATTTTTCGGCCCACCATGAAGCAGGTCCCAGTCTTCGCAACGTGGTGGGAGAGGTTGCACCACGCTCTCCTCGCACTGGTTCAGCTCCTATTTGCTGTGCTCCTTGTGTCACTCCGCCGAAGCACAACCCAAGGGGCTCTGTACCGTGCATCAACAAACGGAGCAGCAACCGTTGCCTTCGTAGTCCAAGTCATCGCCGCAGTCCTGGGTCTCGGGAACCTTTACGTCCTTCGATCTCTTGCTGGCCATTACGCTCGACGGAGGCTCACCAAATCACCTATGAATTTCGACGTCTTCGCTTTCTGGACATACCTCGCCTCGGGCTCATTTGACTTCAGTCTATCTCCATGGTTTCTCTTCATCACCCTTGTCGTTTCAATCCTCTCCTTCGGACCTGCAGCCCTGTGGGCTGGTGCCATCACGCCAACGCCGGCGACCCAAGACTGCCGGCTGGCAGCCCAAGGGGAAAAATTCTCGCCAGCTTCCAAAAACATCTGGGACGCCCAGTTCGAATTCCGTGAGGGCCCCGCAGAGGTGTGGAACCACTTTGACGTCTGCATTGCCGACACCATCAACGGAGCTCTCCACACCAACTGTCCCGTCCCGACACTCAACGATAATCTCCTCCGCGCTGCCGTAGCCGCAGTCAGCATGAAACCCAATTCCTCCATTGCAACCGACAGCTCTGGCTATTCTTCCATCGGCCGCTCCTACGGCGTCGGCCACGGCGTCGGCATCACCCCCGGCCTCACCCAACCCGAGCTCGAATCCAAACTAACCTCAACCTTCTCCTTCCACGAACCCGGCTACGAAACCACCGTCACCTGCATCAAAAACACCTCTTCCGCCCTCGGATTCCACCACCACGTCCCCGGCGACGACGTTTCCATCCCCAACATCTGGGCACTCGCCGGCAACCTCCCCAACACCATCTCCGCCAGCTCCGAATTCTACCCCATCACCACCTGGCGCTCCCCCAACTTCGAAAACCTCACCGCCTGGGCCGCCGTCCACAACCCCTACACCACCACCTCCTTCCTCTCCATCGCCGCCGGCCCCCAAAAGTACTCCCTCTTCAACCAAACCCAATGCCAATTCACCTTCACCCCCCGCCTCTTCCTCATCACCGCAAACACCACCTCCCGCACCATCCACCGCCTACCCCTCCCCAACCACCCCCCTCCCCAGTCCCTCCCGCAATCCCTCCCCGCCTCCGTGATCCGCACCCTGAACCTCCTCTCCCGCATGAAATCCTCCCTCTACGTCTCGGAGCTAGGCGAAACCCTCCACTCCGCTCTAAAATCCTACGCCGCGTTCAACGCCATCCCGACAGACGACCACGCCTCCGCCGTCCTGCCCATGGCGTCCCTCTTCTTCACCTCCATGGCCGATCAAATCCTCGGCGCGTACGCCAACGCGCAAATCTTCATCGCCAAGGATACGCAGCCGCTGGAGATTGTGTCGTCCAGCTGCAAGGCGGTCAAGCTAGGGTCGAGCTTTTACACGTTCATCGTGCTGGGGTTTAACCTTGCGGTGGTGCTGCTGGTGGGGGTGGGGTTGGTGCTGACCAAGCTGTGGAGGGATTTACCGTCTTGGGACTCGAGGAGCGTGTGGGATCTGGTGACTGCGTCGATGGCGGCGAGGGGTGGTGGTGGTGATGAGGGGGATATGTGTTGGGTGAAGCTTGTGCCGCCAAATCATGGTAGGGGTTGGTGTCTGGAGACGAGTGCGGTCACGTAGTGTTTTACCAAGTGAATAGCCTGATTCGTCTTTTCCCATGAGCATCTTGAGTCTCGTGTCAGTGGGCTTGTGTGTTTCCGCGCACTGTCCTATGCTAGCAGCGTGGAAGCCTTGGCTGGTCAAGTCGATACCGTATTATTCCACGGAATTGACTTTTGCTCCGAGACCGTGCACGCCTTGGTGGGTTTATCAGAGGCCTTACGCCACGCCATAGATAGCGTTAGCCGCTCGGAGGCCAAATTTGGTAGCGTAAAGGCCTTACCGGATACAGCCCATGGCCTCTTTATAGTGCAAGGAGCGCTTAATGGCTTTGCGTAAGGCCTTTGCTAAACCCGGTGATGTGTGCACGGCCTCTGAGTAAAAGCCGATTCTTTGGAATAATACGGTATTTGCATCGACGTTCAAGGAGCTTGATGGCCTGTCGGAAGGCCGTTGACAACCTCTCCAGGGAATGCAAACCCCCCGAGTAAAATGCAGCTGTCTGGAATCATAAGGCATCATCCATGGTGGCAAAGAAGGGCATGAAGACAAGTGACCAAGGGGGAAGGTTACGAGTAATCGCTTGGTTCCTCTACTTCCATGTATGCTAACGCTGGTCTCTATTGTCTTTTCAAACGATCCGCTGCCTAATTTCCAAACCCTCAATCCTTCGCATCGCATGTATTCATGCCGCTCTAGAGACTAGTGTCAGTAAACAATCACAGCCTCACCCAGCCACTCCCTCGGCCTCCACCTCCGCCTTCACCTTCACCTCCATCTCCATCTCCCTCACGCCTGCGGCGGTGAAAGAGCTTTTCTATGGTAGTTTTGCAGGTTCTAGTATATCTTTGTACTCTCCTCTTGGCCCGTTCTCGTCGCGTTTCGCGTGGAGCGTCTAGCGGGATAGAAGGCCACTCGGAGCTGTTATCTGAAAATGCGGAGCCAGGCGGCGTCTTCCTTTTTAGATCCTGTGGTGTGCTGGTCTCCCCTAGTGCGCCGGTTTCCCCTGGTGCGCCGGTTTCCCCTGGTGTACGTGAATTCACTGGTGCGCCGGTTTCCCCTGGTGTGCGTGCATCCACTGCTGCGGCTGCATTCACTGCTGCGACTGTATGCAATGCTGCGGCTGCATTCCTTTGTGCGGCTTCTGATAGTGGTTTCCGTCGCGGTACTGGGCCTGGAGGTTTCCGTGGCGCGCCTGGCGTCTTTGGGGGTGGTATCTGTTGTCCATGTGGTGTCCTTGGGTCTGGTAGTGTCCGTTGCACATGTGGTGTCTGTGGTGCTGCGGGTGATGTTGGTGGCGATGCGTAAAAATCCTGTTCTTCCACAGTATCAGATCCTCGCGCCCCGTTACCGCCCCAGGAAACCGCGCTGTCCCTTGGAGGCTGCGAACCACTCGCTTGCGCCTGGCCGGTATTCCCGATACCCGAAGACCCCTGTGAGCCACTCGCTTGCGCTTGGTTGCCATTCCCAGTAGTTCTGAACGCTTCATAAATAGTCAACCGGGGTGGGGGTTGCCGATCCAAGGGGACAGGTGAAGGTTCAGATGGCCTCAGGGCCCGGTTCCGTTCCTCGACAGAGTTGTCTGTCGATCTTCTCCTGCTCTTTCCCCTGCTCCTTTCGTCAGAAGCCGTGGTGTTTCGATCCGATGCGGTATTCCCGATGCCGGAGGGCCCCAATGAACCACTCGCTCGCGCTTGGCTGCTCCTCCCAAAGGTCCTATCGGAGGGCAAGTTGCTACGCGACGAGGGGTCTGATGCCTGGGCGCGAGGTGCAGTACTGGTACTGGGGGGCACGTTGCTAGGCAACGAGGGGTCTGATGCGCTGCGACGTCTGGACGGTAAACTTCGTCCCCCAATAGGATTTTCTTGGATTGTGGTGGCTGCTAATCCTCCGGAACGGCGCCGTTCTGACTCGCTCGAGGTGGAGAACTGGGTAGCCGTGGTGCTGATGGAACCTGACGTCCTCTCCCTTTCCTCAGGCACCGGGGGCGTGCCCTCTGGTAAAATGAATGTGCGAGGCACGTCGTCCTTCGGCGGAGGCTGTTCTTGAGACATTGTGGTAGAAGTGGTGTGATTGATTGCCAGGGGCGGCAGTGTCGATGGCTTGGAGAGCTTTGTGTGCTGCTTTGGATGCTTGGGGGCAGTAATACTAGTCGCAGACGTCGGCCAAAAAAGATATGCCAAATTATTGGTGAACAATGTTGATGAACGAGAGTGTGTCGGCCCAGGTTCAGCAAAGATTTTGTACTGGAGCATTTTTCCTGGGTCGTCGCCCAGGCGTCCTGGGGGAAGGCGTTGTGTCGGCGAGACCAAAGTAGGTACAAACAGCAGGAAAGGAAGCTGGAAGGCTTGACCACTTGGATGGCAAGCCCAAGCTGTCCATCTTCTCCATTTTGCCTGCCCGAGGACAACTCAGAGTGGCAGCTGAATCGACGCCTGTGGTTTCCCTCCTCCTGCCTGGCACTCAATCCTGTGGTCCTCGGTGGTGTGCCTCCCAAGCCAAAAAGAAGATGTGAAGGATTCCAGGTTCTGGAGTCTTAGGCTCTTTCCTTCAAACGCGAGGAACGCGAGGAACACAACCCCGTCTCGGGCCCGGTTTGCAAGTTCCTTCGTGCTGTCTACGAAAATCTGCCACTTTCATTCGAGCAAGACTGACAAAGAACAATGCCGCTGAAAGGGGGGGGGGGGGCAAACTCCGTTCTGTCCCAACCGGCAAACAATGCGATTCTTCAGCGCATGAACCGTTCCCCCTAGGCACAATCACCCTCGCCACCGCAGCATTCATAGGCCGTTATTGCCGAGCTCCAATCATCCAACAGATCAGCCTGGTTAGCTCAGCTGGTTAGAGCGTCGTACTAATATCTCATTGATAAGATATCAAGTCATGCGAAGGTCAACAGTTCAATCCTGTTACTGGGCATCATTTTTTGCCCTTTGCCACAAGTGACGGCATTATCCCCTGGCTTATCGATAGGGTCTGCAACTTCTCAGGGGCATCCTGTCTTTGCCATTTTCTCTCTCCGTTCCCTCACATGCTCCCAAGACTTTTGCCATTTGCATGCGATCAACGAACGCCTCACTTTTGCAAACATCAACGGCGATGAATCATCCTGAATGATACTATCTCATTTCTTGACGCATTTTCTGTCGACCGTTCGCAATGCCCTCAAAAATGGCGATGCTGCATCCATTTTTCATTGGGATGAATCATAATGACCACCCCTGAACCCAAGCTTCACATCGCCATGCACGTGACGCCCCCCTGACTCGACACCCCAGGCGAGCGAGCGAATCAGATTGACTCCACCCAGGGCGCAGGCAGCGGGAAGCACCCGGTTGAATACACATCTGCTAGAACGCAGCGCATCCTCCTGACTCACGATGGCTGTAGGGGGGCAGCCATCATGCATGGCTTGAACTTGGGCAATGCTTCACGTTACACAGGGCATTCCAACCTAGATGAAAGATCTGAGCGCACATTTTGAACCTTGACAAGATGCCTTGAGCAGTATAAAATATCAAGGAATTCCTGCCCTGCAGTCTTGAATTCTCTCCCATCATCAACACACACTCAATGCCTCGGTATCAACAACAACCTCAACTCTTCAAACTCTTCAAATCAACTTGAACACAAACCACCACAATGAACAAGATGCTTGCTATCGCCCAGCAGCTGGGCGCCATGGAGTGGACGCTCTTCCTCCTCGGCATCTTTTCCTGCGGACAGCCTGCTTCTGCGACACAACACTCGGCTTAGAAACATGTACGACAGACTTGCCTGACGGAGCGCTCCGATGTCAACTTTATCGCTTTTCAGCTCGGCACCTCAATGCCTACTCGAATAACCCAGGTTTCGGCAGTCTACGTTGATCACGCCAGCTACTGCGAGACGGATACAAGGCATTACGAGTTCGCGACTAGATAGATCAAAAGGACTGGACAAAAGGTGCAGAAACGAAGGGGAGATGAGGAAACAGAGACGTCCCTCAGGTGATATATATTATAATAAATTCGTGTTTCTAACTCGCATCACTATCCATTACTCCCCGTTCCGTGCACCACACCCTGCTCCCAACCCCCTTAATCGGCCTTCTTCGTCTCAGTTTGCGCCTGGTCGATCGACGACCCCTTGTTGGGAGTGTGACCCACGATAGCATCGGTCGAGAGACCACGCTTGGCAATCTCTTCAAAGATTTCGGTGTCGCCAATCTCCTCACCAAAGAACTGGTCGCGATCCAGGCCAGCCTCCTCAGCCTCATCGGTGATGCGCAGGTGCAGGCCGGGGATGTACTTGAGGATGAGCAACAGGATGCACGAGACAACGAAGGAGTAGATCGACACGGCGCAGATGTCGGCGAGCTGTCTGCCGACCTGGACGCCGACGCCGTCGAGGGCTCCCGAAGCCTCGGTAACGCCGTCGAGCATGGAGACTGTAGGTGGAAATGTCAGCATGGTGTTTAGTGATACTCAGATAGGGGCAAGGGCAGCTTACCCTTGGAGGTAGCAAAGATGCCAGTGAGGAAAGATCCAACCATGCCGCCGACGCCGTGCAGCTTGAAGACATCCATGCCCTCGTCGATGCCGAGCCACGAGTCAACATTCTCCAGCAAGGCGCAAGCCGCGCCGGTCAGGATGCCGATGACAAAAGAGATCCAGGGGCTAACGTAGCCAGCAGCGGGAGTGATACCGACGAGGCCAGCGATGGCGCCCTCGCAAGCACCCACAATGCTGAAGCGGCGGCCATGCTTGACATAGTCGACAAGGACCCAGCCAAGGATACCGGCCGAAGCAGCAGCGTTGGTGTTGAAGATGACGAGCAGCGAGCGGACAGACAGACCGAGCGTCGAGCCGCCGTTGAAGCCGAACCAGCCGAACCAGATGAGAACGGTGCCGAGGAAGACGAGGGTGACGTTGTGCGCCTTCTTGTGGGACGGAGCGCCGGTGACCTTTCTCTTTCCGAGCACGAGGGCGTAGGCGAGGGCACTGCAGCCCGAAGCGATGTGGACGGGACCACCACCGGCGAAATCGAGAGAGGGCAGGTTGTAGAGCCAGCCGTTGGCGTTCCATGTCCAGCACGCAATGGGGCAGTAGACAACGGTAGCCCAGCAGAAGCCGAAGACGATGGAGGGGATGATGCGGCCGCGCTCGAATGCGCCACCGATGACGATCTGTACGGTAGCGGCGCTGAATCTATGTTAGTTGCCATCTTCTTCAGGGCGGGAGCAGGCCATACCAGAAGAGCAGCTGGTAGAAGCAGAAGAGAATCTCCGGGAGGTCGCCAGAGCGACCAGACATCACACCACGGAGACCAAAGTTTGCCAGATCACCAATGAAGGGGCCGGCCGTCTTGGAGTAGGTCAGGGAGTAGCCCCAGAACATCCATTGGAAGGTGATGGTGGCTGCGACCATGAAGCTCTGGAAGAGCAGCGCGACCGACGACTTGCGACGAGAGAGACCGCTGTAGAGGAAACCAATACCGGGGATGATGGGCCACACGACGATGGAGCAGAAGGCAATGTACACGGCCTGGTACTCGACTCCGACGAACTTCTCGTTGACGTTCATCTCGAGGGGGTTTCCACCCCACTCGTCAACCTGTGGAGGACCATGTCAGTCGCGCTCGACGCGTCTCCAAGGAGAAGAAAAGGGGCGGTGATCAACGTACCGGCGCGGCCTCTTCGGCCTCCTGGCGCGCAGCCAGCACGGCGGAAAAGATAGACATGATGACGGCGTCGGTTGTCGCGTGCGCGCGTTGCTGCAGATGTCGTCTTCAGGAACGCCTCCGGCCTGAATCCCAATTCAATTCCCCGGGGCTCGGGGGGCGGCAGCAAGTTACCATTTTGTACCACACGTCGCAACCGCCCGCGTCCCAAGTTATCGCGCCAAGGGCTGCCTTTCTCTCCGCATCGAGGTAGATACCTGGTAGCTGCTGATAGCGATGGCACCGAAGCACTGGCTTGGCCGATATCCCCCCAAACCATTGCTGCTTTCGGCGACGAGATAAGCGGGGGGTTCGCGCTTGGCGTGGCGGCGTTTTGGGAGCAGTCCGGGGATGTGGAGCCGCCCGTGCCTTGAAAAAGTCTTGGAGAAAAGTCTTGGGCCTGCACGGATCTGTCGTTGGCGCTGCTGCCCACAGGCCAAGATGCTCTCTTATCTCTTGGCGTGCTTGATTGCGAACGGCCCCCAGACACGACAACTGGTTGGCATATGGAACTAATAACGAGTATGACTTGGACTTTGGGGAAGCTAGAAAAAGGGACGGCTGAGACGAATGGGGCAAAGCTGATAACGAGGGGACCTGCAGGGCAATCAGCGATTTCCAGGTCGAAGGAAGGAGCAACTATTGGCTGTCGGCTCGGGACGCGTTGCCGAGCACTCGCGATCTTCGGAGTTCGGGCACGGTGAGGGGCAGATCTCACCCTCGGTCTCAGTTGGCGGACAACGCAGCGCGGGGTATGCGATTGATCGATGAAGCGGTCAGGAAGTACGCAATCAAAGAAACCGGTGCTTGGGTTCGGACAAACGGCTGGTGGTCCTTTGACTCTGTGGAGACTTCAACACCTCACCGGCAGATAAGCAGAACTGGGTGCCGACGTGTCAAGAACATCATGAGAAGCAAAAGGGTTCGGAAAATGGTGTGATAGTGAGAGGAGAAGGAAAATTGCGGCAGAAGCCCGTGGTCAAATTGCTTTGGTGAATAACTACTTGTGGGCGAGGTTAGGGAGTGTTGAAGCAACAACATGAACATTTTGCAACTATTTGAGGAGCCACCATACAGCAGCTAATGATGCGTTCAACGCCCCCAAGGTTTGACCAAACGTGCAATAGGCTTTGCTTAATGACCTACAGAAACGAGTTGCCTATAGGTTCGGGTAGGGTGAATGGCCCAAGCACACAGACCAGACTTGAACCTTGGAAGCCTGAGACTGAGTCTGGCGGTTATTGAGGTTGTTGTCCAGTGCGGCCTGGGATCGCACCAGAAGTGCGTTGGATCGTCATGGAGTTCCCTCTCACCCCAACTCGAGAGACGGCGCCAGATGTCACACACCCATTGAGCCAGGGTTCCTCGACTTGCTGATGAACGATTCGAGTAAAATGGCAAATCCGCCCCATCGCCCTTCTCGACCTCGTCCGTGTTTGAATCTTCATGCCTGTGTCGACAGCACAAGGCTAAATCACGGCCAGTCTTAAAACATAATAGCATTGTTCCTCAGAGAAACTGGCAAAGATTAGGCTAAAACTCCTATTGAGAAAAATTAACAACTTGAACCCCAGCTGAGCTGTGTTCAAAGTGAGCCTGAGAACAAAGACCTTTGCGGAGCAAACTGGAACCACTGAACTCAAGCCAACTCAACCCAGTACGACACCAAACGAACATCCCAATCCACAACCATAACATCCCTCAACCCGCCGGCGCCATCGACGGCTCCGCCACCACCACCCTCTCCCTAACCCACCCCGCCACAACTCCTGCAACCTCCTCCACCCCCTGCGCCTCCGTATCAACCACCAAATCCGCCCCTCTCACCAACCTCTCCCCCATCCCAACATGCTCCGCAATCCTCCTCTCCAGCTTCTCCTTATCATGCTTCTTCCACCTCGGCCTCTCCTCCAACCTCTCCCTCCTCGTCTCCTCCCCCACCGCCAAAGCAATCGAATAAATCTCCCCCACCAATGCCCTATCCGGACAAGCTTCGAGTTCGGATTTTTCAATAACGCCAGCCAGGACTAGGGGTCGTCCGCTCTGCGCGTTGGCGTACGCGATGAGGAGCCAGCGCTTTAGAAAGGCGTTGCGGTCGCGGTTGGTGACGTCGACGAGGAGGTCGCCGCCTACGACGAGACAGTCGGGGAGGAGAGGGCGGAGGTGCCGGATTAGGGTGCTCTTGCCGGCGCCCGATGGGCCTGAGATGAGGAAGAGGGGGAGGAAGTTGGCGGGGACTTGGGATTTGCATGAAGAGCAGGTTAGGGTGGTGTTGCTGCCGGTGCCGGAGAGGGCGAAGGCGTCGCATTGGGGGCAGGAGAGGGGCATTTTTGATGTTTGGGTAGGATTTGTGGTGTTTTTTGGGTGGGTGGCTGTTGGTTGAGCTTTCCGTTGAAGATGAAGAGTGTGGATGAGAACGTGACAGCGTGTCTAACAGCTCCTGGCCAGTCAGCGTGCGGATGGAATTACGCCGTCGCGGGTTACACCAATACGTCAAGCCATGACTCGGAGCTTCGGCACTCCCAGCTTTTCGGCCTCGGCATTGAGGGCATCGACTTCCTCTTGGACAAACGGGATCCCGTCCTTCAACCGCTCCTCCTCGGTCAACTGCTCAATCTCTCCCGGGAAGTAGATCCTCTCCACCCCCTCCGCCTTATCCGACTCCACAACCTTCTTGTACAGCACATCCTAAACCCACATTAGCCTCTACTCACAGCTCATCACTAGGTGCGCAGAAACTCACCATCCTCTCCCTAAACTCCTCCAAACTCACAAACAAATCCGGCTTCATCGCCACCATAAAATGCCCTACATCCCCCGGACCCTTCAAATCATACGGCCCCACCACCCCGCCCGCAAACGCCGAACCGCTCATAACCCCCGAAAACACATCCATCATAACCGCCAGCGCCGCCCCCTTCGGGCCCCCCATCGGCAACATCACCCCCCTCAACGCCTCCGCCGGATCCTCCGTCTCCCTCCCCTGCGCATCAAGCGCCCAACCTCTGGGTATCTTCTCCCCCCTCCTGAGCGCCTTGTGGATTTTTCCACGGGCCGCCACGCTGGGCGCCATATCGAGGATGAACGGGCGGGAGTCTTTGCCGCCGGGGGCGCCGCACGCGATGGGGGATACGCCGAGGAGTTGCGACCTGGAGCCCCATGCGGGGAGGGCGGGGGAGGAGTTGGTGAAGACGAGACTCATCATGTTGGCGGTGAGGGCTTGGCGGACGAGCCAGGCGGACATGCCGAAGTGGTTGGAGTGTTTGACGCTGTGGGAAGTGTCAGATTGTTAGTTCCTTTTGGGGATACTTTATGTGGTCTTGGGAGCTGAAGGAGGGTTTTGGCTGTTGAGAGCCCAAGGGGAAAAGGACAGAATCGGGAGGGACACTGCTCTCAGGCTGGTTTGCACTTACGAGACGAGGCCGATGCCGTAGGTTGAGGCGATGGAGCAGGCTGTGGACATGGCGAGGTGGGCGGCGGGGAAGCCGAATCCGTTGTGGGCGTTGACCTTTTGGTGTCAGTGCCGAAGAGCGAGGGGTAGAGGGGGAGAGTAGAGGGGGAGAGATAAGAGAAAAAAAAGTAGAAAGGCTACATACCTGAGCAACAACAGGCGTCACTTGCGTAAGACTAGGCTCAGCCTTGGGATCTAGTACGCCGGCATGGATGCGGGCCAGGTACGAGGGGATGCGGTTGATGCCGTGCGAGTCGACCCCGCGGAGGTCGGCTTCGACCAATCCCTGGGCGATTATGGCCGCATTGGGAGCTGACACGCCCGATGCTGTGAGGAGGCTCACGACGAACTCCCGGGCGTCTTGGTTTCGTATGCGGAGGGCTGCCATGGGTGAGATTGTACTGCAAAAAGATGGTGGAGTTACTGGAAAAAGATGGTGGAGTGGTGAGGTGAGATGATGACGGAGATGATGACGGGTGGAGATGTACGGATGGTGTGCGATGCGGAGAAGGGTTAGGGTCGGGATTGGATAAGGCCGAGTGTTAAGGGATGACGGACGGTTAGTTATATTCTGGGCGAAGAAGCAAAAAGATGGGCTTTGGTTGCTGTTTCTTGGAGTTGTCAGTCTTGGTGTTAGAATGTTTCTTTTTCTTTGAGACCGATGGTCGCGCTGGCTTCCGTCAGGTGTTGGCTGATGAGCCCGAGCTGTGGAAGTGTCCAGTTTCCCACTCCAGACCGAACTTCGACTCCGGAGGAACATTCGAATTCATGGCTGGAAATTGACTTGGGACTGACCAATTGAGATGATTTGTGTGTCTTTCTCCGTGGTTTTGGAGAAAGAACCTACAATGCCCTTGTCACCGTAGCATTGCCTTGTCAGGGGCGAGGGCACGGTCAACAAACACAAGCCGTTGCTAAAGAATCATAATGCACAGATAGATTGCGAGCTTCAAGGTCTCTACACATTCAAAGACCACATTCATTGGTGATTTCATCATATTTCAATATCTCAATCCTATCAAACATCCAAGGTATCATGCGGCAAAAAAGAGCTCTCAAAAACTCAGGGTTGCACATCCGGTGCGAAATAAAAGCAAACCCATCCCTTCGTTTCCATTCAAGATCATCCATCCATCATTACCCAGTAACCCCAATCTGCTCAAACACACAACTCACGCTCAAAGAGACCAAGAAACTTGATTTGCGTTGTCGTACTCGGACGAGGCGCAAAGACTGGGGGCCATCTGCAGCTGAGTAGAACCCAGAATACCGAGCGAGCCCGAGACTCTGGTGGCATACGCATCCTGGAACCAAACGTCCGTGAAGCTGGCGAAGCCTGAGAGACCTGAGCCGTAGTAAGGACGCTCGACAACCCAGTCGGCGTCAATGCGGCCGAGAGCCTGGCCGTTGTTGATTGTGATGGTGTAGGCGTAGCCTTGGCTGATGTTGGAGAGGGTGCTATGGGATAGTCAGCCTCTGAATCGACTGCAGAAAATTTGAGGACACCTTACATCTTGGCCGATGTGCTGGAGGTAGTGTTGATGGTGAGTTCGAACCAGTCGTTGGCGGCCACTGGAGGAGGAGTCAGTGTCAGATTCAGGGGTCGGAGGAACGACAAGAACTAACCAGGAAGAGAGCTGATGGTGTAAGCACCATTGGGGAGCCACTGCCACCATGCCTCGTTTCGGACGATACCAGTGGAGTTGTCGATCTTGCAGACTGTCCCTGACTGCAGCAGGGCGCTCGTCCACGTGTCTCCGTCAATGCCGGCCCAAGCAGCCACAGCTTGGGGGTACTGTGTCACTCCGGTCCGCTTAGTGCAGGTGGGATGCTGGAAGTAGGCGTGGATGAGCTTGATCTGGTTGGCATTGGTGGCATGGTTGACGGCGCCGCACCAGTTGGCACTGGCAGCGGTGGGGTTGGCTCTCTTTCTGACGATTGGGTCGACTTCAGCTTTGGCCTTGTCGGGGAGGAGCTTGACGGTGCTTGGGGCGTTCTTCTTTGTGTCGATGCGCTCAAGCTTGATCTCGGACTGGGGAATGGGTTTTCCCTTGAACGTGGCTTCAACTTTGAAACTGAACTGCTTGAGCTCAAGCTGCGCTGCAACCTGACTTGCCAGGCAGGCAGACAGAAGAAGGGCGGCGAAGTGTCTCATGATGCCAGAAAGCGAGAGCTGTTTGATTGCTGAAAAATAGTTACGATTCAAACGAAGGACTGTGCAGGACCTTGACAACTCGGAAGCTGTCAAGAAAGCGGATGAGCAGATATCGCCAAAACATCGCTGGGTAGCACCTCCTTTTCTATTTTTCTCTCTGGTTGCCTCTGGTCCCGTTCGAGCCCTTTACGCTCGGTCTCAGCTAGTCAATTAGGGTCCTTCAGGGCGGTGTCCTTGTCCGCGTGCCATGCGGGCAGGTAGCATTTCCCGTGGGGCTCCCAACAAGCGGATCTGTAAACGGACCGGGCATGGTGTAGCAGGCCTCGGCGGGCTGAGACTTGCATCCCGGCTGTCGATAATTTGAGTCAACCTTCCCATATCCGGGTCGACAACTCTGGGCTCTGAGCTAAGGGGTGGACGCCAACCCCTGTGATGGCTTGCAGCTCGTGCAAATGACTGAATTTCACCTCCGGCAGCCTGCGTCCTCAAGCAATCCAGATGCGGGGCTAGGCGCCGATGGACGCTAGCAGACCATCTCTGTGGAGCGGCTGGGTGCGAAATGGAACATCGCCACACTTTTTGTGTGGGCCGATACTCCGCCGTTGATTGAGGGGTGGGTGGTAGTTGGCACGTCCGGGGCCCGGCCCCACACGATTTCCGGAGGAGGTGGTAGGGCAATGTAGGCAGCAAGCCATATTCCAGCGCAACCCTGGGTGCTGTAGATTACGCAGGCAGATGCAGGCACCAACCGCTTTCTGTCTCCTGCAACAACGGCTGGCCGACCCGACCGAACGGATCGTACTGTGCACGCTGTACGCGCTCGGACCGATCCTGTAGGTCAAGAAATATGTAAGGTACGTGTTTCTGATCTTAGACACTATAAGTCGTCAGTGGCTATTGCTTGCACGACATGCGGCGCTGTTTGTTGGTGGTGCAGATCGGTTTTCAACGTCGCCTCTGCGGCTGCCCGTTTGCCGCTTGCAGTGAGCGAGCGCCCTGATGAGGCTGCCCGCATCTCATCTCTTGTCGATGGGAATATGCATCCAGTGATGACTCGATCCCGAGCTGACCCGACCTAGCGCTAGCGCATCCCGCGCGTCGAATCTTTGCGCCCGAATCGGCTTGGACAAGTGAAGGCGGCGCAGCGGAGTTGTGCGCCAGAATGAGGTGGTATTGGCAGCCACGCTCGCTGAGCAAACTATTGGGGGGTTGCAGCGCATCGAGCTTTCTCTAGGCGTGCCGAGAACGCGCGGGCTGTGCGGAGGAGGGCTCGCTCTAGAGGCTGATTCGGTGAGCAGCAAGATGAGAGGGGATGAACGACTGCCGACGTTGAAGCCATATGCCATGTGGTAATTTCCAGAAGAAAGCGCACAACGTAGCGCATGCAGAGCAGCGTGGAGGTGCGTTAGCGCAGCGCAGGCGGCAGGCATGTCGGGAGGGCGAGTTCTGCGAAGGGTAATGCGGGTTGATGCAGGCACCGCAGCAGTCGTTCCTGCCTCCTCCAGTTCAACAACACCTGGTTTTTTTCAGCTCGCCGATCACCGCTGCGTGTCATGGTTCATTCCCCGCAGAGGTGCCAAGATGATGCATCGGGACTTGGATTACAGCCCTCGCAGCCTTCCCTTGGCTCTTGTCAGGTCCGACACGGATGGTGGTAACCCCGCCCGGAGTGCTACGGCCGATGGGACATCTGGATGTCAGGTGAGCTACGGTAACGTCGTACCTGCTATTGTGAGACACCAGCGCCCGAGACACGGTCTGACTGACAGCGCCGTGACAGCGGAGGATTGCACCGAAGAGTGCGGGAAGATATTAAGACAAGGGGAACCGAATGGCACGATCGGATCAGCAAACCAACCGATGGGGGCCATTGGTACCGAATCCCCTCACCTCGTGCCTCGAGCGCCTCGCCGCCGCAGCTCTATTGGGTGCCATTAGGCCACCCCCAACTTCGCAACGGGATGCAGGGGTCGATGCGGGTCGGGACGCTCAGGCGGATTCGCAACACCAACCAACGTGGGTTTTCTCGCAGTTTTCGCGTGATGATGCGCCTTGCATCCGAACTTATGCAGCCACGGGCAAGGCCATCACCGAGACTGACGAACTCGGGCAAACGAGCCCGCTCCCGGTCCGCTTCCGCAGCGCGCTGATCCTTTCCCGCAAATGAGTTGTGGTGAACACCCTCAGCCGGCTTCCGGCTGCGACCGAGCACGTCTACGAGCCAATAGCAAGCTGGATGCATGGGTATGCCCTCCTACAAATCAGGTCTACACCTCACTCTTCCCCTCCTCTTACACATCTCCACCGAAACTGATGGGGGCAGCTGAGCAACCACTACAGACTGAAAGAGGAAACAGCGCGAACGCCACCCGTCTCTCGCGACATAGACAACGACTCACGCCAGTCAGTAGGCCCGATGTCGCGAGAAGCTCCCCTCAACACAGCCTTGTTGCCGCCGTGTCCCCGATGCTCGGCAAGAAACATCGCCTCCCCTCCTGACCGAGACCTCACCTCCCATAGCTCGTAAACACCGACACACAGACGCCCTCGCAGGACTCGGCTGCATCAATAGATCCTCCTGAGTCTGCTCTGGAACATGCTCCTCGCTCGATATCTGCGAGGAGCTGCGTCATGATACCCTCCTTCACCCGAGACTCAGGTGACCGCCAAATCCTTGGGGGCCGTATCCGGGAGCCTGCATCATCCGAATGCAGAATTATGTCAGGTCAATGCACCAAGTGCGTAGCTGCTCGTCAAGGGGCTCATCACCTTGAGCCTCATTCCCCTCCTCGACATCATGATCCAAGGGAAACCGGGCAACCCGCCGTTCCCACACCGAATGAAGGGCGGACTACGAGTCCCAAGACACTAATGCCAGGCAGACACCACCGCTAGACCACGAGCAAAAAGTCAGGCACACCTGGTTGCCCAGGCATCATATCATCTCTCCCGCCGGGAATTGAACCCGGGTCTCGAGCGAAGGCATTACCAGATGGTATTGACAAGCTCACATACTGACCACTATACTACGGAAGATGTGTGGATGTTGCCATCCACGGTAGTTCGGTCGTGCCTGGAATCTCGGAAACGGGGAATCGAACCCCGGGCTGCTGAGTACTCAGTGTTGAGAGTCAGCGATGTTAGCCACTACACCATATCCGATTTGTTGAAAACCAGTCTGGAAAATTTGACCTACGAGGTGGCAACCAGGGTTTGGTAAGTGGGGATAGGGCTCCCGTCTTGTGGGTTCCATTTTTACTCTCCTGCAGCATGGTGTGGACTCCATTTCAGTTTTCTTGGTATTATGGGCACGGCTGAGCAGAGGTCCACAGCGGGAAGAACCTCCGTCTCCGCCTTGGAAGTTGAATCAAACCTGCAGATCAAGAGGGTACCGCCCCCTGAGATATCAATAATTTGCAAACAATCTCGCCACGCGGAAAGAACAAAGTAGGTGTGGCAGCTCGCGGCACAAAAGACGGGTCCAAGTTGAGTTTGAACCTCGGCTCAGCACCACAGTCAGTTTGCAGCAGCAATTACCGACTGCCTGAGTGCTCGGATCACCTCTTCGTCAAGTTTGAAGATAATGTTGAGATTCAATATTTGAAATCATTTGCCACGCGGGAGGTAGTGCGGGCGTAGTGTTCGGCATAGCACCGAGCCGTGACCCTCGGCCCGGCGCCGCAGACTAACATGAGCAAACAAGCTGCAGTGACACGCTGGGTACAGATGCCCAATCCAATTGAGATCCCGTGGGCTTGCTCTCGGACAGCTTACTACGCATGCTGATAAGCCTGTCCAATCAAGATATCGTTTCTGATTTTGGACAGTCAGTTTGACGTCGTACGAGTAGTAACATTTCCTCTCTATCATTTACCCTTTTCATTCCCGCACCCTACGTGCATGAGACCATCACCCACGCTGACCGTGTAATACAATGAACAAAACCAATTGTGCCAGATCCCATCCCCATTGCCAACTCCAGAACGAAGCGCCATGCCCCCTTTCCCAGCCGCTGAACTCCCCTGAATTCCAAATCAAAGTTACACAAACAATCCCAAATCCCATCCTACTGCCCCCCCTTTGGCCTCCTCCTAGCCCCCTCCAACAGCCCAGCAAAGGGCACCTGTCCCACCTCGTCCGGATCCGGCGGAGGCACACCGCACCGCACCTCCAAGCTCCTCCACAACCCCCCAAACGCCCTCTCCTCTGGTATGAACACCGCCGTGTTGACATACATCCTGCACTTCGGCTCCGCAAACAACCTCGCCTCGCACCCGTCGACTTTGTTAGCTACAAAGTTGGCGCAGCCCGCGGGAGACGGCATATCGATGCATCGCGGCGCAGTAAGGACAGGCGTGCCGGAGGCGGAAAGTGGGGGCGGGGGAATGGCGATTTTGAGCATGACGCCGCCGCGGCAGTGGTAGGGCCCTGGCACGCCGGTGAAGATCGTTGCGGTGATGGGGAGGTTGGTCGCCGTGTTGTTGGAGGTGGGGTCGTCGTTGATGGTGACTTGGCCGGCGGTGTCTTCTTGGATTTGGCCGCTGGCGGGGACGTCCTCTGCGGGACTGGGACTGGGGACGGGGCCGGGACCGGGGAGGGCGTGGGTGGTGGCGACGAGGAGGAATAGGTGGAATGGGTGATGCATTCTTTCGGGGTTTGCCGTCGGGGCGCCGAGCCGGGTTGCGCGATATTTTTCTGTTTGATTCTCTTTGAAGGGTGTCGCTTTTGACTTGTCAGATAGCACAACGTCGAGGTCGGAGTTCGTTAGCGAACGGGAGGTGGTTGTGTGGTTGGGGTGGCGAGGCATTACTCGAGATGCCAAGACCTGTGGGGTTTCACAACCGTCTCGAACAACCTGGACTGCTGTCGTGCCAGTGCGTTGGCCTATCAGGTGAGGAGAATAGCAGGGTATCTGTTTGCACTGGTAGAGATGTTTCTACATTGAGAAACAGACGCACGTCATAATGAGAAATGTTAGGCCAATCGTTGTAAGGGTGAAGATGCAGACAGCCTTGAGTTTCAAGCCCTATGCCGCTCCGATTTGATGCCGACTCAGCGAGTTCATAGTCTTTAGAGCTCTTCAATGCGTGGGCCAGGAACTGAGACACTTGACTTGTCGACAACATCCAAACTTGGGGCTAGTCCAGTGCCCCGAAGCCAGACAGGCTGTGGTGTCACCACGCGGCCACCACACCATCGGAAAGCTTCGTTGTCGGATTGGCCGGGCCCGGCAACCGGGCGTCTGGAAAGGTCTTTTCGGGTCGAACTCCGTATCCCCGCCCGGGCTCGTGGGATTGCCGGTTCGCTTGATCGAATCGCCGACATGTTTGCGTTCCACGGCGGCCCGCCGTACGGCCCGACGGCGACAGGACGCTAGCTTATGCTTGACCTCTCGGATGGCTGCGTTGACTGGCCAAGAAGTCCCCAAAGTGGCCTGATGTTTGAAAGATTGCAACAATGGTTGGCCAATCCCTCGAAGGGAGTCCACCGAACTTGAAGTGTCAACCAGCGACAGCTGCAGAATGCTGCGTAGAAGTCACGGCCCTGTGTCTCCTGGTCAGGCGCCCTAGCCGCTCGGAGGTTACAAACTGTTGGACTTCTCAAGCCGATAGGGCCGCCGAACTGTCTTGAAAGACCGAAGCCTTGGCCCGAGGAAGCCACCCACCAGCCAAGTATAAAAGGTGCTGTGATCGCCCATGTCGAGGTTGATATTTTTCACTGGCACTTGAACACAACCAACAAACCTGACACTCGACCAACAACCCACGCCCCAAAGCCACCATACTTGCCAAGATGGAGCCTTGCACCTGCGACAAATGCTCGTGCGCGAACTGCAGCGGCTGCGGTTGCTGCGTATGTGTCTCCATATTCGTGCCTGCTAACGAATACTGACTTGTCGTCAACACTAGTCTCACTGATGTAGGATTTCGAGGTGAACGTGCTCGAATTGCGGGCTGAAAGGTTGGGGCAGAAAGCACGTCGAATTGCTGAAGGATGAAGCGCGAAAGGGAGACGAAAACGCATCAGAGGTCAGAGAATGGAACAATTGAAGCTGAAAATCTCCTCTATTGCCCTCTTGAAACGCCGCGAGACCGCTGGTTGCCGGCATGAAGGGTATCGTGAGAATCGTGCCGGCCCAGCCTCTACATACAAAATGCAACAGTCGTCGTTATCGTCACAGCATCCGCCGGTCGCCATGTCTATATGCTCTCATCTAACGCTCCATCATCTACCCAGCTTTGTGGGTGCCCAATCGTTCAGCCAACCCCTGGCCTTATTGAGATCAGCGCCCTCTGCTTCGAGTGCAGCAATGCACCATTCCAGCTCCCATACGCCCTCGGCGGCCAGCAATCCAGCCATCGTCTTCTTGCGCTGGTTCGTCTCGTCGACACAGAAATGGGTGGGCTGGCTATGATCTTGGATATCCTCCAAGAGCGGCTTCACCAGCGGCAGAGCGGTGGCGGCGCTGGACCCAAGTTTGTCCAAGCCGCGATTCGCCCGTCCTGTCTTGCACCATTCGTTGAAGCACCACTTCTTCCCGCATCCGACCATGAGCTGGGTCAAATAGCGCCTTTCGATTCGACGGCGCAATGCCTTGCCCTCTGGATCATGCATGCTGACATAGAGAGGCGAGAAACACAAGCTGCACAGCCCGAGGTCATTCCCTGGCCCCTGCCCCATCCTTGTACCACCGTTGATTTGGCCGCGTGGCCCGACACCGTGGAGAGTTCGCCCACAAAGCGCATTCCTGCACACCTCCGGCTTCACCCGCGAGACCTTGTCTAGCTCGTGGTTTGCGACATGAGCCGCCATGTCCCGGAGGCGGACAATGGCGTCGCATAAGTGGCAGTTTGTGGTTCGCGCTCCGTCGGCCCGCTCGTGTGCGGTGAGACCCGTGAGTACCGTTTCGGCTTCCGATGACGGGTCAAGGGGGTCGCCTTCCTGGGGAACCTCGAGGTGGCAGAACTGGCAGAGAACGAGCTTTCCAGGACATATTGTAGTCCGGTGGCGGGCTAGTTCTGGCAGGGAGGGGAATGTGAACGACGGCCCACATGAAGGGCAAGTGTGGCTTGTGTGCTGGACGAAGTCGTGTTTCTCTTTGCTCATCGCGTTGGACCCGTAGGCATCTTGATGTGTTGGACAGTGCCAGTGGTTGGCCCATTCTTCGGAAGACTTCTTGAACACATTGTTGCAATGGGGGCAGAGAATGTTGTTCCGAAGACAAAAGTTTTCGTGCAGCAGCATGGTGCGTTTTGGGATCCACTGCCGACAGTTCCTGCATTGTTCTTCGTCCGCTGATTTGGCCGGCGAGCCATCGACGTCAATTGGTAATGTTGATGACCCCTCCGTTTCGACCGACTTGGCCCTGAGGGTGAAGCGACGCGGGTTTGAACTGGTGTCAGCGCTGCCAGCGGAAGAGAACCCATGCACGGAGATCAGCAAAGCCTCCGCGTTCTCAAGCTCGGCGTTAGTAGGCTGGATGATGATTCGCTTCACCCCATCATCTGGCGATGAGAAGTCCGCAAAGATGTGTTCCGAGTCCCTGGGGGTTGCCCGTTGTCGCTTGGATCTCGGGCTCATAAACAAATCGACTTCCTGGCCATCCGCGATGGCCAGTTCAATGGCGATCGCGCGAGACTTGTCCCACGATGGGAGATCATAATCGACGTACTCCCCCTCCAGCACTTGACCCTCGACGTCTTTCCAGATGTCTATCGTGTGCCCGACCGAGCTCCCAGACGTGGCGCCTGGTTTTCGATGTGCCTTGGCAGCGATTTGTCGCACGGTTTCTCTCGCCTGCTCCTCGTTGAGCGCCTCGATATCGACCTCTAGGTCGGTGTCGACCACACAGATTCCATCTCCTTCTGGCCCAAACTTGTCCACCAAGAAGCGGAACTCTTCTCCCTTGACGCCTCGGACAGACAGGATCGAATCTTTGGTGAGAGTTGTGAAGCTGGCTCGAAGTTGCCTCTCAAGAAGAGACTTCCAGTCATCGGGATTATACCCCGCCTCGAGCGGCCTCAACCTGACGTATGTCCCCTTGGGGAGCTGTCGGGCTTTTACTGTAATCCAAAGCGCATCGTCCTCTGCTTTCTCGACCTCGCTCTCGTCCCCCGTGAGGTCGACCACAGGAGACGGAGATTTCTGCTTGATATCGCCCGCTTGTATGCCTAAAGCATCGAGAAGATAGGGGCTGAGCGCGACCTCCCCCTCGTCGGCCGAGAACTCGCGGATTCCTGCGTAGACAGCGTTGCCGTTCTTCTTATTCACCAGTTGGAACATCAACGGGTGCGGTAGTTTTTGGTACGTGTCGCGATCCTGGGATCCGTCCCGCCATGTTCCGTTGGAGACGTACGGGTTGAAGCGGTCGAAGGCAGTGAAAGCGTGCGGTGCTGTTGAACTCGCGGCCGCGGTGGAAGCGCTGAGCAGTTGCTCGAGGGCCGATTGCGGGAGGAGGATCTTGTCCCCTTGAAGGTCTTTTGCCGCCGCACGCGAAGGGTGTGCAGCGCGAAACGATGCTGACCAGTTCAGCGAAACCGTCTCCTCCTCCATGCTTGAGAGCGCTTGGAGCACAGGTGTTGGGTGGTGGTCATCCTCACCCTCGCCCAACTCAGTTCCGAGGCCTGCGGCTTCATAAGCTTGGTGCGGGGTGCCAGCTGCGCTTGCCACAGCTGATTAGATAACAAAGGGCACTAGGCCCGAATGGGAGGTGGGGCGCCACAACGCCACAAAGGCTGGAATCCCTGACGCACGTCTTGCTGGAGGGTAGCCGAGGCCATCCTCGCTTAGTCACTATCGATAAGGCAGTCACTATCGACAAGGCAGTCACTATCGATAAGGCAGCCACTCTCTTCCCCTGAAGACAGTAGCCGAGAGCTGTGGTCAACCATCATCAATCCCACACCATCGAAGCCAAGAGCCTGCAACGCACCAGAGTGAGTGCGTGAGGCCAGAGGCTTCCAATATCTGTTTCTGAGGAAGCGCTATGATGGTGACTAAGCAGGATTCCCAAGGAGAGTTCGATATGCCCCGATTGAGCGGGTGCTTCGGGAAGTGGTGAGAGAGTTTTCTAGCGAAAACCATTCTATACTCTTGTCACGGTTTAATTATCGACTTTCATTCTCTCCCATTGTCTCCCCTTCCTTTCCATATTCAATGCGGTGCTAATTTAAACCGTGTGATCCAGTTCTTGCCGTGCCGCACGGAAGGATTCATATCACGGCAGGCTACAGCCCAGCCTCTCGGGCCCTAATTACACCGTACCGCTGTGCCGCAATGCGGCTGATCCAGCATGAAAACCGCAGCGGCGATCACCTTAACCGCTGTACGTCGGCTAGCAGAGGTTCTTGGTTGAAAGGCCTTGGCGACTGATCGCGAGCCTGGTTAAAGGCAGGCAACAGTCTTTGATTCTTGGCCTACATGAGAGGGTTCACCGAGATGGTTACGAGTATCCATATACGGTCTCCCAAGAGTTTGGAGGATGTCCGCCTTGTATGGTTCTTTTGCAGAGTGTGCCTTGTAGCTCTGAGATTGAACATACACCGACGCAGGCCATCATCAAACCCATGGCCCAAGGCGTCTCGGCACGCAAGCGAGGTCCTTTCGAGGCTGTGGGCAGGATTTTCTGCGCATGGTAACCTTTGCAAAGGATCAAAGTTCAATCTCTCGGTGGTTGCATCACGATGCTGAAAGTTGAGGGAACACCAAAAGGGGTGACCGAGAACATGGAGATGCGCAGAGGGATTTATGTCTCAGCCTCAGGTATCTTGGCTTGAGAGGGGGGAATAAAGTATAAATAATAGAGCTTCAGCCGGTCTCAAGGCCTTCTTTCCTGGCAGTTCATCATCAGCTTCCTCTTCTCTCAATTCAAACTTCATCATGGTCTCGATCAAGTCCCTCGTTATCCTCGCCTTCGGCGCCCTCACCTCGGCCGAGTACCTCGGCATTGTCGAAATCACCGGCCAGTGGTACGACGAACAGTCGTGCCACGAACAGGCGCCGATTTGGCGCATCATGGACTACGGCGACAAGCACATAGACGCGGCTGGCGGCCGTGAGTGCAACTCGCGCGGCAGGCTTCTCGCGTCCAACACGCGGAGGCTTGAGGGCTGCAGTAGCGGCTGGAACAACGGCTATCGGGTGTGCACAACCTCGTACGGCGCAAATGTGCACAAGAATGGAAAGCACCAGCGGTGTATCAAGGAGAGAACTACTGTCTATCACTGTGGGTTTTTCTGTTTTTCTCCATGACGGTTGTGGTCGAAGAAAAACGCTAATACAATGGATCTCTGCAGGCCTGTCTCATGTCCCTTGCTGGGAAACCCACAGGCGTGTGATGAAGTGCGAGGGGAAGTGGCACAACGATACTTGAACGCTCTATTAAGGGGGAGGAAGGCTTTGTCTTTGTTTCAATTCTCAGCAGAACATTTGTCCCGAGCTTCATGTTCATGTTGTTTTGTCTTCTCGGATGCTTGGAGGTTCCTACACTTGATGTTTTATAGCTCGGTACCTAGGTATTTGCTCAAAGCTGGGAAACAATAGAGCTCTTTTGCTAGCAAAATAGGGGTAAACATGCACCGTGCCAATCCCCACAGGTCCGAAACCCAAACCGAGGGTGATGATGAAGACGGTGGTGGAGGTGATGATCCATGCGAGGAGGACTGTTGGATGTCTGGTATTGGTCAGTCGTCTCAGGAGCGTAAATAGGGGTTCGAAATGATGCGCGCGCAGTTGGGACGCCCAGTCTGTGAGTTGCTGCATTGGGAGGAGAGCCATTGCAATATAAGGTATCGTCTATCTGAGAGGGGGATAACAGTACAGAGATAGGGAGTTAATTCATGTGAGATAATGGAGAGGATAAAGCATAGTTGTTCGTTTGTAGGGATAGATTGCAATGGCGTTCTTGATGGCGATGAATGTTTACCTACGTAGGTAAGTAGTTTAATATAATTCAGGATCTCAGAGAGAGGGAGAAGGGAGGTGACGGGGTACGTACCGACGCTCGGGCCAGTCACATCGATAGTGGGGCACACCTCGAGCTCAGGACCACGTCCCGTCGTTGCTGGAGCTCTTGACATTTCCTTCAATCCTCTTCAAACATGGAAATTCTTGCAGGGCCAAAAGCCATCAGATCAAAGGGTTCATGATCTCACAACACCTACTACCACTACTCAACTGCATAGGGAGGTGTTCGAAACCAAATGCTCTTGATCTCTTCGAGCTCAACACCCACTTCACCGTTTCAAACTCCAACTGGCACTCCTGAAGGAAACTTGCCAAATGACTTGGGAACTTTCAGGCAATGGGATAAGCTCTAAACCTATATTGGGACCTTCTCTATATCGTATCGATTCAGGTACGCACCATACCCAAGTCTCGCATTCGTCTGGGGCTAGATGGAGGGTGTTTGGAGGGTGTTCGGAGGCTGGCTTGAAATTCCCAGGAATGACAGCTGACCCCCACCCAAGCTCAAGCCTCCGCAGATGCGGATTCGAAACCAGGTACCTAGGGTAGGACTCGGACATCGCCATGCGCCGCCTTCCAATCGATGAACTCATCTGTACTTTGGCGAATAGTTATTTGGAGTACGGCATGCTCCGTACAGGTCTCGAATACCGTTTACTACGGCTATGCATCGTTGAGTTTCAGGCAGTCGTGGCACTGAAGCTGGAGTGGTCTTTTCACAACCCCACACTTGACATGCGGGGATACCTATCCGCGCCGAATCCGGGATCCCGAGCCGACTCCGCATGCACGGCGATAAGATAAACTGGACAAACTGGAATGCCATTTAGCCAGTCGCCGTTTCGCAGCGCGTCTCAGAGGCTTGCAATGTAACTCGATCTCAGTGTCCCCCACTGCCAGCACACCAAGAGAGATGCAGGGTCCGACAAATGGCAGTAATACGCGAAGGACGAGCCGCGGGAGGCGCCTTCTTTGACGGCCCCTATTGGCTAAAGGTTCACCTGATGCAACCCTCACTCCGCACCGGAGAACCGTCGCGGCGCAAGATCTCCGAGTCTCGAACCACGGCGGTAGCACACCCGCGATCCCAACGCCCCATCTAGATCTCCCATCGACTGCTGGTAGCAGCGCCGAGCTCCCGGTTCGACTATGTCTCGGCCTCATTAGATCCGCTGCACGCCGCGCAAATCACCAACACCAAAGAAGCTTAGGAAGCGGTGACAGGGGTCGTTGGCTGCGTGTCGCGCCCGCGCCTTGACCGCCGCCAGTGAGCTGTCGTCCCATTTTTAAAGTTATCAACACCCACACACACGGACGGAGGTGCAGCTTTACACCGCCGACCTTCCTCTCGATCGCTCGCCATTGCCAGGTATCCAACCTTGCACATCAAGCCCGATCAGCGCTGCGCTGCGATGACCCAAACCGAGGGGACACACTGCAATCTGCCTGTTGAGATCCAGCACAGCGCTCTGCTGCACTTGCTGGCCAACTCGCTCGTTCTGAGCCACACGACGCCGTATCTTTCCTGCTACGATGTTCTGAACCTTGCCGCCACGTCCCGCGCGTTCCGCTTTCTCGTTTACCAAACTCCCCAGGTTTTCCGCCGTCTCGAGCTCAGCAACGTCCGAACCGCCCAGTTCGACATCGACGGCATCGACCGCGGAGGAGAAAGTTGGCGCAATAACCAGGTCGACGAAAACCTGACCGAGGATGAGTACGTTTCCCTTCCTGCAAAGCTGTTAGCCGTTGCTAATCACCAGAACCGCGAGCAGCTTCTACTCGGGGCCTCTGCGTGGCATCTTCTCCAGTCTTCGACGTGCCGATATCCTTCGAGATGTTCAGATTCTCAGCCTCGACGGCCTCTCTGTCACAGCCGAGTTAATCCACGATATCCTGATCGATCCTGCATTTTCGGTTCGGATCCTATCCATTCGGGGGGCCAAGAACCTCAACGAACGAAAGCTCCGAGGCGCCCTGCAATATGCTTGTCGAGAGTCAAGAGCCCCGGACACACCCAGATTGAAGGGGCTGTATATCTTCGGACCCAGAGACTCGGTATCGGCCTCCCCGCCGGCGAGCTCGGGATCGAGCCCTACGCCCGGCGGGTCTTCCCCAGTTTCCGATGTGGCCTTGTCCTGGAATACACGCAGCCAGAAGGCTCTCTCTGGCTCGTTGTTTGAAGAGCCAGAGGCATGGTATGCGCGGAGCGGCGAACAGTTTCCGCGCCGCATCAGCTCCGAATGGGCATCGACGCTGGTCGCCTGTGATGGGATCATTGCGTTCGACTCGGTTCTGTGCGGAGGGCCCCGACACCTCAACTCCCCGGCGTGGGGATCCATCAACATTGACGTCTTGAACGCCGCGGGCTCGCCTGCCTCTGCGAATGTGCCCCATTACGCGGTCGCAACCCACAGCTTGTTGGAGGGGTGTGCCGGCTGCGGCTCGGCCCCTGAAGGATGGACTGTTTGGGGGGAGTATGCCGCGACTAATCATCAGGACCCCTACGAGAGACGGACGAGCACCAGTCACTCACCCGACATTGGCCGCTTTCCTCTCCTTGCGCCGCCGCCGATGCATTCGGCAAACCTCAGAGCGGCAATGTGTCCTGCTGGTCAGCAAGTGAAGCCGCTGCCTTACTTGTCATCATCCATGAAGCACTCCAAGGCCAGGTTCATCCCTCGATGCGCCGAGTGCTTGCTGGATAGGTATTGTAAGGGGTGCCATCGTTGGTGGTGTGAAGCTTGCTATGTGGGCCCTTTCGCGCTCTCCGGCAATGACGAAGTGATGAGTCCAAACAACAGTAATGTAAGCCAGCCCCATCCAAGTCCCAGCGGCGAGGGTGTTAGTACGAGCAGGGGCGTCAAGATACGGTGCGGCTTTTGCGCGCTCGAAGCTTGCCAGCTACGAATGGGGGCAAGGCAAGAATGAGGTGCTGAGAACGGCCGTGATACGGGGTCATCTCGAGGACAGGACTGTGGTGCTCGTTGGTCGGCCACACCTGGCTTTTCATCGGGTCGCGCAAAAGGTTCTTTCCACATTGCCCTTTGCCATCCATTTCCCATTGCCATCCTACCTACCACTACCCTACGTCGGCGTTGTTGACCTATGCATATGGGCCCACGCTTACCCCCCTGGCTCCTAGGCTCGAGTATTCCGCGACTGCTGGGAGTGTGGGATGAACGTAAGTGTCGACTCCTGCCCTATCCCTGACGCCGTTATTGAGCATTTGTAGTGCCACAAGTGCATCGAGCACACCCAGCGGAGATGTCGGGCGTGCGGAGGAGGCTACTGCCTCATCCATAATGAAGGAAGCAACTCAACTGTGGTATGTTTTCCAGCCTCCGGAACGATGACAGACAGCCGCTGACGTTTTCCCCCTCTCTCCAGTGCGACTGTAAGGTTTCTCCCTCAACGAGCCGGCCCCTGGTGGCTCCGCCATGTTGAGATACATTTGCTGACGCGTCCGTAGGGTGTTGTTCGCGAGGAAGTCGACATGTCCGGGAGCTGTACTGAGGATTCCTCTTATCACGCCGCCCTCGCGACTTTAAACAAGCCCCGAGGAGTTGCGGGTCACCTTCCCTAATCGAAACCCTCTCCGCTCCCGATCCGGCATTCCCCGTAGCATTCCCATCGCCCATCCATCGAATCCTGTCATCAGATCGTGTATACCGGCACTACTCCACTCTTGTTATCGATTCCCTTGCATTGCATCATCACCACTACCTACTTGTTTAGCGATGGTCTCAATTAGCTCTGGCGTTTAGGATACTTTTTAGGAACAATTGCGCATCAATGATACCCGTCAATCTGCAAGAGCTCTCACTGCGTGTTCCTTCATCGTCACAAGCAAGCTGCAGCAAACCCGGTTAAGTCTGGTCTGCACATGTTTCTCGCAGCGCCTAGAACTCCTCCGAGCCAAACTCCAAACCAAGCCTGCGAAGATCAGATAGATAGCTCCCAGAAAGGAAGCATCCATCCCACAACGCCGCCAACCCTTGGCATGGAAAGATCGGGAGAACGCGCGTCGATTTTGCAGAAAACGGCATCCATGGAAGCACCCCCTCCCCGTCCCATTTAGCCCCCATTTCCCCGATGTTGCAGGCGCTGTATCTCAGAGCCCCATTGCTGCCCTGCCCCCCCTCGGCGGGCGACGTTGCAGCGCTCCCTAATATCCAGCACTCAATTGGCCACGGACGATGAGCGACTGCACCCCTGGCCGGCACTCGAGGACGGTTCGGGTGCCTATGCACCCCACAACCCGACGCGCCCACCTCCCGATGTCGAAGACGACGACGACGACGACGAAACTAGAGTGCATTGCGCGCAGTAGTCGAGCTGTAGATGACGGAGATGCAAGAAATACGGTATATCTCATCCAACTATTGCATCTCGCGTACGTTCAGTTCTGATCATCATCTGTGTTTCTTTTTTTGTACATTGTTTCGACAAAACATTTCCCCAAAAATTAATTTACCACTTCATCACGAAACGGAGCCCCAGCCCAACCACCCAACCCATCGCTTCTTTCAGCCTGTGCGATTGCGTACGCGGCGCCAGGTTTGCGCGCGAGTGAGAGCACCGCAAGCCCGGTGGTAGCCAACCCCTGGGCGCTGGGCGACGGGAGGGGGTCCCGGGGGGTAGAATACAACCGCGCTCGGTAACCGCAGACGGGTACCGTCTTCGGCTAAGTTGTTGACGCTGTACGTTGTCGCGAATCACGGAATGGCGAGTTAGATGGGGGGTGTGGTTCGTTTGCCATATTGCATCGCCATCGCGAATTACGGTGGTATAGACCTGGCCAGCATGGGAAGCGAAGCGGGACCTGCCTACATGGGAATATAGACATACCATCATACATGCGTTGCATGGAGAGAGGGCGTTCTATCTTTGCCATGGATAGCGATATTGGGAGGTATATATGAAGGCTCGGCGTTGGGGTTTTGAGCCTTCCCCTTCTTTTTTCTCTGTGCTTTCAGGCATCGGGTTCAACTTGTTTTGTTTCTGGTCTTTTTTGAGCCTCATCCAAGATGCATCTCAGCTCGTTCCTCGTTGGCACTCTCGCCGCTGCTTTTGTTTCCGCCCACCCGGGTGAGGATCCTGCCGTCGAGCTGGCGGAGCGCGAGGCAGCGCTCAGCCAGTTTGCGCGTCGCGATCTGAGCCACTGCGCCGAGAAGATCAAGGCCAGGGGTCTCGAGAAGAGGTCGATTGCTCGCCGCAGTGCCCTCGTCAACAAGCTGCAGAAGAGGGGGAACTTGCAGAGTGAGTGATATCTAGCACCGCCGGGCGCTGGGCGCTGGGCACTAGGAATGCTAATGAAGATAGACCGGGACCTCGCCGACCTTCTCAAGAAGAGCCATCTCTCACCCCACAAGTACACCCTCGATACGCCGATGGACACCATCTTCGCCTCCAACGCATCTTGTGTCCTTAGCCCCGAGGTCACCGAGGGACCGTACTGTAAGCCGAGAATCCATCTTAAAAAGGGGTGCGGGTGTGAGGCTGACCATGGAAAGACGTTGCCGGCGAGTACATTCGCGACAACATCGTCGAGAAGGAGCCTGGTGTCAACCTCGCCCTGGACCTCCAGGTGCTCGACGTTGAGACTTGCGACCCCGTGGCCAACAAGTACCTCGAGATTTGGCGTAAGTTCCAACGTTCCTGAGTCTGTGAGGGGCGAACTGACACGACCGACAGACTGCAACAGCACGGGTGTGTATGGCGGTGTCGCGGCGGCCGGCAACGGAAATGGCGACCCTTCAAACCTGAACGCGACTTGGCTGCGTGGTGTGCTGAAGACGGACGAGGACGGCGTTGCGCAGTTCCACACCCTCTTCCCCGGCCACTACCAAGGGCGTGCGACGCACATCCACATCATGGTTCACCAGAACGCGACCGCGTTCCCGAACGGCACGCTCTTCGGCACCCAGGCAGCCCACGTGGGCCAGATCTACTTTGACCAGGACCTGATCACCCAAGTCGAGAAGCATCCGGCGTACGTGGGCAACAAGCAGCCTCTGACCACCAACGCGCAGGACTTCCTGCTCGCCCAGGGCGCGGCCGGCAACAACGATCCTTTTGTCAACTATGTGCTGCTCGGCAACAAGGTCGAGGATGGCTTGCTGGGATGGATCGCCTTTGGCGTCAACACGACGCTGACGAGGACCATCACCCCCGGCGCCCACTACTACGAGACGGGCGGCAAGCAAGGCACCGGAGGTGGCTTCGGTGGGTTCCCGGGCGGCGGCGGTGGATTCCCCATGCCTACTGGCAGGCCCGGGGGACGGCCGTAAAAAGCTGAGCCATCACGGTGCGATTTCTGCGTCAAGATGAGACCGAAAAAGGAAAGGATTGTGGATACGTGCATTGTTCAGAAAAACCAACGAGGCGCAACGAAGCGCGCAAGATGCGGGTTCCGATGAAAGTGCTGAGCTGTGGGTCATGAGTGACGAGCGATGGAGGACGACAGGAAAGAGGCGGCCGAGTGTAAAGTAGAAAGGGGTCTGTGATACGCAAGTAAACATGCCCATCGGCTGTCGCGGCGTGCATTGCCCGACCGTGCAGCAAGCACAGGGAAAAACCGACGAAAATCTAAAACCGGAAAGTGACACAAACGCCATGGAAAATACCCGTACTCGTAGGGCGTTATCGAGTCTTGTGCAGCGTGCGGAGACGAGTGGTGACGCAGAGTTCGGTTGGTGTGGCCATCAGATGAACAAGCTTTTTCGTGGTTCATCCCAGTGGCCGCATCGTCGACCGTCGGGCGTGTCACCCTCATCATTTCGCGACGAGTGGCAGTGCGTGTGTCGGAAGCTCTGCCTTGACTCTGGGTAGATGGGACGCAGCATGGTGGCTTGTTTTGATGGTGGAATTGCAAATCGCAACCGGAAAGCAATCCCCGGAGAACGAAACCGAAACCGAGGCTCGTTGTCCGCTCTGATTGGTCGATGACTCCTTCGAGAAGCTGCTGGACGAAATCCTTGGCTGCACGTGGAGACGTGGGTGGATCGCGAGATGAGGCGCCCCTGCCAAAGATTGCGATGGAGCCTGGAAATTTGAGTGGTCCAGTGCTGCAGACTTTTTTGTCCAATATGGCAGGAAATGTCGCATGCGGTTTCCATGCACTGCGAAAAACAAAGCAGGCTGCCTCCAACCCTGCTGCGTAATCGGCAGAAACCAAGCATTGTTGGCGGTTGACAGATGCATCCCGTCAGAACCCGGGATCTGAGGAACCCCCAATCCCGAGATCGATGGCGTGCATCGGCCCTTGGCAGCCCAAGCGGGTGGCGCCGCCAACGCAGGCGCTCTGGCATGCGCTAAGAAGGGGAGTAGGGATGAAAGCCTCGGTTTCGGTCACGCCAAGCGATATGCCAGCACCAGGTACGTACGCTTCCCCGTGGAAACATCCCAGGTCGGGGTCTCGGGTCGTAGGCGTGTGACCGCCGAGCATACAAATAACACGGGGCCCCAAACAAGACTGTCGTTCGTCTGTGGTGCTATCGGTGTAGTCAAGTATTCAGGCTTGGTATTGTACACACCTTACCCAAGCCAAGACGCTCGTTTCCGACTTCCCCAGATCCGCTGCCCACCATGGCCGACTTTTCCAGTTCCCAACGGGACGCACCTCAAACGCCCGTTAACAAAAACCCCTTCGCCGACGCCGAGAAGGGCACAAGCACACCCGGAGCCGACTCCGACTTCGATACCCCCACCATCGTCGACTCGGAGCGCGCCCTGTCGACAAGAGACGGTGACGAGAAGGCTGCTGCCGCGAAGGAAAGTGACGATGCCGACCTCGGCCCCAATGTCGTTGACTGGGATGGCCCCAGCGACGAAGAGAACCCCCAGAACTGGCCTGAGAAGAAGAAATGGGCACTCATCGCCGTCATGTCCATCATGACGCTTGTAACGTGAGCTCTCTCACCTGCTGCGCCTTCTCTGACGCCGACTAACCCGCACACAGGCCCCTAGGTTCATCTATGTTTGCGCCTGGCATTCCCAAGATCATGTATGAGTTCCACGAGACATCGACCACGACGGCCACGTTCTTGCTTTCGATCTACATTCTCGGCTTCGCCTTTGGTCCCCTGCTTGTGGCCCCATTGAGTGAGACATACGGGCGCTCTCCGTGCTACCATGCCGGCAATGTTTTGTTCACCGTCTTTTCCGTTGGCGCCGCCCTCAGCAACAACATGGGCATGCTCATGGCGTTCCGTTTTCTTATGGGCCTGGCAGGATCTGTCCCCCTCACCATTGGAAGCGGCAGTATTGCCGATATCATGCCCGTCGAGAGGCGCGGAACGGCCATGGCCGCCTGGGCCATGGGTCCCCTTCTGGGTCCTTGCATTGGTCCCGTGGCTGGAGGATACCTCATTGCTGCTGCAGGCTGGAGGTGGGTGTACTGGCTCGTCGCCATTCTTGTAAGTCGCATTCTCTCAAGGCTTGCCTCGGTTCAACTAACAAGACGTTAGGCTGGCGTCATCTCCGTCATCGCCTTCTTTACGCTCAACGAGACGTACGCCCCTGTGCTTCTCCAGAAGAAGACCGACCGTTTGATCAAGGAAACCGGTAACCAGGACCTGCGAAGCAAGCTGGCTTCCAACACCACGGTCCTTGAGAACTTCAAGCTTGCTGCCGTCCGCCCCATGAAGCTCCTCATGTTGACGCCCATTGTTACGCTCATGGCAAGTTACATGGCCATCACCTACGGCATCCTGTATCTCCTCTTCACCACCTTCTCTTTCGTCTACGCAAAGAAGTACGGGTTCGACGAGGGCGCCAGCGGCACCACCTTCCTCCCTGCAGGTATCGGTATGTTCATCGGCATTGTGGTGTTCGGCGCCATGTCAGACGTTATCGTTCGCAACCACCAAGCCGCCGGTATCGAGCACCGCCCCGAGTTCCGCATCATGCCAAAGTTTTGCCTTCCGGCCGCGCTCATGCTTCCCGCTGGTCTCTTCATCTATGGGTGGACCGTCCACTTCACCGTGCACTGGATTGTGCCCATGATCGGTGTCGTCATCTTTTCCACTGGTCTCATGGGTACCATGGTAAGTCGAGCCCGGCACCCAACCGTCCGCCCTTGCTCAGTTGCTAACCTTCTCCTCTTCAGGTCTGCGTTCAGAACTTCCTCCTTGACGCCTACCCTCAGTATGCCGCCTCTGTCACCGCCGCGCTTGCTGTCCTCAGATCTCTGGCGGGTGCTCTGCTGCCGCTGGGCGGTCTCGACATGTATAACGCCCTTGGCTACGGCTGGGGCAACAGCCTTTTGGGTTTCATCGCACTGGGCCTGGCGCCCATCCCCGTTCTCTTCTACGTTTACGGCCCAGTCCTGAGGAACAAGTTCAACCCGAAACTCTAAACGGGGACTCGAACGAGTTTCCCGATCTTCCGTTCTCACACTCCTTCCAGCATCATAGATCTGGGTGTCTTCCCTTTCTCTTTGGGCGTGCATACACTTGGCATTTTGCATTGCATCAGCGTTAGCGGTTTGCATTTCGGTTTCTTTTCTCATTTTTCTTTTCGGACATAGTTACATGATACCACTACCGGGGAGACTTTGCGCTTAGATCATTGGCATGCATTGGGTTGGGTAGATATAGAATCGGTAGAATCGGTTACTGGGTAGGACCAACATTGGCGCGGACATAGATATCACCGCTTTTCATCAATGACATCTCAACATCTCACCTTGCACAAAATCTTGGCAATGACAACATTGGGTTCGAATTTGCATGTGAAAAATTGGTTGTGGAGGTCGACAGCAAATTCCGAATTCCGAGGGTGGACCCAAGTTGATGGAGATCCATGGGGATGAGGGGGCGGTCCACTTTGCACATCCACCTCGGCTTCTGCCTCCGCAAACTTTCCACTTTTTTTTACGCGAGAGATGAGCGACCTGACGGGCATCTGCGATTCCCTGCGCATATCCGACTATGACTCGGTCTCAAAGGTGTGACCGACAAGTGCTTCTTCATCAAATCCAATGCAGACCTCGGTATGGCAAGAGGAGAAACGAGCCATGACTTGCACCCCAAAGGCAACCGAACACGACACCTCCTGCGGTCCCCCTCATTTGGTGGAGAAGTGAGCTTCACCATCACAGGAATGTTCGAAGGTGATGGCCAGGGGAAATAGCCATGTTCACAAGGCAAAAAGGCACTGAAGAAAGTTGTCGATCCCCTCTATCCAAGATATCAAGGCCCCGTCAAGAACGCGAGAAGACACGAGCCACTTCAGACCGAGGGGTCGCAAAGACTAGCAAACTCATCTCTTCCAGCACGGTCACCCCAAGCCTCTGACTATTACCAAACACAAATATCCCCCTCCTCATTCCTCATCGGCCAGTGGAGCTCCTCCGCGCCCACCACATCAACCAGAAACCACCTATCCTCCCTCCTCACGCTGACCTTCTCCAACCCCTCAACGCTGCATTCCATCGGCGCAGGCATTTCCTTCCCTGCCTGCATCGTCTCATACAGATGCACGCTCAACAGACACCGCCTCCCGTCCTGCCAGCGCGCCACGAACCAGTTCAACCATGATAGCCAGGGACGTGAGTGCTGATTCGGCCACGGGGTGAGACGGATCAGAATGTTTCCTGCGCGTAGGGAGTCCATGTTCCGTGTGATCGGGCCCTTGGTGCTGTGGCCGTGGAGGCGACGGCGGATGAGTAGCTCTGCTGTGTAGAGCAGTTGGGCGGTGAAGATGCAGTAGAGGGTTGATATGGAGATGAGGCGTTTCCGGGTGTAGATGATCAATACCAGGAGGAGGAGACTGAGGAGGGATAGGATGGTGATTCTCCATGTGTGGGAGGTGAGTGGGGCTGGTAAGGGCTGGTTGAGCGGCCCGGGGGTGACTGATGCTGTGCGTTGGTCCAGATACAGCAGTATCGATAAGGATGTGGCGATGCCTGCCGTGCTTCCTATTATCGAGCTGGCGAGAAGCGCGGGTCGGTAGAGTTTGCATCTTGGGCATGGGTGCTGGTGACGGTTCCTGCGACGGCCGGGTCGATGATCCTGGTCTTCAAGTTCATGGTGTGTGAATACAATGAGATCATCTGTGAGGAACTGGGTTGCTAGATGGGGTGGCATGTGGCCCTTTGCCATTGCTAGCACGGAGGGTTTTTCCGACGAGGCCATGGCCAATTGAGAGGCGCGGACGCGCAAATGGTTGGGTTGATGGAGATGTCCCGCATTGCGTAGGTATTCGGCAGTTGTTGTTTGTTGAGGATTGGAAAATGATGTGGGTGGCGGCAGATACCGGTTTGTGGGCCCGGGGACGAGGCTGACGCGCCGCTGTGGTCTGCAGAGCGAGAAGCTGCTGAGGAGGCCGCAAAATGTTGAATGCTCGAAAACCACGGAGTGTGGGAACTCGGGTCAAAGACTGTAATAATAGAACTCTCAAATGATAAAACACTGATGGAGAGGGCGAGAAGACCAGCGCCGCCCCTGAGCTCTGACGAAATCGAAGAGATTTTGAGATGGATCGCAGCAATCATCAAATGTCGCTGATAACGAGCCGAATACTGTGGAAAAATGGCCAAGGCAGCGGTGAAGAAAGAGGCATAGGACCCGGCCGGCGTTGGCTGTTTAGATACCGCGGGAAGCTTTTGCACTGGCTACCCGAGGGTGCATGGATTTGTTGCAGGCCCGCAACATTCAAAGAAAGGCGTAGCTCGCCGCGATAAAGCGCCTAAAAAATTGCAACAATCGCCTCCGTCCGTAAAGAAAAGAAGAGCCCACCACCTTGAGGCGCAGGAAAAAATGCCGATCAGCGCGGCCGTCTGTGCCAGGAACAGATGAAGCCGCCGCCAGAAGACGCAGAGAGGAGCCATCATGATATCGTTGCTGTCCGCTGGGAGAAGATAAGCCTCCCGCCATGAGGTCGTCACGACATTGCAGTTGCCATTCCGTTCGTCGCCATTCTGCTAGTATTTCACCGCTATCCCAGCAGGATGAGGTCTGAAGCATGATACCAAGACACAGAAAGAGATAACTATTGTCGACTTATTAGATGTTATGGATGCCTGAAGGGGGAAAAAAGAGGGGGTAGAGATATCGAGGCGCGTGAGGATGTCGATAATGTTGGGCGGCTTGACTCCCTAGGTGCCTCTTGCCGTTGACCGCAATGCAGTTCCGTTCCGGTAGTCTGGGCAGACAGTGCGCTATGGGAGGGGTTCTGGATACCAAATGGATCTCACGTGTTGCTTGCACTCGAATTGTCGCGACGCCCCATGAGAAGGCAGGCAAGCTTGCGATTTCTGTTTCTTTCAGGTTAACGCACCTTGATTCAACAGTACTATTTGCGATTCTTTACGCCTAGTGTCCGACTATAACCTGATCTCAAAGGCATGGTTGACAACTTGACTGACTTGCTTCGTCCATCGCAAGGCACACCTTGGCATCATCTTCCTATGGGAAGAGGATTAAATCAACATCATATCCCCCTCCGCAGTCCTCTTGGGCCAATAGAACTTCGTCAGATCCACGGTATGGAAAAAATACCGCTCATCAGGGCTCTCGCGGATGCTCGCGTCCACCAGCTCCTCAACACTGCATTCCACCGGCGCGGTGTTCTCCTCCTTCCCTGCGTGCATCCTCTCGTATAGAGATATGGCCGCGAGAATCCTCATGGAGTCTTCCACGGGCGGTAGGAAACGCAACTTCAAAGGTCTATCCGGCCAAGGAGCGAGACGAACCATAACGTTTCCTACCTCCAGGGAATCCATTTGCTGTTTGATCGGACCGGGGTCCCCAGGCTTGCAGCTGCGGAAGCGCCGCCTGCGAGCCAGAGCCAGGGTTGTACTCATATACAGTACTGCGCCCCCGAGGGTTATGGCATGGCGTAAAATACGCCTGATTGATAGGGTCAAGTACACACAGACGGCCCAGGAAACGGGACGGGCGATCTGTCGGATAATGTTGGAGGGTGTAGGTTCCACGAGGATTGCGCCCCATGCCGCCTGATTCTCAGCTGGCGTTGGTAGTAGCAGCAGGGAGAGTAGCGGTCAAAAAAATTATCCATGCACCTTCCGATACACAAGAGCAGGATAAGTTGGCCGAGTTTGCACTGGCATTCGAGCGGGCAGCGAGTGAAATCGTGGCGAGGCAGAGCTTGCGGGCCTTGGTCTTTGGGTTTTGCAAAGATGATCAGATCCTCGGGGAGG
Organism: Podospora aff. communis PSN243; assembly: GCA_033296975.1. Classification (NCBI taxonomy): domain Eukaryota; kingdom Fungi; phylum Ascomycota; class Sordariomycetes; order Sordariales; family Podosporaceae; genus Podospora; species Podospora aff. communis PSN243. The sequence continues at coordinate 144,273 of MU865936.1, read as the reverse complement.
AAGTCGTCTGAGAAGTCGGACGGTATCTGGTCTTTCCCCATGGTCAAGACAACAGACGTTTTGGACATGTCTGTAGTCGATTGAGAGGCGTTGGCATCTGGATGGTTGGGTTTGTCGTGGGAATTTCCATCAGTGGGCTCCTCCATGTTGGCCAGGTGAGTGAGTGTGGTTTGCTGGATATTCAGTTGGTTGAGGATGTGAGTGTTGTGATCGTGCGTGTGCGATGGTAGTGGTATGAAAGGGAGAAAATTTCAGACAGCTTCAGGATCCAGGGAAGCTTGGATTATATACATGCTGCCGGTGGGCAAAGAGGACACTTCAGCTCTCGAACTTAAAAGGTTTTGGGCATTTGACATTTGGCCACACATCCCTTTCGAATCTTGTATCCCAGTTACGGCCGTTTCGAACCATGACTGCCACTTGTACTTTATAAAGCACATGCCTCTTCTGAGCCGCCGTATGCAGTGGCAGATATGATCTAGGCCTCCCCTAGTGCGATCAAGTCATGAATGCCACGACGTGGTGGATTCCAGTCTCATCGACCCTTTTCAGATCCACAAGGCAACGCAAGGCATGCGGAGGCGGCCATTTGGCCTGTTAATTTCACGACGCTCCAATATGCCCTTGAATGGCCCAGTTGTTTGCTCGTAAGCCTCGGCGAGCTTCACCCACCCGGGAAAAAGCTGGTCAAGTACCGACCAGTCCAACACCAAATCTCGAGTACAGAGACACCACAAGGCCGTGAGACGCGGGAACCTTCCTTCGATGAACGTGATGGACACGATGGGTTCCTCCTTCCGTCCTATGATTCCAGCATCAGGGAATTGAAGGTAGCAGAGAAGGATGCCGCGGCCGTCCGTAAACGTTGCAAGAAACCTCGAAACAGGTTTTGCCGAGAAGATCAGATTCAGCACGACAGAATGTCCGGTCTCGGCGTCGGGCCCGGGTGCCAGCCATCGCGATATTTTAGTTCGATTTTCCAATTGAGACGGCTGATGAACCTTGAGTGGTGCAGCGGAGGCAAGCAGGTGAATCCTGAGGCCCGAATGTAATAAACCGGTTTGGTGCTCTGAATTTGGCCTTGCCAATCCGAAGGTGTGGTATCTCTCTATCTTGAGTTCGTCACCGCATGCAAACATCCAAGCTACGACTGGTCTACTGAAGGCGATTCGACCTTGGGGTTGGTGAAAGACACTTCTGTGGGAGGCTTAGGGCTTGTTCAGAAAGGGCTCGCCTTACGTTCGGCCAGCATTTCGGCCGGCCGTCCAAGCAACCTACCTTCCTACAACAACCCAACTAGGTATTGGGTTCTAGATTTGTTTGGTCGCTGCTGACAACTTCTAAACGTTTTCGTTACGGGTCTGAAATCTATGTCATCTCGCCAAGATGGCATCAAATCAGTCGTACAGTTGCCGCTTCCTAGCTTTTTTCCCTCACAGGTCTGTATTCTTGTGCACGTGGCTGCGGTGCATCTGGGTGCTGCTTCCTCATCGGTCTGTCTGCTCAACCCTGCGATTCGCTCTCCCGCTTTTGCCCAATCCAAACAATCTCTGGGAACTCAAAAGCGCCACTACTACAGGGGCCCGGGGACGCCACGGGCCACCCACGGAAAGCGGCGACATGCATTTCATCTGCCCCTCCCTTCCATTCAACTGAGGCTTCAACTCACAAGACCCTGACAGACATAACGCCCGTCGCAAAATCTATCGATTACGCTAGCGATGCATCATGCGACTGATAAATACAAGAACGCTGAAGATGCATCAGTTTTTCGGAAGAGTGCCCCCGTACGCCATCCTGTCGCATACCTGGGGAAGACAAGAGGTCTCGCTGCAAGATTTTCACTCAGAACTCCGAGAGAAAATGCGGGGGTTCGCCAAGATTCAAGCCGCATGCCAGGAAGCTCAGCGACACGACATTTCGCATATCTGGATCGACACCTGCTGTATTGATAAGACGAGCAGCGCGGAACTTGGGGAGGCAATCAACTCGATGTACAAGTGGTACCATTCCTCGGCGGTCTGTTTCAGCTACCTTGAGGACGTTCCCCCGCCACAGACCCTTCCGAATGCCGATCAAGCCCAACTCACACAAAAACTTCTACCCACAAGCTTCGCTACCAGCCGCTGGTTCACACGAGGATGGACACTCCAAGAGCTTATAGCGCCCAAGACAGTCCACTTTTACGACCAATCGTGGAACAGGATTCAAGAAAAAAAGAATATCACTTCTGAACTCCAGGCCATAACTGGAATTGATGAGGCTGTTTTACAGGGGGCACCCCATGAGGAGGTGAGCGTGGGCAGACGAATGAGTTGGGCCGCAGGCCGCAAAACAACACGCCAAGAAGATATCGCTTATTGTTTATTTGGAATTTTCAATATCAATTTGCCATTAATCTACGGAGAAGGCGAAAAGGCATTTTTCCGCCTTCAGGCGGAGATATTGAAGCAGATGGACGACTACACCCTCTTTGCGTGGAGAGGAAACACTAGCGATACTCGACACGGAGCGAGTGGGCTCTTCGCCCCGTCACCGTACCAATTTCGCAACTTTGGCGATTTCTACAACATGCCGTCGCCTAGCGGACAAGCCTCTGACAGTGCAGGGCCCAGGGACAGTCTCATCCGGGTCTGGGACTCAAAGCTACCGACAAGCCCCAACACCATGATGAGCAAGGGTATCCGTATGACGGGCCGCGTGCAGGACCTCCAGTCGCCGTGGGCCAATGGCGACTCTCTTATCCTGGTACTCAATTGCATGGTAGATGGGAATCCTGCTCGCGCTGCTGGAATCTACCTCCGTCGTCTTGAAGGAGATCGCTATGCCCGAGTGAGAGTTGATGAACTGGCCAGCTTGCCGCCCCATGGGCGCCACCTCACTGTCCGCACGCTATATGGGGTGCCACAAACAGCCAGTATACCCGAGGTTCGTTATTACGACCCTTGGACCACGTCTTACAAGCTGTGGAGGAAACTTTCTGACTCGGCAACCATTGGAGAAAGGCGCGAGGCCACGGCAAACCGCTACCAGGACGCCTTCTATCTGCACAAAGGATGTCGAATTTTCCAAGCCAGCACATTCTTTGAAACTTACTCGCTTCTCGGCATCTTTATCTCTGGCTATGAGAGCGAGTTCCGCTTCTTTCAGCTCAACCCGCACGACCTTGAGCACGACCTGGTATTGCCAACAGGGCCGGATTTCGCCGCAGTTCTTATGATGGAGTCTGGCGACCGATCCAGCCTTGTGCTAGTTTCCCTGGCCTCTCATAGCAAGGCGGACCACTGGATCGACGCTTGTCATCTTTCAGCAACCAGCCTGCGTCAGAACCGGACCATCATCCACCAAGCAATGAGGGAGATGAAGAACTGGACCAAGACATCACAACGAAGCAAAACCATCCGCGTACTCGATGGCTACCTTCGGATGAGGTTCGAGCTGCTGCCCGTCGAAATAGCTGGACTGCAGATGCAGGAAATCCGTGTCACAGGCCCTTCGCCAGTGTCGTGGTTGAAGCTACCCACCAATACCATTGCGAATGTTCTGGGCACAATGGGAGTCTGGGCTGCCGCCGCACTCGTTACAATCTTTGTCTTCTACATTTTACCTGAATCGGCCATGCGGACCGAGTTCTCCGATTACTATGATCTCAAACTCTTCCCCAAGGCGGAAAAGGACGGCGCTGATCGGTCTGCCCCTTCGGGCAAGTCAGGCACTGAAACATCTACAAAGCCTTCTGCGGGAAGGCGCAAGGGGGTAGATATGTGGGATATAATCACAGACTGAATGGATTCGGGGAATGTGTCATCCTACCAATGAGGTGGACAGTAGCCCACTGATCAAGATGTCTCCATTAGCTGGCCCGCGGGGTATGTTTGAACACAACCGAGCTGTACATGAGTTGAGAGAGCTTGCGGCATGGATTTCATGAGGTATCTATCAGAAGAAAACCTCTTAGGACGAAGCCATCGTGACCGTCGGTGATGCTGAGGGACGGATGCAGAATGAGAAGATGGGGCCGTCGGTTAGCTCAACTCAAGTGGCGACGCCAAATGACATGGAAGACAGTGCGAACTCCCCCTCCCCCAACTAACCTCGAAACTTCCACCTCCCCTCCCCATCCCTCTCCAGCCTGACCAACACCTCCTCCCCCCTCCTTCCCTTCCCATCCACCCCCCTCACCCCCCTTATCACCCCCTCATCAACCCCCACAACCGCCAACGCCACCGCCGAACTCTTCCACCCCCCTCTCTCCTTCCCAACAAACAAAACCACCAACAACACCCCAAACACCACCTCCAACACCAACAACCCCCCCGCAAACCCACCCCACCCCCACCCTACGCCCACGCACGTCTCCGCCCTAACCACCTCGCCCCAAGCAAAACCCCCATCGCCGGTGGTATCATTCCCATACAGCCTCATCTCGGCACTCATACTCCGCGCCCACCCGCTTGCAAATGCCGTGACGGAGTCGGCTGTAGCGTGTCCGCCGTCCCAGAGGGTATGCAGCCAGAACTCGCCGGATGAGGAGTCAGCCATGGCGTCATCGAGTACGAGACGGCCGGAGGAAGAGGGTAAGATGCGCCCGAAGCGGTGGTACAGCAGCATTGCCACGGCAGCGAGGGCGGTTCCTGAGACGGAGTAGGTGCATTCGGGCGGGAAGGGGGTGGTGCTGTTGGTGGATGTTGCGAGGGCGGGCGGGAGGTTGAGGTCTGGGTGGGTGTCCGTGTTTGGGTTTACCTCTGAGGTTGGGTTCAGGGGTAAGGGGGTGCACGGGACGCGTTCGCCGTTGACGAGGGTGGTGTTTGTGATGAGGAGGGCGGCGCGGTACACGAGATTGGCTTGTCGCGAGATGGGGAAGACGGTTAGGTCCGTGGTGTGAGAGGGGAGGAGGGTCTCGGTGTAGATGCCTGAGGTTAATGCCGCGGCGTAGGTCTGCACGCAGAAGCGGAACTCGCAGGCGACGGCGAGGGGTTTGGTTTCGCACCCCGGTGCGTCGAGGACGCCGTTGCAGCTGGGGGTGGGCAGCATGAAGAGGGTGGTGAGGTTGATGGACATGGGGTCGGCACCGAAGTTGCGGTATGAGTCGGAGGAGAAGGTGGCGAGCGGGGTGGAGGTGTCGACGAGGAGGAGGCGGGAGCCTTCGTTGAGGAGGTAGCTGCCGTTGGTGAGCTTTTCGGCGCGGTGCGAGATATCGGTGCAGTACGGGCAGAGAGCAAGAGTTGAAAAGGAGGCGCCGTCGTCGGGAATGCTCGGGAATCGGCAGTTTCCCGTGGGACAGGTGATGGCGAGGGTGGAGGACGAGTTGGCGGGCGGGTCCATGAGGCCCTTGAAGGCGGCGATCTGGAGCGGTCGGTCGGGGGCGTCTTGGTGGTTGGGTTGGTCAAAGGCGTTGACGCGCGGGATACCAGCCCGTTCGAGCGTCATGGGGCTCGCCTGAGGACAACTGTAGAAGTGGATCAGGGCCTGCGAAAAGGGATCCGTCGCGATGGCCACGAGCACAACAAAGGCACCGAGACTGGCCAGCACTCTGGGCGCGCCACTCTGTTGCGACCTGAACAACCCCCGTGTGAGCAGCCGAAACGACCCCCACGGACCTCTGCTCGCGCGGTCGAAAACGTCAAGATCCGAAAGCGGTCGCCTGCCACTCGCAAACCAGATCCACTTCAGCTGGCTGATCCCCTCGCTCACGGGCAGCACCAACGAAGCCTTGAATATGGCCGAGAGAATCGAGACTATGGCGTTGATCGACACCGGGAGCGGCCATTTCGACAGCGGTTGGTCCTGCCACACGGAGAGGACTGCGATGATGGAAGCAAATGATCCAACTGAAAGGACAAAACACACCGCTTCTACCCAAAAGCTAGGCGGTGGTGGGTCTAACGATTGGCCATGTTTTGGTGACGCTTCTTTCGGCCCCCCTCGGGATAGCGGTCTGCGGAACCCCCGAGTGTCGCGGTACATCTCGTGCTCGTCGCGATACGGAGATGGGGACAAGTCAGCCCCGTGGTAGCCCACAATGCTGTAGTTCTGGTGTCGTGACATGTCTGCTTGCCGACATACCGCACTCCACAGGCAGGTCACGGTAACTTCCAGGTTGGCAGACCTTGTTTTGGGATCTGGTGTTGAAGCTGGGGAAAGTCAAAAGTCCTGACAAAAGTCCGAGAGCTGCTCGCATTGTGTGGTGTCCATCGTGGGGCTCGGATTAGGTGAAACGGCCTAGGCTGGGGCCAGCATCAGCATCAGCCCGGCGAAGGAATCAGAGAATCGAAATTTAGGACAGAAGGATGCGGCTGTGCAATCCTCAAGAATATCGTCAAAGGAACCAACAAAAAGCTCATCAGCCACGAAGGGGAATGCGGGAACGGCCCGGTCTCGACGCCTTTTTCGCTTTTTGATCCTTCGCCATTGTGGAAGCTCTCCGCGTCAATGACCATGACAACAAATCACAGAATGCTTCACACTTCAAAGGCAGGCGTATGTACAATGTGTTGCGCTCAAACGAATGAACTATGCTACCTTGTAGTATATACTTTGATATGCATGTTTGATGTGGTGTTGTCTAACTCCCCACAGTCAACTCAAAAACAGCCTTCCTCCCAGGACGCGAGCCAACGCACCGACAAAGACAAAGCCAAATCCAATCTAAATAATCCGTCAAGCGTAACGGAAAGGCCCAAGATCCAAAGAGTAAAAGGAGCATCATCGAAAAGCGAAAGCCAACTTCCGAGCACGCGGCATGCATGCGCAGCCGGCGATGAAGGTGAATGGATAATTAGAGTGCCCAACGAACAGAAGAAGCGGGAAACAAAGCCGAAGCCGACCGATGCGAGCCCATCCAAAAACCAAAACCAATGCAATATCATACATTTCCAAAAAAAAAAAAAAAAAAAAAAAAAAAAAAGACGGAGACGACGCGCGAAGGGGAAGTGGACCCGCTTGGGCTTGGGGCAGAACCCCTTTGCCAGGGGGTGGAGCGGGCCAAGGGGGTGACGCGGGTGGACCGGG
>MU865936.1:0-137252 GCA_033296975.1 Podospora aff. communis PSN243 | reverse complement strand
AAACCCCAACCCCCCCCCCCCCCCCCCAAAAAAAAAAAAAAAAAAAAAAAAACAAAAAAAAATAAAAAAAAAAAAAAAAAAAAAAAAAAAAAAAAAGACGGAGACGACTCGCTCAGCTGAAGTTGACCAGCTTGCTCTTGGCGCAGACACCCTTTGCCAGTGTCTGGATCGAGCCACTGGAGAGAAGCTCGAGCACCTGCATGTTTGCCTCGAACTCGCGCGTGATGAAGTTGCGGATCTCAATGGCAACCAAGGAGTCGAGCGGGTAGTGCGAAAGCGACCGTGTGACATCCATATCCTCGGCGTCGAGCATCAGCACCGACGAGATCTTGTCAACCAACCCACGGCAGACGACGTCTTCTGCCTCGCTCATCGACTTGGCAGCCTTCAATGCCGCGTTGAACGAAACAACTGCGTTAAGAGATGCATCCTTTGCTGCCGCTTCCTCGGCTGCGATGCGCATTGCCTTGAACTTGGCGTCCTCGGTCCAGAATGGTCGCATGGCCGCTGTGATGCGCATGCCAGTGATGGTGTGGTCGTTGCAGGTCGCTTTCATCTTGCCGTTGATGGCAGCACCGAGGAGCGCGAGAACCTCGGCCTCGCAGATGCTGTCGCTGCCGAGGTTCCTTGCCACCTCAGCAGCCTTCTCGAGATCCTCAGCGAGGTATCCAGAGTCGGAAACTGCCGTGAGGTCGAGCGAAGACGCAGGCAGGCCTTGGGCGAGCCTGTGTTGAACCAAAGCGTTGAGGAAGCAGTTGGCAGCACTGTAGGCGGCCTGGCCACGGTTTCCAACAGCGCCGGCGGCCGACGAAATGGCCACGAAGAAGTCAAGCGGGGCGGATGCCAAAGCATGGTGGAAGTTCCAGCCGCCCTGAACCTTGCCTTCGATAACTTGGGTGTAATCTTCCCAAGTCATCTTCTCGAACAGAACATCCTGCGGGATTGTTAGCAATGCGTAGGGGAACTCTGGATGCGTGTGCAAACTTACTCGAAGAACCATGGTGCCATGCACGACACCACGAATGGGAGGCAGACCAGCAAGCCCGCTGTTGATCAACTCATCTACCTCGGCCTTGTTCACAACATTGCAAGGTCGGACAACAATGTTGGCACCCACGGCTCCCAGCTCGTCAACAAGCTCCTTGACTTTGCCTGTGACAGAGCCGCTTCGGGAAATGAGAACAATGTTCTTGGCGCCCTTGGCGACCATCCATCGGGCCATGCTCCGACCGAGACCGCCAGTTCCGCCGATCAAAAGATATGTGGCATCGGGTCGAAGGAGAGGCTTGACCTTCTTCGATGGTGCAGCCCTCACCACGTCGGTGGCACCAGGCACCACGACAAGCTTTCCGAGGAATTTGCCGGCCTGCTGTGTCTTGAGAGCGGTGTCGACATCCGAGATGGGAAAGCCGGTGACAGGAGTCACTGGCCTGATCTTGCCGTACTTCAAGAGCTTGCCAACGTCGCTGACCAAACGCCGCACCACCTTCGGCCTGTCGGCCAAGAGGGCGAGAATGTCGACGGAGATGAAGCTGGCGTTGCTGTCAACGGTCGACAGCTCCAGGCGTGCCTTGGAACTTTGGTCTCGCTTTCCAACCTCGACGAATCGACCGAACTTGCTGAGGCAGCTCCACGATTCGCGGAGAGCCTCACCGGTCAGGGAGTTGAGGATGACGTCGACTCCTTGATCAGAGGTAGCGCGACGGACAGCAGGACCAAATGAAGTGCTGCGGCTGTAGAAGATGTGGTCCTCTGGGATCCCGTACTCGCTCATGAGGAGTTCCTTCTTCTCTGCGTTGCCAACCGTGGCGAAGACCTCGGCACCAACCATGTTCGCGACGCAAATGGCAGCTTGACCAACTGCGCCGGCGGCTCCATGGATCAGAACCTTCTCGCCGTCATCGAGACGGCCCACTTCGATCAAGCTGTAATAAGCGGTCGAGTAGGCGAGAGGAAGCGTTGCTGCGGACTCGAACGAGACATCGGCGGGGATCTTGAAGGCGAGCGCTGCCTTCGCCCGTGTGCGTGTCGCATACGCACCCTTGGTGAAGGCAGCGATCCGGTCCCCTACTTGCAGTCCGGAGACGGCGGACCCAACAGCCGTCACCACACCGCTCGCCTCAATGCCTGCTTCGTCGACAGAAATCTGCCCCTTTGCTGCCAGGCCATCTCGGAAGTTGATGCCGACGGCCTTGACCTCGAACTCCACGGCATCAGCATCGAGAGGTTCTTCGACGGTAGCATCGTCGACGAAATGGGCCGTGTCGAGCGCACCAGGGGTGGAAAGCTCCATCTTCAGGAAGCGACCATCCTCTCCGAATGGGGTTGGCTCAAGTGTCGAGGGATTGGTCTCCTTGTGGACGTACTCGTTCATCTCCTGGTCGTGGACAATGCGCGGCGTGTAGAAGACACCCGACCTCTCCATGAACTCGAGTTCGCTGGTCGTGGAAGAGCCGGAGCCAAAGGCAGCCTTGAATACCTTGAAGATGGCATCGGTCGTAGCATCCTCGGAGAGAGGAGACTCTGCATCCAGGTCCAGAGTTGCAAACTTCATGGCCATCTCAGAGCGGATGGTTCGGCTCAAGCCCGTGATCATGTTGGCCTCTGGGTTGGTCGACTTGCTGTACGCGCCGCGGACGACCCAAAGAGCGCCGGCAGCATTCGTCAGGAGCGTCCGAAGCGCCGAGAATTCAGCAGGCGTCAGTGTAGCGAGGCGCGGCTGGTGAAGTTCGTTCAGGACCACGCAAATCTTGCCTGTGGCGTCCACGGTATTGAGAGTGCCGACCTCGGGAAGCATGCCGGTGGCCTGCTCCAGCTCGTTTGCCAAGCTCATGGCGACGAGGCTCTGGAAGTCGGAGTCTTCGTGAAGAATGACCACGCGCGTATCAGACGACAAGAGGTTCGTTGTGTCTTCGGCGTCAAAGACTTGATCCCACTCTAGCTTGTAGCAAAGCTCCCTGGCGGCCTGCGTGTCTGCTTGTGTTTCTCCATCGAGGATGGGAGAGATTGTGAGGCCTTCGAGGGAAAGGATGACTTCGTCGTCTTCCGTAGCGGACATGTCAACCTTGGTCGGCCTCGGAACTCCAGTAGCGACATCGCCCTTGCAGAAAGCCCTCAGGGAACCGCCAGGCAGCTTGGAAATCTCCTTGACACGGGTTGACACGGTCATGTGATCCACCGATGATGGCAGGTAGATGGTTTCGACGGAACGGCGACCAGCACCCAGCACGGGCCAGTACATCTCAATGAGAGACTCGAGGAATGCGGGTTGGATGACGGCGTCGCTCAGGTAGTGGTTCGGCATATCCTTGGCAACATCAGGAACGATGATGTCGCCAACTGCGCGCGAATCGGTGGCTTGACAGTTGTCAACTCCCTGGAATGTTGGGCCGTACGATACCCCAAGCTCGGCAAGGGTGTCGTACATCTTCGCCGGGACTACGGACGCGGCGCCAGATTCTTCGGAAAAGGAGAGGTTCGAGCGAAGCAGAGCCTTCGCATCCTGGTTCAATCGGCCGCTGTCCACATCATTGTTGTCGACGGTCCTCGTGGCGACCAGTCCGACACAGTGCTCCGTCCAGCCTTGATCGTGCGACCACGAGCAGATACGGAACTCGTCCCAAGAGTCTGAAGCAAGCAAGCCTTCTTGGTTGGGGCGGAGTGTGATGGTCATCTCGGTGTCCTTCTCCGGGACGACAAGCGGCTTGATGATGGACACGTCCTTGAGCTCGAAACTGTCAAAGTGAACACCGTTGGTCACCGCTCTCTGGGAAGAGGCCTCGAGAGCCATGGCAATGAAGCCAGACATGGGGAAGACGGTCAAAGACTGGATCTTGTGGTGTTGCAGCCAGGGGAGGTCGTCGGAGCGAAGGATATTCCTCCAGGTGGGCTCGAGGTCGTTGGAGTAGTTGGCCAGCGTCCCAATGATGTCGCTTCTGGGTCCAGCAGCGCTCTTGTGCTTTTGCGTCATGCGGGATTCTTGCCAGTACTTGGATGAGTAGTTCCAAGGGTAGCGTGGCAAGTCTGTCAACAGAACTGGCGGCTTAGCGGGCTTGGGGAAGTTGATAGCGCCAAAGTCGAGTGACGCGCCCTTTGAAAAGAGGCTCGAAGCGAGCTCCATGGCCGTCTCCACGGCGTCACGTTTGCGGATGAGAGCGGCGGCATAAGGGATCTTGGGTGCGTTTCCGCCGACCTCCTTGAGGATCTGCTTGATTGGACCTTGGAGGCCGGAATGGGGACCCAACTCCACAAGCATGTTGACTCCGTACTTGTGTTCTCCAGTGGGCTCGAGCATGCTCTGCAGCGCCTCTGAGAAGCGCACCGCACAGGTCAGGTTGTCAACCCAGTAGTTCGACTGCAGCTCAGTCCCATCGATGAGGTGCCCGTAGAGAGACGAGTGGAATCTGACCTCGGTGGGAACCGGCTGGCGGAGCTTGGCGATGGAGGCCCGGTACTCCTTGGCCACCAGGTTCATGTGGTGGGAATGGTACGCGACGTCCACGACAAGGCGTCTGTTGAAGACTTGCTTCTCCTCGCAAATCTTCTCGAGCTCGGCGAGAGCAGGCTCGTCTCCGGAGATGGTGAGACTCGAAGGGCTGTTGTAGCAGGCAATTCGAACCTCTTTCTCTTTCAACCCGTCGATCAGCGGCTGGAACTCCTCTTTACTGCCGCCGACGGCCATCATGCGGCCGCGAAGTTCTGGGTGCTTCTCCTTGAGGATGGGGATGAGCCGGCCTCGGTGGTACGCGACGGCCATGGCGGTCTCGAATGTGATGATGCCGGCAGCATAGGCAGCAGCAATCTCACCGCTCGAGTGTCCGGCTACGGCGGTGGGCTTTACTCCCCAGGTTCGCAGCAAGTCGACAAGGGCCAGCTGAATGGCCGTGCAAGACGGCTGGCTGATGTGTGCTTCGCTGATCTGGCTGGTCTTTGCATCTCTGCTGAGCTCCTCTGTTCACCTCGTCAGCAATCTTTTTTTTCCAATACAAGTTCGATTCCAGGAGAACTTACCAATCAACGACCACTCGGCGCCAAGTTCGGACAGGAAGTGGTCTGCAGCTGTGATGCTATCGGTGAATACCGGGTACTGCTCGTAGAGCTCCCTGCCCATAGCGTGCCATTGGGCGCCTTGGCCCGTAAAGATGAAACCAATCCGCAGCGGCTCGACTTCCTTTCCAGGAGAGAACTTGTCGCCGTTGATGGCTTCGATGAGCTCAAAGGAGTTGATGGCGGGGATGGCGACCCTCCACTGCAGCAAAGATCGTCGCTGACCAAGAGTGTAGGCCAGGTTGCTGGTCAAGTCTTTTTGGAAGATCTCGGGGCGCTGTTCCAGATAGATGACAATGTTCTTCAACAGCTGCGTCAAGGCGTTCTTGTCGTTGGCTGAAAGGGCGTACAGCTTGCGGCCTTGGCCCGCCTGTTCAGGGGTATCATCACCGCCAGCGCTAGCTAACGGCTTGGTGCTTCGGAATGGAGCGGCCTCGAGGACGACGTGGCCATTGGTGCCGCCAAAACCAAAGTTATTGACGCTGATGTACTTCTTCCCCCTCGGCCATGGCCTCTGGGCGATGGGAACCTTCATGTTCCACTCCTTCCAAGGGATCTTTGGGTTGGGTTGCTTGAAATCGTAGTTGGGGAGGATGAAACCACGCTCGAGCATCAGCGCAGCCTTGATGACACCAGCAATGCCTGATGCACCCTCCAAATGGCCGATGTTAGACTTCACTGACCCTATCCATAATGGGTCGCGGACGGATCTCTTCTGGCCGAGGACGTTGTGGATGGCGGTTGCTTCAATCGGGTCACCCACTCGGGTACCAGTGCCGTGGGCTTCAACGAAACCGCATTCATTCGGGTCTAATCCGTTGTTGCGGTACACCTGAACCATCAAGTCCTCTGGTTCGCTTGTTAGCCGAAGTCCGGTTGCGACCCGCACCACGCGATCGCTTACCTTGCGCCTTGCCGTTCGGCATCGTAATTCCTGGGGTCTTGCCGTCTTGGTTGAGGCCGGTTCCCGCGATGACGGCCCGGATCGGATCGTTGTCCCGAATGGCCTGGTCTAGAGGCTTGAGGACGATCATCCCGCAGCCCTCGCCGCGACCGAATCCTGTGCCCCGGTTGTCAAACGAGAATGACCTGCCCGTATCGGAGAGAAGTCTGTGCGGGGTCATGTCAGCACCCTTTGTCTCATCCTCAATGTCCAGCCCTCGGGAGACTAGACTAACCTGCATGTAGAGAATGAGATCCAAAATTCTGGCAGCATGTTGAGGTGGCAGCCGCCAACGAGAGCAGCGCTCGTCTCGCCCGCTCGCAAGCTTTGACAAGCCAAGTGAATTGCCACCATGCTAGACGAACACGCTGTATCTGAGGTGAAACTGGGGCCTCTCAAATCAAAGAAATGCGAAATTCGATTCGACTGCATGGCGTACGCGCAACCTAACGACAGCAATCAGCTTCTGCTTCTTCAGAAGACTTTGACTTGGCTCACCTGTGGCTTGGTGCATCGGGATGGTATCGGAGTCCCTGAAAAGGTGGGACTCGTACTCTGGGAACGATCCGCCGATGAAGACACCGACATCTTTGCCGACAATAGTATGCTTCGGAATACCCGCGCTCTCAAGTGCCTCAAACGTGCACTCGAGCAAAAGACGCTGCTGGGGGTCCATCGAGATGGCCTCCTTCTCAGTGAGGCCGAAGAAGGGAGCGTCGAAAGCGGCGAGATCGACGTTCAGGAAGTTTCCTCCGATGGGATTCGATGCACCACCCTTTCCGGGGTTGGGATGGTGAAAGCGTTCATTGTTGAACCTCTCCTTCGGCACCTCTGTCCATCCTGTTCTGGCACGAGTGCACAGCTCCCAGAATTCAGCGGGCGTGGAGACGTTGCCCGGCATGCGGCAAGCCAACCCGACGATGGCGATAGGCATGGGCTTGCTGGAGTGCCCGTTGGCATGTCCGTTCACATGGCCATTGGTGTACCCGTTGGTGTGTCCGTTGGTGTGGCCGTTTGTGTGGCCGTTGGTGTATCCATTGGAGTGGCCATTGGTACCGTTGGCATGGCCGTTGACGTCCAGCCTCAGACCGTTGGTCTCGCCGTTGGATCTGCCGTTTGCCCGCATGTTGCCGTTGGAGACATGGAAGTAGCTGTTGGAGCTCTCACCAGAAGGGCTGGCGGTGCCCGTCGAGCTCTCGGGCGTGACGGCGATCGGCGACATGGTGAAGGCTTTGCAACAGCAAAGACTCGAGCCTTTTGCTGCTGCTGGAGCCGGGAATGTGCTTCAATTCTTGGCAGGTATATGCGGGGGGATTAAGCCGGCATGGTAGATGCAAGACTCGTTCACTCGCCAGGAAGGAGGCAGACCTGGGGAATGTGGCTTCACTTAGGAGCTTATATGCCGGGCCCGAGGAGAGTGCCGCAGGACAGGCCGGTCAGTGTGGCCAGCTGTGACGAATTGTGCTCGCCTCCGGTCTTCTTGTTTGAGCTTCTTGCCCGTTGGCTCTGGCTCTGGCTCGGTTCGGTTCCAGGATGGCACTCTCGCCCAGACAAGTTATCCAGTGCTCCGGTCATTATCACGACGCGGTAAAGCGGCGCCATCGGCGACACAGGGCCACAGGTCACTCTCCACGTTGCTATATTAGGGTAGCGCTGTGTACCGTACTCGATCGGGCCAGGAGCCCCAATATGCGCTGCAATATGGCGACCAAGGTGACGGCGATTGTCGGTTGGCGTTTTCGGCTCGTGCCTATACTAACCGGATGGGCCTCGAACTCTTCCAGATCAGTCTCGGTCGTGGAAGGCAAAAACAGACGTGCAACCGCCACTACCCCCCTCTCGGGCGGTCAGCTAACCAGGCACGCGCTGCCCTCCACCGGGGAGGCGCTTGCTGGCCCAGGGTGTCTCAAGGGGTGTCCCGCTAAGGCACTCCATAGCCGGCAAACAACGGGGCCAGGGTCTTTGGCGGGACGAATGCCAAATGGAAAGGCGACCTCAGGTACGTTGTGGGCAACCAGATCTGGCGGGGCCGAGGGGGGGTGGGGCCCACAAGGTGTCGCGGCGCTGTTGCGGTTCTCTCCTTGAGCACGCATCTGACTGCTGCTGCTGCGCTGTTGTCGCTTTCAGATGGACCGACGTGGATTGGATCTGCGGCGGCTAATGTCGCCGATAGTGCCTTTTCTGGTTGAACAGATGCATTTCGGTGTGTGTGCTTGCGAGCTACGCCAAAGGGAGAAGGGGGAGCATGGGGACGAGACTCGTCAAGACTGGTCAAAGTATCCTGCGATTGTCGGGTGTTGAAGTCGGCACCGAGTCTCGGGTACCAATAAAAGCCAAGCCGCTGTCAGGGACCGCGTCGCAACGTGGTGAGGCTTATCGATAGCGGCTAAACGAGCATTGACAGCGGGGAATATCGGTACTTGGCAGTGCTTATCGATCGCTAGCGGCCGGTACATGCGTTGGGGGTGATTACGACAACACCCAAGAGTTGCTTGGACGGCAAAAACTGCCTTTAATCTATCTCGAATATCCCGCGTCTTCCAATCACCGCGCGAGCATGGGCAAAAGGTAAACCCCAACATTATCAACCTGGAGCCTCCGATATATAGCCCCGTTTGAGCGGCGCACATCACGGCAGACAGCCCGTGACAGGTGGCGGCACATGGCGCGCAACAAACAAGAATTAAGCTTTTTCCAAGCCCCATCCCTGCTCGTAAGCGCGTCCCCGCGCAGGAAGAAACTCTTGGCTGAGACTCGCAACAGCACGCCCACTTCTCACTTTGCATAACCCCAAGCAGGCGACTGGAAACATGGAACATACCGACGGTTTTCCCTCTCCCAGCATCCCGGCGTTCGACGCTGGTGCGCGTCCGTTGCACATCGCCTATGGGGTGGGCATCCCTGCTCTGTGCATCATTCTCCTGCAGCTGTCGGCATCTGTGGACACTTGGCTGCCTTGGGCTGCTGCAGTTCCGCAGTGCTGCTGATGATAGCATCACCGGCCCGCCACGGCTGTATGCTTGAGCCCTCAGAGTCCGGCCGAACGGCTGGATCATGGAGGGTCGGGCGTCACCAGACGCACCCCCTCCTTCATGGCACTCCTTGTTGCCGCCTGGCGGTCATCTCGTTCTGCCAGTCGCGCGTGTCGCCAATCACTCCACTATCCGCTGCCCACCCCCGCTATCCCCGCCCCCAGGCGGAAGAACACCAAGCATCTCCCATCATCTATCCCAAACGGGAGCTACGCCCGGCTTCGAGAAAAAAGAAGGGCTGCCGTGCTGGCATCATCTTATTACCTCTGCTTTCTCTTCTTTTTCCTCGTCCCGCAGTCCAAAAAAAGCAACCTGAAAGCCGGTCTCCGCATATCGCTATCCCGGCTCTGCTGCTGCTCGGAGAGACATCCCGGATCAACACATCTACGGATATGAGGCGCTATGAGAGGATGAGGCGCGCGCGGGGCTCCTGATGTCACTTCCTCTCCGTACAAAGCAGTCATAGCCGTGGTTTACACGACCATGCAGCCCCAGTCCCCCCGCAGGGTCGGGTGCGCTAGATTTTGGGCCTGGGTAGCATCGCTCGGCCGAAAAGCGCAGGGCACGGAACTGGGCCGGTTCGTCGGAGAGCCGCCGAGACTTCGATTCGCTGGGTACCACGTCTGAACCCGGTCTCATCAATATGTGCCAGCGAGGCCAGGTCTGTCGCAAGTCGCTTAAAGCTCTTGCAGCAGCAGTCCCGTTCCGACAATCTTGCCACCTCTGCTCGACCTTGGTTGAGCTACTCCGCTTGCCAATTGTCCTCGCTGCTCCAACCTCCGAAGCTACCCCAGACTAGACACCACCGGGCTCGGGGTTCCCACCTTGGCCCTTGCCATCCGCACGTGTCAGAGCGGACCATTTGGTAATGCTCAGCGTCGCATGAAACACAACAAACCTAACGGGGATAGACCGACGGGTAGTATATTGACCCAACTGCCGCATGCAACTGCCACATGGCGATCTTGTGAAGCCTCTCCTCAGATCAGATCAGCAGGTCATGCGCCACTACCCTCTCAGTAGCTCTCGTTTCCAGCCCGCGATCTACTTCTTCACAGACGGCGAGCGAGATACCTCGGTGCGACAGGTAGTCTTTGGGTATCTTGGCCTCACCGTCTCACGTTCAAAATGAGATTTCTCTGTCTTCCTGGTGCCTATGGCAGCTCCGATGTAAGTGAGGGAGTGCTGCCAATCGCCGCGAAGAAGACATAGCTAACGCAAGAATTTAGAAATTTCAAGTGCAGTTGGGTGGGTGTTCAAACATGATCGCCCCCTTATTTTGTGGCCAAGCTCTAATGTGATTGCAGCGCCAATCATCAAGGAGCTGACAGAGGACGACACCGCGACATTCCACTTCATCAATGGGCCCTGCAAAGCCGTTCCCCCGGATGGTTTCGAGGAGTACTTTGGCAAGCCCCCTTACTTCCGTTTCATCGAGCCCGATCAAGATGTCGAGAAGACCGAGGACGACGATGTTTTGGCAAGAATCAGGGACTTCCCGGACTGTGAAACGCCGGAGGATACCATGCGCGAGCTGATGCGCGAAGGCATCGCATCTTCGCACAAAAGCACGGACAACGCGCTCAAGTACTTGGTCAAGATCATGGAGGAGCGTGGCCCCTTCGAGGGCATCATTGGGTATTCTGAAGGCGCCACCGTTGCTGCGACACTTCTTCTCCACGAACAGCGACGATTCAAGAAAAAGGGCATCCAGCCCATGTTCAAGTACGCCATCTTCTTCGCCGGCTGGCCCCCTGTCGACCCCGACAGCCACGCCATGATTCTCAGCGACGAGTCCGATCTCATGATTGAGATTCCCACCTGCCACATCAGTGAGTGTCATTTAGATTCCAAATGAAACTGCAACTGCTAACACAGTCCGCAGTTGGCTCACTAGACCCCTACGTTCATGGCTCGCTGGCGCTTTACAACGTTTGCGATCCCGACACCGCGTATCTCTTCGATCACGCCAAGGGACACACGCTCCCTCGGGACAAAGACACTGTCAAGGAGCTTGGCGATGTTGTGCGAGAAGCCATCAGGACGTACGATATTCACGAGTAGACGCATTAGCTGTGTTCCTGTTTTCAATCGCGCTTGGCGTTTTGCTCTTCCTGCAAGATTCATATTTGGTCATGTCCCTGATAGCTCGGCTGCACACAATAGAAATGTCATGCTACAACCGCCACTGCACTCTTCGCCCCTCTTGATATTAGGTTCCGGACAGATTTCCTTCTTCGGGCAATCGTGCGAGGACTTGCTCGGATAACATGACTTGGAGGCGAAAGCATAGAATTGTTGCATTGCGAACAACAAGTCCAGCGAACCGAGCCGCAGAGGCACGGAACACGTTTCACATAAGACGACTTGTGTTCTAGAATAGAAGCACATGAGTCTGCATAGATTAGACGCCGGTTGTCAAAGCTTGAGATGATGTGCCTGCGCACCGACATGAGCCGCGAGGGAAGCACCGGGTGGTATCTGATGTTGCCCGGAGAGGATAATGTGGGAACCGGGCCAAAGGCCCACCATTCCAGAGAGTCCGGAAGAAGGGGGCAAGCATCAAGGCGAGGAGGTAAACAGATACCCGGCGCTGTGTGACTCCGAGCAGATATCGAGACGTCATTCATGACGAGAAGCATGATATCTCTGGGCCGTGGATATGCGCCGGGAGGTCTGGAACGTTACCTACTACCGGCCGTGTAAACTGATCGAGGAGTGCCGGCGTATCTGCGTACAAAGAATACCGAATACCGAGTACCTAACTACATGCAAAGATTTCTGGCCGGTGCGCGCGCGGAATGGCGCTATTTTGGAATCAAAGACGGCCGGGACATACGTCTCTGACCTGGACGCGTACATCCTGCGGACGGGATATCACTCTCGAGCTGCGTGTCTGGGCAACTGCGTCCCGGATACTGGTGCGCTTCCCGGGTGCTGGCGTCGATGGGAATACAGGCGTGGGACTCGAATTGCGGTCTGGGGAGATAAGGCTGCACGAAATCATCGTTGCCCGCTTCTCAAAGGGGCGGCGCTGTGGGCAGCAAACCATCGCCAGTTGCCCGGATAAGCTTGGCTAGCAAGTCTCGGCGCGCGGCTTGGGGCGGAAAGGGTGGGGAGAGAACAGGCGGGAGAAGGCCCTAAGCTTTCAGAAGCCTTTCCCGATAGCTGAGGGCGTCGGGTAGCTATCACGGGTATCAAGAGGTGCAGTCGTGCAAATTGCCACTGCACGCTGGGGCCAGGCTGATGTTGTCGTCGAGAGCCTCCTCGTCGCCCGCCGGATATCTCACAACATACAGGATATTCGACGTCGCTTCGGAGCCGAATTGAGATAGGAGGAATAAGCTACCTAGGTAACGTTCCTGTGCCTGAAATCAATCAGCCCACCACCGCGACACACATCCACACCACATACCGCTCATGCCTTGCTAGCGCCCGGCCCCCCAGGAGGTTGTCCACACCCTCGGGCAGCAGCACGGCATCCAACAAGGCGTTTTATTACCACGTCCCCCATATGTGGCGTCCAGAGGTCTGGAATTCCGGCTAAATTACCCCACGGAGGCCCTGGCAGGGTTGCATTGGTCCATGGGTGCGCCCGCAGCTTTCCCACGCGGATCAGCAACGGCCTTCGGCTCATTATCCGAAATGCATGCCGCAGGCTAAGGACGGGAAGCACACGCAGGGAGTCCCGCCAGGGACCCAAGATGGGAGATCGGCAGGGTATTTTGCTGATAGGTCAAAAGGGAAGGGACGTCCTCTTTCACACACCTCCCACCGCCTGGCAGTTCTTGCCTATTCAGCCGAAAGAAGCTCAACGTTTTTGCGCAAAGGCCCCACGTGCCCACCTTCCGGTGGGCTCCGATGGGCGTGTCCAGCTCCTAACTCCCGTCGGAGATTATGGAAGGAAAAATGGAAGCTCGGTTCGGTGTTCGGCGGCAGGTCGCCGGGGGGCCTTTATTGCCCACTCACGCTGCCTGCCCTGTCCTGTTTTCCCTCCTCCGTCTGCCTGTCTGCCAGCAAAGTGCTAGCCTGGCCGCAGCTGCAAGCATTGCATGATGTTGCACTCTTTTTTGCTCGGAAGGCCACGCACACACACTCATTCATACACGCACGCGATATTCCCCCGCGGCCCTCGTCCCTGCTCTGCACCCCTGGCAAGGGTCACCCGGAGAGGGCAAATCATTCACATGTCAAAAACAAGCGAACTCTGCAGACAAATCACCCAAATGAGCAACCCCAAAATTCGCCGCTGTCGCAACAAACGTCTGAAATGGTGGTGATGAGCTCCGAGCCAGTTATCCGCCCCCCCCCCATCCGCATCTGACGGCCAGATTCGCGGTGATCATATCGCAGATAAGATGTCCCAATCACAGCGCAGCCGTTCACACAGGCGCGCCAGATTGCGCATATATTGCCGCCATATTGAAGACTGGCAGCAAACTGAAGTCGGAGCGGGGGACCTCTGGCTCCGGGTAGTGCTCCCCCCTCCGCCCAGCCGACTAGTCGAACACACCCCAGACTACGGGAGCCATGTCGGCAGTGCCCGATGCTGCGGTCTCTCTACAGTTTTTCCCGCTGTCAAGCTCAAGGCCGTTCTAGATCGCCGAGGTGTGGGCGGACAAGCACAGCGGCGACACGGCCTCGGTCTTACTTGGGCGCGCCTCATGACCTGCTGCTTGCTTTGCTCTGCTTCGCTGCTGCAGGATTTCCTCGTTGCTGCTGTTGCTACTGCTTTGCTCGTGCGGCTCCGCTCCCCCTTTGCCCCGTCCCTCGATGCGCCAACTGTTCCTTGTCAGAGCGAATACTCCGGGCAACTCAGAGGGTAACCAAGCCTGTCCGCACGTGTTGCATCTCGCTTCCGATCGCCATGCCAGTGTGTAGCTTCGGTGAGTGGTAACCGTGGCCCCGCAAGGACCCCCTGAGCCTCATCCGGCTCCTCCCGTCCTTGCTCTCGTGCCACCGACTCGCCGCCGCCGGCTCACCGTTGTCCTGTCCCGATGACTCCGGGCGAGCCTCACCTGCCCGCCGCCGAGGTAGTGGAAAAGGGCGAGATGTCTTCTCCGTCCTCGGCTTCGTCTCCAGTCTCCGACGGGCCGGGACATGATGACCTCCCGCCGTCTCATGAAAAGGGGGCGGCATCTCAACCGGCCACCGCCGAAGTTTCAATTGCACCAGCGCCGGTGGCAACAGCGGCAGCGACACCAGCGCCTCCACCACAAGCTCCCAAGGCAAAGAAGCATCCTGGCCTACTAAAGCCAGAGCACAAAACGGCTCTCAAGGACTTCACTGTAAGTAATCAGCCAGGTTTCGCATCCGCAGCATCTATTAACTTTTGGCCAGCGCATCTTTACGTTCTCAACATGGCTGGACAAACTAGTTCTGGTTGTTGCAACATTTGCCTCAATAGGTACTGGAATGACCTTGCCAGTGATGAACATCATCTTCGGTATGTACTACCAAGAGGCGGTGATGCAACTGTACCTAGCCTGAGCTGACTTCCCCAGGCCGAATGGTTGGCTCCTTCACTGGTTACTTCAGTGTCGATGCCGAGACTACGCATGTGATGTTCAAGAATGCCATCACTAGCTGCGCGTGGGTTCGGCCTCCCTTGAGATTTAAAGTAGTAACTAACACGTCGAAGGCTGTACCTGGTTGGACTGTTTTTCATCAGACTGGTTCTTGACTACATTTCCTACGTAAGTTTTCAGCACTCGTCATCAAAACTCATTCTAAAAGTCGATACCAGATTGGCTTCCGCATATGCAGTCTGCGGATATCAGCAGCCATCAGGCTCAAGTACATGAAATGCCTCTTTGGCCAGCCTGTTTCCACTCTTGACGTTTTGCCACCGGGCCAAACAGCTGCCATCATCACCATCACCGCCAGCGTTCTTCAGATGGGCATCTCGGAGAAGCTCTCAGCCTTGTTTCAGTCCCTCTCAACTGTGATATCGGCCTTCATCATTGCCATGTGCTACAGCTGGAGTTTGACCTTGATCACCAGCAGCGGATTGGTTCTCATCGCCATCGTCTATGGTGTCACCACGCCCTTTCTGGTCAAGCTCATGAATGAGGTGCAGCATGCTGATATTCAGGCGTCCACGGCTGCCAATGAGATCTTTGGTTCCATACGTATGATTGTGGCTTGTGGCGCGGAGACCAAGATTGCGAAGAGATATGCCAAGTGGGTCGATGAGTCTCGCCGCAGAGGGTTGAAGATGTCTCCGATTGTTGCATCGCAACAGGCGCCTGGTAAGTTCATCCCCTTTTTCCGACCTTGTTCAGCAGTGGATAGCTGACAACCATCTAGTTCAGTTCGCCATTTACTCGTAAGTTGATCTAGTTTGCGGATCTGACCAAGCTAACAGGGGCTAGCACCTTTGGGCTGTCGTTCTGGTACTCGCTCAAGATGTACATGGAGCTTCGCTTCAATAGCGCAGAGACCTTGATTGTGTGAGTTCTCGCCCTCCGAGCGCACTGCCATGATTTCGAAACTGACTCGTAGTAATAGTGTTCTTATGTCGGTCATGTTGATGACTTCCTCCATTGGAGGTATAACGGCCCCTCTCGCCGCCGCTGCCCGTGCTGCTGGCGCAGCCACAATCTTTTACACCATCATCGATGCACCGCGTAAAGACCGGAGCGGCCTCAAACACCCCGAGGTATCCGCATCAGAGGACATTGCTCTAACAAATGTCAACTTTGCTTACTCCACAAGGCCTGACCTCAAGATCCTTGACAACCTGAGCATCAACTTTCCCGCTGGGAAAGTCACTGCCATTGTTGGTCCGTCAGGTGCGGGGAAGAGCACCATTGTTGGTCTGATAGAGAGGTGGTATGAGATTGAAGCGTTTGATAGCGGTGATATGGTAAGTGATACAAAACAGAGAAAAATGAAGAGCTCCATGGCTGACGTAACACAGAGTCTCTGGTGGCGCAATGGCTGGATCACTTGTGGTGGACGACCATTGAGAGAGATTGACCAAAAGTGGTGGCGAACGCAAATTGGCCTTGTCCAGCAAGAGCCATTTCTCTTCAACGACACCATCTACCGAAACGTCGAGTTCGGGCTTATCGGGACTGAGTGGGAAGATGCCGATGCCGAGACAAAGAAAGAGCTTGTTAAACAGGCTTGCAAAGAGGCATATGCGGACGAGTTCATCAACCGCCTTCCGGATGTATGTCGAGTCCCCAGCCTAAATCTTCGGTTCGTTGCTAACGCCTTGCAGGGATACTCAACCTCCGTGGGTGATTCTGGCATCAAGCTCAGCGGTGGTCAGCGACAGCGAATCGCCATCGCAAGGAGTATCGTCAAGAGGCCCAAGATCTTGATACTGGATGAAGCAACAAGCAGCATCGATGTCCGCGGAGAGCAAATGGTCCAAGAAGCCTTGGATAAGGTCTCAAAAGGACGAACGACCTTGATGATTGCTCACCGTTTGGCAACCATCAAGAAAGCTAACAACATCATCGTCCTCCAGAAGGGAAAGCTGGTTCAGCAAGGCACCCACGACGAGCTGATGGCTCAAGAGAGCGGTGTCTATTGGACGCTAGCAACGGCGCAGCAGCTCGTTCCAGCGGCTGAAGAAACTGCGGAAGAAGCCAACCGGTTTGCTGAAGCAGAAATTGCAGAGAAGAAGAGCATGGCAACAATTGGAACTGAAACCACGTTTGTCGAGACAGTGTCATCTGGATCCAAGGCCGAGCAACCCAAAAAGTCGAGAGGTTTTTGGGGCAGTTTCTGGTTGTTGCTGTCCGAGCAAAGGTGGCTCTGGAAGTGGTATCTTCTTCTCCTCGTCAGCGCAATTTGCGGCGGTGGTAAGTTTTTACACATGTGCAGCGATCAGAGATCGTGAAGCTGACGTCGTCAACAGCCAGCCAGCCGATTCAGGCTTATCTCTTTGCCACATTGTTGACTTTGTTTCAATTCTGGGGTGAATGGCTTCCCGCTTTGGCGAACTTCTGGAGCTTGATGTTTGTGATGCTTGCAATCTTTGTGGGCATCACGTACTTTGCTCTGGGGTGGTCGTCATCCACAATCGCCTTTGTATGTTTACATCCAGTCATGAACAAAGACCATCACAGAGAGTATCATCTAACTTTCTCACAGCACATCACCCATTACTACCGAGGCGAGTACTTTGCCAACATCCTGGATAAATCAGTCGCTTTCTTCGATGCAGACGACCACTCCGTCGGCGCCTTGACCGCACGGCTCGCCACCGATCCCACTCAACTCCAAGAGTTACTAGGAACCAACATGGCCTTTGTCATCATCTCCATCCTCAACGTCGTCGGCTGTCTAGCAATATCCTTCTACTTTGGCTGGAAGCTCACCATCGTAACCCTCGTTTCTTCCATGCCGCTCATCTTCGCGGCTGCATTCTTTAGAATCCGCTACGAAACTCAGTTCGAGAAGATGAACAACGAAGTCTTTGCCGAGAGCGCCAAATTTGCGACGGAGTCGATTGGCGCGTTTCGAACCGTCTCGGCCATGACGCTCGAGGATACCATCATCAAGCGATATCAAACACTGCTTCATGATCAAATCAGGAACACGTTCTGGAAGTCGGGGTGGTCGACGTTGATATTTGCCACGGCTGACAGTATTGCGTTGCTTTGCATGGCTTTTGTGCTATGGTGAGTTGTCTGAGACGGTGTTGCTGGGCTGTTGTTGACACTTGTGCAGGTATGGTGGCAATTTGATGCTGAATCTTGAGTACACTTCGTTTCAGTACATTGTTGTCTACATTGCCGTCTTGCAGGGCGGCATGGGCGCCGGAACATGGCTGAGTTATGGGCCCAGTAAGCTTTGTGCCGATGTCTGGGAAGTCAAACTCACTCACACGCTTGCAGACATTGCGAAGGCGTCTGTTGCCGCGAGCAGAATCATTGACATGCGTGGCCGTGACCACTACGATGGGAAGCTCATTTCGTTGGACTCTGGAAACCTTGGAGAAAACGATATGGGTGTGAAGATTCAGTTCCATAGTGTCTGGTTCAGATATCCTACCCGCGATGCGCCGATCTTGAACGGGTTGACCATGACTGTGAGTGGAAATCCTCTCGAAAGGCATGCCGTTGCTGACAGGCATCTAGATCGAAAAGGGGCAGTTCGCCGCTATTGTGGGACCGTCTGGTAAGTTGTCGCTATCTATGAAGAGGAGCCGAGTTCTGACATGTCTGATAGGATCTGGGAAAACGACCGTAATCTCTCTGCTTGAAAGGTAAGTTCTCAAACGCTCTTTCGATAAACCAATGCTCATATCGGACAGGTTCTACTCTCCCAACGCGGGCCGCATCCTCTTCAACGGCCTCGACATTTCAGACCTCAATCTCGCGCACTACCGCAAAGACATCTCCCTCGTCGCTCAAGAGCCCAACCTCTTCGACGGAACCCTCAGGGAAAACATCCTCATCGGAGTCGACGAGGAAGCCATCACCGAAGAGCAACTCCACCAAGCATGCCGCGACGCCGAAATCCACGACTTCATCGCCTCCCTCCCAAACGGGTACAACACCGAGGTGGGTACCAAAGGTGTGATGCTGTCAGGCGGGCAGAAGCAGCGTCTCGCGATAGCTCGCGCCCTCATCCGCAATCCCCGTCTCCTGCTCCTTGACGAAGCAACGTCCAACTTGGACGCGGAAACGGAGAAGGCGGTACAGGCTGTGTTTGAGAAGAACAAGAAGAACAGGACGATGGTGGTTGTAGCGCATCGGTTGGCGACGGTGCAGAATGCCGATGTGATTTTTGTTCTCGGTGACGGGAAGGTCATGGAGAGGGGAGATCATGCCACGCTGTTGAGGAAACGGGGGTTATACTATCAGATGGTAAGTCTCTTCGTCTGCTTTGGGGCGGGAACGAGCTAACATTGTGCAGTGTCAATCGCAGGCTTTAGATCGGTAATTATAGACATGAGTGATGAGCAATAGATTCAAGTCAACTGTCTGTCTGTTCGTGGAGAGTGAACGCCGTTTCCTCATGGGTCCTGCTGAGGAAGAGCAAGAGTATCGGCCCTGGACCCCCGATTGCCGTACCGTTTAACTCCACGCGATGTCCCCAATGTCGTCACGCAGTCACCTTCCACCCCGCTGTGAACATGCAACTTCCAATACACCCGGCCCTTCCCTCCTCGCCAACTAGCGATAACGACCCAAGTCACCAAGAGCCATTTCTTCTCTCTTCTTCAACCTTGACGACTGGGTACAGTATCAGAGACGTTTTCACAGAGAGAAGGGAGTATAAGCGTACACGTACTTTGTCTCAAAGGGGTGCCTCCTCGAGCAACACAGAGCAAAAGGCGTAAGCTAGCGCAAAAGGGGACGAGAAATAATACCTGGGGTTGGTTAATAAATGGGTGGCAAGTTGAACATCATGGAACAACCCGAAATACGAAAGCTGGGGGCCCCCTTTATACCCCAATCTCACCCCCCATTTTGCGAGCGCCTGCAAGTGATAGCCAATCCAGCGCTTTGAAGCCTTTGGGAGACACAGCATATGCAGTCATGTAGAGGCTGCATTGAGAATCCAATCAGTTGTCACATAGCTGCGGGGGCGGCATAACATGAAGCCACTGACAAAGATATTCAGGGCGGGTGTGGTCTCCGAGTACAAGGCACTGGCAATTCGGCGGAACAATACAGTACCAGTAGTATTTAACTCAACGCTATGCAAAACCAACGCTATGTAAAACCGACGCGATGCCATCAGGTATCAATGTCAAAGCAGTCCACTAATCATCCAGCCCATCCTTAAACAAGCAACACTCAACTCGCCCTTGCAAATGTCCCTCCCCAATAGCTCCCGAAAAAACAACGCCAAAACCAATACATCCTTCTTCTCCGAGGTAGGTATTCAACCCTCCAACCAACTCTGTACACATCAGCATAAACCCTTGATCTAGGTACAAAGCTCGAACAGGGGAATACCTACCCACCCAAGTATGTGCGCGTCGCGAGAACTGCACGTGCTCACCGACGGGGTACCGGTGGACGTGGAGACCTGCTACTTCTTGGGGGCCTCAGGCTTTGGTGCCACCGACCATCGTCTGTTACATCCACCGCAGATGGTGGTGCCGACTGCGTTGCGGTGGCCACAGCCGCACACCCATACGTCCTCTGGGCTGGAGTTGGGAGTGCTGCCGGAGCCGGAGCTGGTCCGTGAATCGGTGCAGCTTGTTCTGTTGTTTGTGGTGGTCATGATTCATGATGGTGGGGATTGTGGTTCTTCGGGTTATGTAGGTGGGTGGGCGAGGTAAGGTAAATTAAGGTATGTGAGTTGGGGACCGGGAGGTCTGATTGTGTGTAGATGGTGGTTGGAGCTCTTGGTTGTGGGAGATTGTGTGGTAGAGTGAGTGATGGTTTGGGACTGTAAAGGAGAATGATAAAGACAGGGGGAGAAACAAGACTTTATAGTTGAATCTGGTGCTACTCTGCCTTGGCGCCAGTGCCGCGATGACTCTTGCGGTTTTAGATAAGTTCGTGAACGATGTCTCCTGACTCTGTTATCGTTCAAGAGATTTTGATCTTGTTTCCTGAGAGGTCGTACTGCTCCTGCAGCTGATGCTTGAGGGAGTTTTGATCTCATGAATGAGTTTCTGACTCCTCCTGCCCCTCATTTTGACAGCATGACGACGCCTAGTAAAACAGGTTTGTGCCGTGCCTGATGTTCTAGATCGGGAGGGATGAGATTGAGCTCAGTGGATGAACAGTGAGATGCGGTCATGTTACTTGGAAGGTTCTTGGAGGCCTACCGTGTCTGCAATGGGTGCTCTGCAGAATGAAATCACACCACTGATTGATAATATCAAATGGTGGTGAAAATATGTGAGTTGTCATGCAGCTACGACATTTGTGTGCAAACAAAAGTCTAAAACGCCACAAAAGTCGAAGACACGCCGCATGTACCCAGTGACCGGGAAACAAAAAAGAAATCCTAGGTAATCTTCAACAAGCCACAGAATTGGTATACTTGGTGATTGGGAGCGGGGATGATGAGGGTTAGTCTCGGGAAGCCACGCCCTGGCGATGGCTCTGTCGCCCCTCCGGTCCGGGCTCTGTGGGGTTGGTCTCCACTCTCCAGAACATGAAAGCCTCGCCCCCTGGCGATGCCTTCCACTAACGGCTGCGGTCACGGCTCTGGACCTGGGCTCCGCTGGCACAAGGCAAGCAGGGGCCGTGCTTCGCGAGGTAAGCACAGATGGACGTCGCACATTACAAACGCGCAGTCTGTGCTGCCTTCTTGCGGGAGATTTGAATTTGAATGGAAACAGTGGACGACATCCAACGCTGACCCTCGGTGCTCCTTTCTGGCACCAGGCCAACCTGGAACGCAAGGAACGCCATGGAATCGTGCTTGCGAGGCAGGAGCCAGCGATTCGAGCGACTGAATATAAAACCTCACTCACCCCCGGCCCTCCTCTCTCTTCTTTTCTTCTCCAACGCAAACATCTTCTTCTTCTTCATCAGCAAGCCAGACATTTCACATTGATCAAGTCCTGTGCCCAGTCCATCCCCTTGTCTCCAATCCCCTGCTTTATGGTCACCCAAGATCCGACATGTCGTCGCCGCCAACGTCCAATCGTTCCCCTGGCCGACTGGTAACCGATTGCCGCTCGGCCGGCAATCGCCCACATCGTCAACACTCCAGAACATGTCCCATCCGCCCTTCTGGACCCGTCCCCGTTCGCAGATTGCCACACACTACACAACCTATCCTGTTCTGGCCCCATCTTTACCCCGCGATCGTCCTCAAGCTCCTCCTGTTCCTTATCAGGTATGCCTGCCCCCTCGTTCTGTGATGATCAAAGGCTAATTCGTCATAGAAGCATAACTCGTCATTCTGTAAGTACAACATCGTGGCTCCGACTACCCCGCCATCGTCCTCAAGCTCCTCCTGTTCCTTATCCTGATGCCTGCCCCCTCGTTCTATGATGATCAAAGGCTAATTTGTCATAGTCATACAAACATCAATCATGTAAGTACAACACTGTAGCTCCATGGTTTGAAGATTAAGACATGTGCTGATAAAAGTGATAAGAACATGAACCACCACCAAGCCCGCCCCCGCCCCCGCGGCCGCCTCGAGGCCTGCCTACTCTTGCTGTAAGTACTTGTTTTTCATACCTGCGTCCATCCTACCGTATTATTCCACAAAATTAGCTTTTACTCTGAAACCGTGCACGCCTCGATGGGTTTATCAGAGGCCTTACGCAAAGCCATCATGCGCTCCTTGCCACGCCTCGTCAGGTTTATCAGAGGCCTTGATGGGTTTATCAGAGACCCCGATGGGTTTTTCAGAGGCCTTGCATGATATACGGAGAACTGACTACTTCTCATCATTTTCCTATCCGCTCTGATGGTGGAGGGGGTGCTGTGGTTGTGGAGCTGGGGATGGTTGGGTTTGGAGCGGTGTTTGCCGGTGTGTTGGCGTGGGGCCTCCTTGCGTGCGCAGCGTTGGTGATTACCACTCGGTTCTTTTCGGGTAGCGGTTTCACGTGCGTGTGTGTATGATATTGTTGTGAAAAGGAGGAAGAGGACGAAGGCGATGGTGGAGAGGTGGTTTTATACCTTGAGAGGTTTCTAATTATTGGCTCTTGCCCTATACACGCCTTGAGAGCTTTGTCCACGCGGCCACGTAAGACCACCAACTGGCCTGTGTAAACTGTAAAGAGGCGTATTCTAATATCATAACGGCCTTACTTAATAAAACCTATGGCTATCTTACCGTGAAAGGAGCGCTTAATAGCCTTGCAAAAGGCCGCTGATAAAGCTCTCAAGGCGTACACAGGGCAAGAGTAAGGGCCAATATTACGAGTTAATACAGTATCGCTTCAAGACAAAGTGCGCTTACGCTTATTACTCCCTTCTCTCTGTAAAAAAACACCTCTGACATCGTAACTACCAAGTCGTTAAAAATTAAAGAAGAGGGAACACATGGCTCTTGGTGACTTAGGTCATTATCGCTAGTTAGCGAAGAGAGAGAGCAGAGCGTGTTAGAAGTTACATGTTCATTAGCTCTTCCTGTAAAGTGTAGCGAACCTTCAATGTGATCTTATTGATGGATGGGGATTGGGAGCAGGACGATAAGTGTGGGAAAACAAGTGCACAATTATGTGCAACGGGGGCTTTTTTATCTGGCGATTTGCCCCATCGATTATAGGTTTTCGACTCGGCCAACAGAGTTATCCTCGGAAGTGAGTCATTACCGTATGACCCCATCCATCAAAAAGATCGCCACGTTTGCCATGCCTCCCAGAAAGAGCTCAACATGGGGTTCAGGGGGTCTCCCCTGCTCGCCGGCTCCTGTTCAAGGTCGCAGTTTATTCTGTCATTTTGGGACAAAGGAAGTAGGCCAAATCCGAGACTTATCTCGAAAAGGTTCGCAGGAGCTGGCAAAGCCAGTCGGAGCGGTGCGTCTTTAGCTGTCCACTGTCAGCAAGAAAAAGCGGACCCAAACCGCCCGGCCACTCACCTTCAATCTCACCTTCGACGCTCCTTCCCCGCATCTTCAACCCAACCATGAGCATCCTTCCACCCTCCACAACCCAACACCTCTATAAACCTCAAAAACAAACAACAAAATGACCGCCCGCACCACCCACCCCCTCACCGCAAACTGGACCTTCAAATCCTCCACATCGTCCACCTGGCTCCCCACACCCGTCCCCTCAACCATCCACACCTCCCTCCTCGCCCACAACCTCATCCCCGACCCGTTCCTCGGCCTCAACGAATTCGACGTCTCCTGGGTCGCCGACGAAACATGGCACTACCGCACCACCTTTCCCACCCCTTTCCACTCTTCCACCGCCGTCGTCGATATTGTGTTCGAAGGCCTAGACACCTTCGCCCAAGTCTCTCTCAACGGGACCCCCATCCTCGAAGCAGAAAACATGTTCCTCCCCTACCGCGTTCCCGTTAAATCCCTACTTAAACCCGCAGGGGAGGAAAACGAGTTGGAAGTCAGCTTCACGCCCGCTCGCAAAAAGGGGTTGGAGTTGGTGAAAGCCCATCCGGAGCATGACTTTATTGTGCACCAGACGGAGGTGACTCGCGGCCCGGTGAGGAAGGCGCAGTGTCATTGGGGGTGGGATTGGGGGCCGGTGTTGGTGACGTGTGGGGTGTGGAAGGAGGTGAGGGTGGAGGTTTATGAGGTGAGGATTGGGGAGGTGAGGTTGGATTATGAGGTTGAGTTAGGGAAGGATGGGGGGGAGGCGATGGTGGGGATGAAGGTGAGTGTTGGGGTGGAAGGGGGGGAGGTGGAGGGGGTTGGGGTGAAGGTGGTGTTGGGGATGGAGGGGGAAGAGGAGGTTGTTATGAAGGGGGTGTGGGAACGGGGTGAGGGGGGGTTGGTGTTTAGGGGGAAGGGGGTGATTTTGGAGCGGGCGAGGTTGTGGTGGCCGAAGGGGTATGGGGAGCAGAATATCTATGAGCTGCGCGTGCAGTTGCTGGCTGGGTCGGCCGTGGTGGATGAGCATACGCAGAGGATTGGCTTCCGCGATGCAAAGGTGATTTATGAGAAGGACGCGCACGGCCAGTCTTTCTACTTCCGCATCAACGGCGTCGACATCTTTTGCAGCGGCTCTTGTTGGATACCTGCTGACAGCTTTCTCGACCGGCTCACCCCTGACGATTACCACGCCTGGATCGCCCTCCTCGCTGAAGGCAACCAAAACATGATCCGCGTCTGGGGCGGCGGTATCTACGAGTCCGACGCCTTCTACGACGCCTGTGACGCCCTGGGCATCCTCGTCTGGCAAGACTTCATGTTCGCCTGCGCCTCGTACCCAACCTACCCCTCTTTCCTCTCCCTCGTGGAATCCGAAGCCCTCCACCAAATCCGCCGTCTCCGCCACCACCCCTCCCTCGTCCTCTGGTGCGGCAACAACGAGAACTACCAGCTCATCGAGCGCTACAACCTTAACTACGACCCTACCGACCCCTTCCCTGAATCTTGGCTCCGCACCAACTTCCCGGCCCGCTACATCTACGAACACCTCCTCCCCGGCCTCCTCGCCACCCACTCCCTCACCATCCCCTGCACCCCATATCACACCTCCTCCCCCTGGGGCAACGGCTTCAGCACCACCCTCGTCGTCGACCCCACCGTCGGCGACATCCACCAGTGGTCCCTCTGGCACGGCCCCATGGCCCCCTACCAGTCCCTCCCCTCCATGTCGGGCCGCTTCGTCTCCGAATTCGGCATGCAATCCCTCCCCCACCTTTCCACCGTCTACAAGTTCGTCACCTCCCCCTCCGACCACCATCCTTCCTCTCCTCCACTGGAATCCCACAACAAAGCTGTCGACCACGTCCGCCGTCTGGCCACTTACATGTCGGAGAACTTTCGCGTCCCTGCCTCGCTGGGGGCCTACATCCACATATCGCAGGTGATGCAAGCGGACGCGGTAACATGGGCGTATAAATCCTGGCGGCGCCAGTGGAAAGACAGAAAGTGTGGCGGCGTGCTGATATGGCAGCTCAACGACACGTGGCCGTGCACCTCGTGGAGCGTGGTCGACTATTACAGGGTTAAGAAGCCGGCGTGGTATGCGATTCGAAGGGTGATGGCGCCTCTCACGGTAGGGATCACGCGGGAGGTACACAGTTGGACAGTACGGGGGAAGGATGAGTTGTGGAGGAGGGACACGGCGCATGTGGATGTGAGGAGGGGAAAGGGCGAGGTGAAGTTTGATGTTTGGGTTTGTAATTCGGGGTTGGGGGAGGTGAAGGGGAAGGTGGTGGTGAGGTTTGTGAGTGTGGAAAGTGGGGAGGAAGTGAGGGGGAAGATGGAGTGGGTGGTGGTAGTGGGAGGGAATGAGGTTAAGGAGGTGGATGTTGGGGTGAGGTCGGAGCACGATGTGAAAGTGGGATATGTGGTGGTGGTTGCGGCGCTTTGGGTGGATGGGAAGCAGGTGGGATTTGACGTGTCGTGGCCGGAGCCGATTAAGTATTTGGGCTTTGAGAATCGGGGGGTGAAGGTCGTGGATGTTGGAGATGGGATGGTGGAAGTCTTGGCCGAGAAGCCAGTCAAGGGGTTTGTGTTTGCTGAGAGGGAGGGGATGAAGGTCAGTGACAACGGGTTCGATCTGATCCCAGGTGAGGCACCGACGCGGGTTCGGATCGAAGGGAATGGGGGTGAGATTCCACAGTGGACATATGTCGGACGGTGAGCAGACAAGGTGAAGGGGTTACATTGCACGCGGCGGACACTGTGTGACACAGCGCAAGTCTATCTTCGCGGAAGACAACCGGCAGACGCCATTGTACTCCCATCCGTAACCTCACCCGTGACTTCAGCCTCACGAATGTCCCTGAATCGGCTTCGGTTGGTAGAGCTCCTCGAGATACTTCTCCTCCTCATCCGTCAACACCTTTCCTCGTGCTGCGATCGCCTCCTCCAGCCTCTCGACGCTGCTGAACCCAATGATGGGACTAGTTACCCGCTTGTTGATCCACGCCAGCGCAACATGCGACATCTGCTCAAGTCAGCCCCATCCATCCTCACAACAACAATATAAAAGGAGTACTCACCGGCCACCCATACTTCTCGGCCGTCTCCGCCACCCTTCCAATAATGGTCAAATCCGGCTCCACCGTCCCATGACTCCCCTTCTGCCCCTCCTTCTCCCCCTTACTCCTCGTCGTCGTCCCAAACTCCTCGGGCTTCCGCGCCAAATGCCCCCGACACAGCGGCGCCCACGGCACCAACCCCACGCCCGTCTCGTTGCAAAACCGATTCATCTCCCTCTCCTCCTCCCTATACAGCAAATTATAGTGATTCTGCATGCTCACAAACTTGGTCCACCCATTCCGCTCCGCCACAAACTGCATCGTCGCAAACTGTGTCGCCCACATGGAACTCGCCCCGATGTACCGCACCTTGCCCGCCTGCACAAGATCATGCAGCGCCTTCATCGTCTCCTCCACCGGCGTCTCGGTATCAAACCGATGGATCTGCAACAGGTCGATATACCCCGTCCCCAACCTCTCAAGGCTGGCCTCAACCTGGTTAAATATCGCCGCGCGGGACAAGCCCCAGTTGTTCACGTAGTCCTTACTCTTTGCCACCTCGGCCTTTTGGAAGTAGTGCCTCACGTCGGGCGTCTCACCCACGGCCATGTAGCACTTTGTCATGATGATGACCTTGTGCCGGGGGATGCTGTACTGCTTGAGAGCCTTGCCGACGATGAGCTCCGACGCGCCGTTGGAGTAGACGTTTGCCGTGTCCCAGGTGTTGAGGCCGCGGTCGTAGGCGGCTTTGAGGAGGGGCAGGGCTTCGTCTTCGCCGATGACCCAGGGGAGGGTGCGGACGTCGCCGAAGGACATGCAGCCGAAGATGGGGACGGAGATGGTGAGGCCGGATTTGCCGAGGCGGCGGTACTCGCATTTGGAGTTGGCGAGGGACTCTTTGAGGGAGGGGGGGAGTTCGGCCATGGTGATGGATTTACTGGTGTTTGCGTGGAGGTTTCTTGGGAAGGGTGTGGTTGAGGGGAGACTTGCTCGAAACGGTGATGGTCAGGTCAATGACGCCCTCAATCGCTAGCAGAAGGTGAACAAAGACCGCCTCCCACCTCCCGCCAGCGGGGCATGTCCTGACTATTTATACCCCCCTGCCATCTGCAAAGTGACGACGAATGCTTCATGTAGAGCTTGCACGGCCTAGAAAGCTCAAGTTGCCAACCCCGCAGCGGGGCATGGTTGCAATGGTGGGAGAAGTGGGCGTGTTTGGCGCAAGGGAGACATCGCAGCCGATGTACGGCGATTGCATGATTTGGGTACCGTCGTCCTAATAGGCCCGCTCGCCGTTTCAGGAGGTCGAATGCGGCTGCCGGGACAGTGTGGCCGGCTGCCGCGGGTATCGACGTGGGATGGCAGATGCACTCAGTCGGGCTTAAAAGTGTGCGTGTCATGGACGTAGTCGGAGTTAACGGTGAAGCTTCCTCGCCCTTCCTGTTGCCCATGCATACTTGCCTGTTGCAAATATAGCTGACCAAAACGAAAATGAATTGTGATTGCCCACACATCAGGCTTCTAGTACCTGCTACTGATATATGCCCATCAAGAGATTCCATGCTGACCACGCTCCCTCTACCCAGTCAATACCAGTTCAAACAAAGTGAAGGCACGCCGGCTTGTACCGCTGCTCTTTTTCGCGGGCCGGCCAACATATCATCGTATCACGCGTTCCCATGCCAGAAAAATCCCAAACGCCAGTGCTGATTGATGCCTTTGCTGCCACTCGTACAGCCGTCTCTGCGCCTTTGCTGTGTTTCGGTTTAGAGTGCTCTCGATCTCTGGCGAGAGTTGGTTACATTGCCAGAGAGAGCCCTCAGCTCATCTCGCCCAGTAATCGTGCGATGAGAACGTAGATAAAGATTATACAGCCTGCGAGGACCAGTTTGTTCCGGAACAGCCAGCCTTGCCCAGCTTCCCTTTGCTGAATCACGGCATCCACTACGGCGTGCGCCTGGTGGCCGCTGGTGGTGGCAATACC
Source organism: Podospora aff. communis PSN243 (assembly GCA_033296975.1). Taxonomy (NCBI): domain Eukaryota; kingdom Fungi; phylum Ascomycota; class Sordariomycetes; order Sordariales; family Podosporaceae; genus Podospora; species Podospora aff. communis PSN243. The sequence continues at coordinate 108,734 of MU865936.1, read as the reverse complement.
GAGTTGCGGCCCACACGAGGGGCTGCCTGTGTCGATCTTGTTCCCCGTCGCTGTGTCGATGCCCTGCTCCTTCATCCACTTCCAGTTCTCAGCGTCGACCTCGGGCCATTCCGACTTGAACTTGGCGCCGCCATCGCCGGCCTTGACGTTGCCCTTGGTGGCTGGGTTTTTCGCGTGCGAGCCACCGCCGGTCGAGTTCCACCACCGAGACCGAGCCGCGTGGTATTTGCGCTCCGCTTCAGTGCCCGGTATCGACCCCGTCGTCATCTCCTCCGACGTCATGAACGACAGCAGCCCGATAAGGATGGTCGAGACTTCCCATGCCGGGTTGAACGAGCGAGGGTGGAAATCGGAAATCGAGAGGCACAGTCGACTTGACGGCTGGAACCGGCCAGACGGCGTGTGCATTCGGATCGCGGGGGGCGCAAACGGGTAGGTGGTCGGGAAGATTAGCGTCCCCCAGTATTGGCCGCCATGATAGGGTGTGTCTTCGGGCCCGGTGATAATGTAGTGCCATCTAGCGCCGCATCCGGTCAGCTAACGGCATCCACGGGATTGCATAGGACGAGCTTACTCTAGGATGTTGGCTTCGGACGGGTGTGCCGTGATGTACGGCGGAGGGTTTTCGGAGATGGTTTTGTACTCGCGCGTCAACTGTGGGCGGAATTCAGGTCAGCTACCTTGCGTCTAGACACAGACAATACCGAGATACGTACGCGCTTGTGTGCGGCGCGACTAGTCATGACTGCGATGGCAGTTGCGGCGGATCGATCGGGTTGCAAATGAAGGGCGCCCGGGCAGCGCAACGGATACGAAGAGAAAATAAAAGAGCGGAAGCAGACAAACCCCTGATAACTGCGTGGCGACGGGTTTTGGACTCTGCGACTTGATGGTAGGGGGCGGTCGGCGATGCGTGGCTCTCAATGCAAGAGTTGTAGGAATGACGACGATGGCGAGAGAAGGGATCAGGGTCACCAGCCCAGTGCAATTTATTTTAACCAGGAAGGGCATGCGGTTAGCAATGTGTCAACGCCGCGGTTCCACTCCGCCTCATCCACATGCAGCACTGAAAGGAAGATGAGCAAGCTCCACGCATTCAAATAAAGTTGAGGAATAGGTGGCCTGAGTATTCTTGGTTCTTCTTTTCCGGTTACATCGGCTACTCGCTGGGTATTGATAACCCGATGTCGAAAGTCAGAGTTGTTCGGCGTGTTCATACCGAACCCTAACCCGGTCGCAGGTTGACGAGCAGTGGTGTGCAAGACTCTGCATCTAACAATTCACGGTCAACCCGAGCCCCCCTGCTCAAGCCATCGCTCTCTGTCAGCCGCCTTTCGCAACACCAAACTAGGGATGCAAACCGTTCCATACTACGACAGTGAATATGGGGTTGAACCTGCTCTAGGGTTCCTATCGCAACGGCCCCCATCTTCAACAAGCTCATGGCAGGTTGTGAACCTTGGGAGAATAACACAGCGCAGCGGGGTCTCTGTAGGACCCACAGAAAGTAGATGCCAAGACAGACCCCAGGGATGATGTCGGCCGGCAGGTGAAGCTCGAAACACCGAGAAACTGAAAGCTTCTGAGAGCTTGACATCGTTGACGCAACCCCGCGCTGGCATTGGCCTCTGAATATACCGGCACCGGACAAGCCTGCCACAATGGCGGACCCTAGGGCTCCTGGCGGAAACACTGTAAGCCCTACCGCCCCTGCCCCCGATTCGAAGTTGCAACGGTGCTTTGTCGCGTGCACATTCTGACCCAACGCAGGCCGTTGGCGGCGTCTCGACCCATGAAGCTCCAGAACAAGTCGATCCGCAAGGTCTCCAAGCTATCGTAAGCTTTTTCGGTCCCAAGTCCTCTCTTCCGCGTAATGCGACTCGCTGACTCCCCTTACCGCAGCTCGACAACGCGCTGGCGCCGGCCTCAGTCCATACCGTCGAGCTCCACGGAGCCAAGTATACTCGGAGGAGTCTCCTCGACCGTATATTCAAGCCATTGGTAGACAACAGCCCGAACCCGACACTCGGCGATGTCGTGGGTCGCATTGGCACCGCACAGTCGAAGTTGGCCCGGTTAGGTTCGTTGTCCTCGAGACAGCCCCCCAAAGACGGAATCCGTCACAAGTCTGACATTCTCTAACCGACTGGTAATACAGGGATCTTCAAGGAAGATGGCTTCCAGGTCTTCATATCCGACGCGCGCAAGAGCGCTGGCCATCACGAGGCGACAGAGCTCGACATCGCATTCAACGTCAAGGAAAAGTCTCGATTGGCATTGGGCGCTGGCACCGACTTTGGCAACACCGAGGGCTCCGCATACACCAATGCCGAGCTCCGCAATATCTTTGGCGGCGCCGAAACTCTGACCGTCAACGCGCGCACCGGTACCCGGACGAGATCAGCCTACAACGCCACCTTCTCGACCCCCGTTAACGGCAACCCGGACGTGCGGATAGCAGCGGAAGCGCAGCAGTCATCGACATCGAAGCCATGGGCCTCGCACGAAGAGAATATCACCGGAGGAAGCCTGCGACTTGCGTGGCAGCAAGCCGACAGCAGGGACAGCCACTCGATCACATTCTCCAGCATATGGAGGCAAATGACTGGTCTCCTGCCCAGCGCTTCGCCCACCGTCCGTGGAGACGCCGGTGACTCGCAGAAAAACTCGCTCACTTACTCATACACTCGGGACCGCCTCGACCGCACTTCCGGTCCAGTCCCTACCCTCCCCCAGCGGGGCTATCTCATCCGCGCCGTGAGCGAGCTCGCTGGCTGGGGCAGCCTCAAGGGGGACGTCTCCTTCTCCAAAACCGAGCTCGAACTCTCCAGCACCCACCCCCTGGAAATTCCCGGATCCAAATACACATCCGGCATCACCGTGGGCAGCGGCTTCCGGATGGGAGTGCTCTACCCCTTGCCGTCCGGGTACTCCCTTAGCGGTCCCGCAACCCTGAGCCGCGTCAACGACCGTTTCCAGCTCGGGGGGCCAACTGATGTCCGCGGGTTCAAGCTCGGCGGCCTCGGGCCACATGACAACGGAGATGCCGTCGGCGGCGATTTGTACGCCGCCGGTGGCGTCAACATGATGCTCCCCGTACCCCGCGTCGGCGCATCTTCCCCCCTAAGAATCCAACTATTCGCCAACGGAGGGCGGCTGGTAGCGCTCAAAAACAAGGGCAAGGGCAAGGCCAAGCAAAGCAACGCACACCCCTCCGAGATGGACTCGAGAGCCATCTCGACTAGCATGCGGTCAGCTCTGAGCGAACTGACAGACGGTATCCCGAGCCTGGCCGCAGGCGTTGGCCTGGTCTACGCCCACCCGGCAGCGAGATTTGAGCTCAACTTCAGCTTACCCCTCGCCCTCCGCAGGGGCGAAGAGGGACGGAAGGGGCTGCAAGTCGGCGTCGGCATTAACTTTCTCTAGTCTGTTGTGACTTCAGCCGTGTACCATTATCTTTTGTAGCATACCACAAAATCAGACACCGCAGCGTTGCAAGGTTCATGTCTCATTCATTGCGAATCGGTCTAACTCTATTTTTGAGTCTCCGTCTATATATGTACCTTGCGTCTGTACGCCGTAAAACAGCAGCATAGATGTAGCAGCAGTAGTATGTACATGGCAGACACCCATGGCATGGCATGGCATCCGACTCTAATCCCTCTCCCCTTCGTTCGATATTACGTATGGTAAGAAAAAGACGCTCGAAAAGCGCGACGTGATGATGATCCAGCGAGGATGACGACAGCCGAAAATGGGCAGGAGCAAAAGGGAAAAGCGTGTGTTGTGCCGCGCGCACATGGTTTATGACAAGAGAAAACAAGCCAGATGGATGATGCGTGGTGCAAAAAGGAACAAATGGCCTCCGAGATGTTGAGTTTCGTGTCCGGCTCGTGAAAGGATGCAATGTGGTGGTGCGACGCTATGCGATGCGATGCAAGAGGGCGCTCATGATGCGATGGAAGGATCGCGGTGTGAGATTTACTCCGTCTTCTTCTTTCCGCCGAGCTTCTTCTTTGGGACGCGGACGAGCCAGTAGACGAAGAGGGCGGCGACGATGTTGAAGACGATATAGACCCAGAGGATGCTGGAGAGAATGTTAGCACAAGTGTCAGCGTCGTGGTTGTGAGAAGGTACGTACCCAAAGTTGAACCACCTGTCGGCGTAGTCTGCCTTGGCGTTGGCGAGGAAGACGTTGGTGTCGGCCATGGGGCAGAAGGAGCACTCGACGGTGTTGAGGGTGTCCTGGAGATATCCGCCGGCGAATTGCATATACGGTGCCATGTACTCGCCGCAGGTGGTGCCGTTGGGGGGCGCGAATTTGAGGTACTCGTTTGCGGCGCAGACGACCTCGGTGTTGGCCACCGACACGGATAACATGGCGCTTGCTAAGTACGTGAATGGACTGACGCGGTACATGAAGATCCAGAAGCGAGGAAGCGTGTCGGGGTTGGCGAGGACACCGCAGAAGATCAAGCACAGGGTGAAGAGCAAGTTGGCAATGTTGCCACCGGCCTCTGCTGTCTCGAACCCGGCGATCATCAAGTCGGCAAAGGTCGAAGTGAACAAGAGGAAGGCCACCAGGAGGAGGAACATGAGGGCACCACGCTCGGTGACCTGGTCGGCGGCAATGGCGTTCTTCTGGAGACCAACAGGGTAGTACCAGCAGAAGTACATGAGGACGGCCATCAGCGCATTCCAGGGGAGTTCGACGATGATCTGAGACAACATGAAGATCTTCCAGCTGTACACCTTGGAGGGCCGTTCACGGACTTCATACAGAGAGCGCTGGATGACGAAATGAGGCATGGTTTGTTGGACGAGCTGGCCGAAGACGGTGAAGATGTTGAAGATGGCGAACATTTGGTTGGTGAGACCCTGGATACTGTTGGGGGCGTCGTAGAAGATGAAGCCGATGAAGAGAGCGACGAGAACACACAGCGCTGCCTTGGAGTAGATGTACGACGGAGTGCGCCAGTATTGCTGGAAAACGCGGGCGGTGACCTCATAGAGTTGCTTGTGGAAGGGCGCGGCGAATTCGCGGAAGCTGCCCTCGTCGTCGTCCAGCGCAGTGGTCTCCTTGGCGTTGGCCTTCAGACGCTGCAGCTCGGCTTGAACCTCGGCGTACTCGGGGCTGTTGCGCCACGCCTCAAACCAGTCGATGTCGGAGTGAGATCCAGGGGCTGCACCAATGACTTGAAGCATCCACTCGGCCGGGTTGGCATCGGGGGGGCAGGGGAAGCCGCCGTTGCGCTCAAAGTAAGAGGTCATGGTCTTGGAGTTCTTGCCGATGTCGCCAAAGTAGACGGTCCTGCCACCCTTGGCCAAGAACAGCAATCTGTCGAAGCGTTGGAAAAGCATGGCCGAGGGCTGGTGGATGGTGCAGAGAACAGCCTGTCCGCTCTTGGTGAGCTTCTCCAGGAGGTCCAGAATGGCCCAAGATGTTTGACTGTCAAGACCAGAGGTAGGCTCGTCGACGAAGAGGAGGAGAGGAGGCTTGGCAGCGAGTTCAACACCAATAGTCAGACGCTTGCGCTGCTCGACGTTGAGACCCTCGCCAGGAACACCAATGATAGCGTCGGCGTATTCCTCCATGTCGAGAAGCTTGATGACCTCATCAACGTACGCGAGCTTCTCGGCGCGGGGAACGTGCTCGGGTTGACGGAGGAGCGCGCTGAAGTTGAGAGCCTCACGGACGGTAGTGGTCTGAAGATGGAGATCCTGTTGCTGAACATATCCGGTCTTGCGCTGGAACGAGGCATCACGGGGGTGGCCGTCAACAAGCATCTCACCGGTGATGACACCCATCGAGGTACGGTCAGCAAGGCAGTCGAGAAGAGTGGTTTTTCCAGCGCCAGAAACACCCATGAGAGCGGTCAGGGTACCGGGCTTCACCCATCCGTCAACGTTGTTGAGAATCTGGCGCTTTTCGGACTTGATATCGACTTCGTAGCAGACGTTGTTCCAGTGGAAAACACTGGTGGTACCCCGGAGCACACCGCCTTCCTTGTCAGACGAGTTGCCGTCGGTGGTGCCGTGGTTGATCGCGAGGCGGCCGCTGTTGTATCCAGACTCGGAATCGCCCTTCTGCTCCTTGAAGGCAGCCGGCTTGTGGCCGCGGCGGAAGACAAGAACTTCGCCCTTGCTTTTCTTGGCAGCAACATTCTCGGCAGAGACAATATAGAAGAAGAGGAAGATGACCAAGAATGCCAGGATAATGCCAACGTTGCGCCACTTGTGCGCGTTGGAGTACTTGAAGCCCGACCAGACGTACTCATCACCAGAGACGACGTCCAGTCCAGCAACAGCACCAACGGCGGAGCAGACGCGGTTGGTATTCGACACGTTCGCGTACATCGGAAGCAGAGGGCTGGGCACATGCTGCGTGCACAGGAAGTTGCGGCCGTGGAACTCGTTGACCATGAGCGCCTCGAAGGCATACGCCACAGGGTCGATGTAGTTGATCCAGCGGCACCACGGGAGCATGTAGTCGAGAGGAATGGCGAAACCGGTGAAGATGACGAGGGCCAAAATGATGATGGCAGCGGGCACCATGGCTTGCGACAAGGTCCGGGTAGCGCTGGCGATGGTGCGGAACATCATCGACATGGTCATGACAGTGATGAACGAGATCAGGAGGAAGAAGAAGAAGGCCCCCGCCTCCCGTCGCAAGTTGGTCATGAAGTACAGCGTGATGTTGAAGACGATGCAGTTGGCGATCTTGTAGGGCAAGTCGGTGATCATGGAAGCCACAGCTTCGGCAGACGGGTGGTACAGCGCATAGCGGTCGTGCTTCTCGATGATGGGTCGTTGGGCGTACAGGGTCAGAATTTCCAGGGCACTGGCGAAGGCGTTCATGAGGCAGGCGAAGAAGAGAAGCGCGCCTCTTTGGAAGAAGCTGGCCGTATCCGGTTGCAGGTTGAAGAAGACGCTGGAGATGATGAGGCACATGATGAGGTTACCGATGAGAGCGCCGACAGTGAGACTGGGGTCGCCGAGCAACCGTCTGAATCCACGCCAGAGACAGAGCTTAATCTGCTGGATGAACGAGAGGGTGAAGGGAGACTTGGCACGCTGATTCTTGGCCTGCTGGGCCTTCTTCGAAGCGCGGAAAGCCTCGGCATCGGGTCCGTTGATGGGGTGAGTGGCCTTGTACTCCTCGATCTCTTCCTGAAGGACCTTGTAGTTGGTGCTCTTCCTCCAAGCGGCAGCAAACTCGTCGGGAGTGCGCGGCGCCTTGCCCTCGAAGCCTGGCCGGACGATGCGCTCCTGGGGGCTCGTCATGGAGGTCAGGAAGTCGGGAGTGGTGGCACGGGCAGGGCACTCGAAGCCAAGGTCGATGAAATATTGCTTGGCGTGATCTGCGCGACCAAAGAAGATCTGGCGACCCTCGTAGAGCACAACGGCCTTGTCGAAGAGGTCGTAGGCGCTCTGGGGAGACTGGTAGATGGAGACCACAGCGGTGCTACCGAAGAGGTCGCTCTGGAGCCTCAAAGTGCGGCAGAACTCGATGGCGTTGGCGCTGTCCAAGCCTCTGGTGCTGTTATCCCAGCACTGCAGGGGGGCTCCGGAAAGGGTGGCCTCGGCGATGGTGACACGCTTTCTCTCACCACCAGAGACGCCACGAATGTACTCGTTACCAACACGCGTGTTGACAGTGTGGCTGATGCCGAACAGGGCCATGACAACGTCGCGCATGTGGTTGGCGAACAGAGACTTGGGAATTCCATCGGGCATGTGGCGCGGGGCGCGCGCATGAGCAGCGAACGTCAGAGTGTCTCCGACAGAGAGCTGCGGGAAATGCGTGTCGACCTCGGCCGTGTAGATGGCCTCTCCGCGGTGGTGCGAGTGCATCTCCTTGGCAGCCATGCCTAGTAAGCGCTGTCAGCAAGACCCCTGAAGTAAACATGACGACTTGTCTCAACTCACCTTGATAGTTGAAGTAAGAATTGTCATCGACAAAGATGCCGCTGTATTCACCGGCAATCGTCTTCAACAGCGTGGTGCAGCCGGATCCAGGAGGGCCCAGAACGACACACATCTCGCCCTTGCGAACAATGCCGTCAAAGCCGCGGAGGATGTCGATGCGGCGCTGCCCACGGCCCGCCACGCGACGGGCCAGCCCAGCGGCCTCGAGCCAGACGTTGAAAACATCCTTCTGGTAATCGGTCGGCGAGCCGAATCCGTACACGTTCAAATTCTGGTAGGCGACACCCGTGGTGCGGAAGTTGTGGCCCTTTTCCTGCACCATTTCGACCACGGCCTTGGCCCATGCGCGCGCGTTGAAGTTGGGGCCATTGGGGTTCAGGGGCGAGTTTTCGTCCGAAGAGGCGAGAACAAAGACATTCTCGCCCGGTGCGAGGCCTGCGGCATGGGATTGCGATGTGTACTTGCGCGCCAATGCCTGCACCATGGAGGCGCGACGGTGCTGCTCAATGCGCTCGTCTTCGTCCTGGCCGTCGTCGCTGCTGAGCGCATCCGTGTCACCACCAGCGGCCTTGGCCTTTTCGTTGTGGTGGTGCGAGTCGCTTTCGGCGACTTCCGTCACCGAAGTTGCGCGCGTGCGGCTAACATCCTCGTTTCCGCGCAGAGGAGACGACCCTCCGGCAGTCGTCTCGTAATCGTCGTTGTCGTGCGTGGTCTGCCTTCCGAGGGGCAGTCCCACGTTTTGCGCCGTCCGGTCGTAGTTCCCGAAGGAACCACTGCCGATAAACGACATCTCAGTCCCGGTGTCGAATCCCCGTCGCCGGCCGGGCAGTGCCGTGTGTAACGGAACGCCACAAGCTCTGGCGCGTGGTTGCGGGGCGCGTCAGGTGATGTCCGCCTTGAAGTTTTGACTGTGCGCAGGTACGGCGCAGGCACAAAAGCAGGCGGAAAACCGGGTAACCAAATACACGGAATGGAACGAACGACAGCGAGCCTCAATGAAGCAGCGCACACAGGATGAAGAAGCAGATGAAGAACGAATGACCGAAAAAGGAGAGGCTAACCGGGGGAAGATAAGGCGAAAATTGGCAATAGGGGAAACGCAACGGAGACTTCACAGGCCCCGAGCGAAAGTGGGCCATTCTCGCAGGAGAGCACCGCCCCGGGCGCGGCGGACACCCACCCCACTGCTGCACCCGCAAGCAATTGAGGGCTGCAGGGCTGCCCAGGGCAGATCAATGTTCCCCGGTGTTCTCCCACCAGCGGCGCCCGTTCGATGTGGCAGATGGCACCCCCCGCCAGAACCAGATCGAAGACAAGCGTCGGGGTGCTTCGGCGTGGTGGGCGTCTGAGCGGCACACGCGCCGAGCCCATCAGAATTCACCATTCACGAATCGAAGGCCACACGGGCAGCCAAGGAAGATTCGCGGCCTGGAGTGACGATGATGCCAGAACTTCCGTCTCAGCGCTGTCAAGTCAAGCCGTCATGCCCCGCGACGCCATGTTTGTGTCCCGCTAGGCCCCTCACCCAAAACGAAAACGACAAAAACGACATTCGGGACGCGCTCAGTCAGCTTCCAAGCCGCCCCTCACCAACACGCCACCATTCCGGTTTCCTTCAGCCATAGTTCAGCCGTGGCGGTTACCTGGTAGTGTATGACGGGGTGTTCGGAGACTATCAACCTTCCACGTTTGCTAGAATAGAACTAGTTGGCGGGGCTCACACAAACATCCGTTCAACGTTGTGAGTACTCAACCCCCGCATACATCGTTTCTCGCCGTACCAGCACCTTACGCCTCCATTTGATGGTTTTCCCTGGGCCGAGAAGACCGACCAGGAGGCGAAGCTTCCATAATCCGTACCGCGAGGTCCCTTCCTGCATCGCATCGCAGCAGTCGTGGCAAGGGACGCGGCCGTCTGATATGGCACGCATTCGGATTCGGTCTCTGAAAGTTCACCACCGGGCGTGTCCGTACTCGCCTTTCCCCCTCAACTCTCATGCGGTGTGGCGTGGAGGGGCACATGGAGCACATGCATCCCTAGGAAGCTGACTGCCAGCAGGAATTCGCAGGAATCGCCTTCGATGTAACAATTTCTCGCTCATTTTGCAGCAATCCACCGTCCCCATTTCGCAGCGCTTGGCCGATGCGCGCGGCCTGCCGCCAAGATCTCGCCAAAACCTGGCTGCAAACTGGGAACTTTTGGGGCTCCTCCGGCCAATTGGGCCGCTTTCCATCGTGGGATGGGGCAGCCACCCCTTCCCGGATTGAACACCATCCGAAACAATCCCGCCAGCCCGGGAATTCTGTGGGGTTCATCAGCTCCTGCAAAACCACCTTCATTTTCGCCGCACGCATGCCGTATGCGCTGTCGGGGTTCAACAGCACCCCGATCCCCGCGGTATTGTGCGGATCAAAAGACGCAACCATCCCGTCCCCACACCTCCCTCAACACCGCGATCATGCTCCGATGCGGCCCCGTGTCTCGATTGACAGACATAAATGGAATCCCTCGGAGACTTGTTGAAGCCCAAGAGACCGGTGTTCCCGTCAACTGCTGTTTGACATCGAAACGCGTCGAGCGCTGACTGTTGTCTGCCAAAGACGAGGAGGCAGCAGCACACCGACTGTCGTGCATCCGAATACGAGTACGTCAATAAATTAGCCGCAACTGCAACGCCTTTCTAGTGGACATCCCATCTCCCTCTCATCTCTGCACGGCCTGAGCAGATAAGAGCCCAAAATAATCCATCGAGCAAAGGGAAACGGGTGCATCACTAAAAAGCGTGGCCGAGCCAGCACCGCGCGCATGCAACATAGATCCCCAGCAGTACGGTCGAGGGTACGTAAGGTGTTCGCCAGCTGCGATGCAGTGTGGCAACCAATTTACCCTGGCCACAAAACTCAATTGCTGGCACGCATTCTAGAGCCGCACCTTGCGCACATGACAAAGAAGGTTTGCAGGCGGACCAAGGACCCGGAGGGGCGGGCCTAGTCGCCACTGCGAGCAGTTTGAGCCGCCGACGCCATCTCGGGCCGGGCCAAGTTCGGGATACATCAACTCGGGGCAGCCACCAGCTGCAACAAGTCGTCAGCTCTTCCTGCAGCTCGATACCGGGGGCGCAAACATCACATCTGAATTGTTTTCCATCTGCACCGTTGGTCGGCTTATGCCGTCCAGCATATCCGATCGTGAGCCAATCGTCTTACATGTTCGTCTCGGCCCCTGCACAGAGCCGCATCGCCAAAATCAGCCACAGCCGATCTGATATGCCCGTCTTACCCTGCTTATGAGTAAGAATAGAACCACAGATCTGGGAAAAAGCTTGCCCATGTTCGCGACTCTGCATCTAGTTTCGATTCAATCTTCTCAACGGGGAGCAGAATAGAACCGATTCACGCATTGCCTTCAAGGTTTCGGCCCCACATGCAGTTCTATTCCTGCCTCGATCTCTGCTTCAAATGCAGAGTTAAGTCAAACCAACACACCAAAACACCAGAATAGAGCGCATTCTGCTTTGCAGTAGGTAAAGGCGCAAGCAGTTACCCAGCACAGGCATCGCCATTGCTCCCACAACTCAGATTTTCCAAGAGGCTCACAGGCAACTCATCAGACTGAAGCAAGCTCTCCTTTCCAGGGCTCCAGATTCTAAGTTTCATTTGCCGAACATGCAATCGCAGCCCACACATGACGTCTGCATATGACTTGAGGTTCGCGGTTCTGAAGTGATGTGCAAGAGTTATTCCTGGGAAATTGATTTTAAGAATAGATATGTCCTTGAAGCATAGTTGCATCCCCCCCGCCTACGATCCGACTGAGTCTTGTGCATCAGAAAAATGATCCGAAGTAGAGCAACCGTCGGAAATATTCAGTCTCCCCTCGTGGTAGCCGGGCCCATGAAACTAGGTATCCAGCTGGGTACCTTCCCGCTCTATTTGTTGATGGCGGTGTCGTGAAAGCGCATTTGGTTTCGACAATTCTTGAGACGAGCACGCAAAACTCGGCAACATCATACTGTGGTCCTTTGCAAATATACCTCCCGAAGAAAAGTATAAGCCGCCTTTCAGGTCCTCCGGTTGCTCACATGCCCGGGTTGTAAGGTACCTATGCTCTTGCCTCCGTCATGTCAAAAAACACGTCAACACCCTCGACAACTTGCACACCATATTTACCGGTGGCAAGAACTACAACACCCCGGCATTAGGGAAGCCGCAAAAGGCGTTCTCGAAATGGAAAACGAATAGATTCGCGGGCACAGGTACCGATCAAGGTTCACTTCAACCTCAGTCAACCACAACGAGGCGTTTTACTCACAAACCTAAACCCGTATGACTCATCACACGTGAAAAACTTTGATCGCCGTCCCGGGGTATATAAAGAGCAAAAAGATGGGGGGCACACCCCCATCACTTCCCTCAGATCATGCTATTTCCTCACAGGCCGAAGCCTCGGAGCGCCAGCAGCCGCCAGCAGCATTGTACATTTTACGGGAGCACCAGAGGGCTAACCGCTGCACTATAAGAATACTTCTGACAAAGGTATGATGGCATCTCCCCTCCAGATTTCCGCTCAAGTACCCCGTGCAGCGTCGGCAGAAATGTGCCAGTCCCCCCTTCGTCTACAACCGGGAGGCGCTTCACACCGAAGCCGCGCAAGCAAAATTCTCGACATTGGGACGAAGGACATCAGTGGACTGACTTTTTTGTCAGGGTACTCATTCTCGTCACCATGGCACCAAATGCCAGCGGCGTGGCGGCGGGATCGGGGGGTGTGGGTTACAGGGGGTTTTCACGACGCTGCTCGTCGCCCATGGGGCGGGCAGCCGTTGCGTCGAGCGCGTTTTCGTCCTCTGCTGGCGGAACGTGAATTCGACCAACGCAACTCAAACTGTCTAGTTTTCCTATGGACTATGATGAAGGCACACCTCAGCGGAACCCACTCTGCCTGCGCCTGCTGTTGCAGTGGGGGTTGTGGAGAAGCGGTTCTGCGCGAGAGCTGACTTGAGTCCTGTCAAATTTGAATCATCTGCGGGTGGATGCTGAGAATCTCAGCTGTGGCTTTCATGCGGCATTGTTCACATAACAAGGGGCAATGATGAAGACGCTGAGCGCATTTTCTGTGCGAGCTGACTGAGTCCTGTCCTGAGAACCTACTTGACCATCAGGGGGTTTGCTCTCCGCGGTGGAACGCGGAGATTCTAGATCATCAAACTTTAATGATCCTTCGATGCCAGACTCCGAAGGGGGCAATGATGATGCCGTCAGGCATGTTCTCTGTGCCAGCTGACTGAGCCCCGTTACAACATACCTAGCCGAGTCACTTCTCTCTCAGGCTGCTGTATTCGACTCAAAGCTTTGCCCTCACAGCGGCTTTATTTCCGGTTGGGGGACCCGAAGTTGTTCTCTTTTTACCAGGAGAAGCGTGAAGGCCTTCAGTCTAAGATTTGCTGACTTTTATCGTCTTCTTCTACTACCATATTAGGTACGTAAAATTCAATGACAAACTCCTGGTCTTCCATAATTACACAGGTATTTTGAGGCTGCCGTCCTGACGTGCCAAGTTCATGCAACACGGTTATCAAGGCAGAACTTGACAGGAAAATCATAATCAAGGTGGCGTCCACAATCCGCGCACTTCAACAGCGTGAGCCCATCATGAGATATGCTGCAGTGGTTTTCTGATCAGTTCAGCGGTTATAACTGACGTGGAAATGCACCTTGTAGCGACTGGACCGGACCTGGCGGATGACGATAGTCATGTTGGACGGCCGTGGTCATCCGAGTTCTGCGTCGCAACCCCCAAACCACCAGAACATGAAGATACCGACTCTGCCTAAGCTTGGTATATGCGCTGGCGCGCCGGCATGTGCCAGCTCTTGTCGGTGGCATTGTGCTACAACTCAACGAAATCAACGAACAGGTAGCTGTCAGAGATGTCAAGTGATAGCGGGGCCTGGGAAAGGTGGTGTGAATGGGGGTGTGGATGGTGAGACCAAGGCATCTTCGACGAATGAAAACGGCCCTCAGTGTTTAACTTTCTTCAGCTGACATGCCTGCACCATGTCTCAAGTTCTCAGGGTCTGGACTTGGAGTTCAGGTCAAATGGCGAGTCCCTCCGTTCAAGATAAAAAGTGACGCACAAACACAAAGGATGGATCCAAGGACCTCACGCGGTCAAAAATGTTGTGATGATTGACAGACCCTGACGGGTTGTATGCTTGTGCATCACTGGCGATGATCTCCGTCCATGATGCGCATGTGAACGGATAATCACATCATCGGTCCGCCTCCGCAAAGCTCCCTATCTCCGGCCGGTTCAGCAACCGTTACCGGCTGGGAAAGGTCGCTGATTCGCCCGATTCAACACTGGGGAGGGAGCTGTCGGATGCTGATACACACCGCAAAGCATTGGCTGCCAACACCCCCTATGGTCAAAATGGTTAGCGTGCGGATATCTGAGATGCGCAGTTTGCAATGTATCGCACACTAAATTCATGTGTGGTAAATATGTTGGTGACGGAAATTCTCTTGTGAGGTCAGCAGTCCGGAAAAGGCGTTGCTGTTTGCATGCTTGTGCTGTGCCTCTGGACGCGGGAGGTGGGTGTCGCCCATGCCAAAACGTCCGTGCTTCCTTGTCAATCAGTCAGCGGCTCTCCGAGGGAATTCCTTGGCACCGATCTATCCTCCACCTCTCTCATGCCATCACCGCCGTCGTCCTTTATTCGAGTCAATCGCTCGCTTCACGATAACCCGCCCCGCCGCGCCGGAAACGACCCTCGCGATAACTTCTGCTGCGAGGAGTGGCCACGACCGAGGTCGCAAGGATGAGTGTCTGTGCGGCTTGACCCATCCTTTCCAACCGACCATCCACAAACAAACCCCGCCATTCCCGGCTCGCAACAATCGTGATCAGCCAGACGCATCTCCGAGGCAGCTTCCTCTTCATCGTTGGGACGCTGCGCAATAACAGAAGCTTGCTTTCGCTATAGCCTTTTCCCATCCTACTTTGCGATAGAGCGACCGACTGGACTTTCTGGCTCGAGGACGCCCTGGTTCTGGCGTCGTCCGATCAAGAGCGATTGTCTACGTCACAGCTGCTCATTCCAGATCGGAAATCCCCTCACCGTTCCCCTCCCGAGCCTCGACGGCCGCCCCGTCGTCGACCAGCCTTTGATCTCCCTAGCGAAGATATTGCGGGTTGATTGCAATCGAGAAGATGGGAAACAACAGCACAAAAGAGTCGCGCCCCGGCGATGCCGGACAACGATCGCACCGCCATCCCCTGGAGGCCGTTCAGAATGAACCATCGGATAGGTCAAGCAGGAGGAACCGAATCAGCCGGGGGGATTTTCTGGGCATCGGCGCACAAGGGGGCTCTGGTTCACATGCAGAGCCGCCGTATGAGCGCAGGGAAACACGACAGGAGAGAGAAGCCCGGAGGTTGGAGAGGGAACGGGTAGCCCGGATCGCTGAGCGAGAGCGAAGCATGAAAGAAGAACATGTTGACGGTGGCTTTCTCGTCACGATGGGGACATATGTGGGCACTGAAGACTTCAACAAACAGATCGTTAGGCAACTACAGGTAAGAGCGCAGGACTTTGGGTGCACCGATTGGAAACTGATGAGTGGGTAGATCGAGCGTAAGATCGCACCGTTCTGGCGAGGCCTCAACGACTTTAATGATCAATGGACCGAACCTCAGATCATCGCTGCCGCAAGAGGATTGCCCGTTCCCCCTCCAGATCAAACACCACCCGACGACCTTATACCCCGACCCCTGTCGGCCGAGTCGCCGAGATTCTCGGCGCAGAACCTCAATAACTTGACTGTGCCCATGGGTGATCGAACACAGTCCGCAGCTTCGGATCATAGCGTGTCCAATACTGGGTCTGCACTCCCGTCACCAATCACTGGCCATGCGCCCCGGACAAGCTCTCCCTTCAAACCACGTGGAAAAGCACTCGCAGCTGTCCTTGGTGGAAGCTCTCGAAATGGCTCGACCACTGAAATTGTTCCCCGAGAGATCAACCTTCCTTATGATCCATTCGTCAACGGCCAGCCTCTAGAAGTCTTTTTGTACAAGGATGCAACGGAATGCCCTATCTGCTTCCTGACTTATCCGCCCTACTTGAATCACACCCGGTGCTGCGACCAGCCTATTTGCAGCGAGTGCTTTGTGCAAATCAAGCGCCCTGATCCTCACTTCCCCGAAGGACACAATGAGAACAGTCCCGATCACAACCCCGAACAAGCTGCCGACCAGCTCGTCTCCGAGCCCGCTTGTTGCCCGTACTGCACCCAGCCCGAGTTTGGCGTTACGTACGAGCCACCACCCTTCCGCCGCGGGCTTACGTATGGCATATCACCCCCTGCTTTTGGGAGCCTGGGCACGGCCATGTCCTCAAGCAGCTCCCTCAACTCCGGAACACCGTCGCCTGCTGTCGGTTCTCCCACCAGTGTCGGCAGCCGTCGGCGTACCCAGTCGCTGTCTGCCAGCTCCCCCAATGTCATTTCGACGGACAGGATACGGCCCGAATGGTCAACTAAACTACAAACAGCTCGAGCCCATCTTGCACGAAGAGCGGCAGCCGCAACAGCTTTGCACACAGCTGCCTTCCTTATGAGCAGCACAGAAACCAGACCTGGACGCAGTCGTTTCGGTCGTAGGAGTGCTGGATCTGGTCTTGTGCTGAACTCGTCGACAGCTGGCGCTCCCTCCAGTGGTGCCAACAACGAGGGTGACAGCAGCCCAGCGACGCCGTCGCAGGGAGCGCCCGACCCGAGCGCTAGGGGATCCTCAGCGCGGGAGCAGGCGTCCGGAGTCGCCCGCAGCCGACTTGAGGACCTGGAAGAAATGATGTTTATGGAGGCGATTCGGCTTTCGCTGGCGGCCGAGGAGGAACGCAAGCGCAAGGAAGAGAAAGAAGAGAAGAAGGAGGCCAAGAAACGCGAGAAGGAAGACCGCAAGGCCGCCAAAGCCGCAGCGAGGCAGGCTGGGCCTTATGAGGGCGCAGACGGTCGAAGCGGACAGAGCTCTGCCAGTGGAAGCAGTCTGAGTCTTCCTGGCTTTGGGAGGAAGCGAGGCAATAGTGGTGCCAGCAACCTCCGAGTGGAGGCAAGCGTGGCGAGTGCTATGGCGACCGGTAGTTCACCGAGCAATACGTCTCCGGAGACAGCCGCCAAAGATAAGGGAAAGGGCATCGACCGAAGTCTTCCCCCCACCGCAGAGGGCTCCGGCGCCAATGTCGCCGAAACCTCCTCCTCCCCGCCGATTTCGACCGCCGCATCTCGCCCTGTACCAACCCCGCACCAACCAGTCGGCCCTTCTCATCTCCGGCAGATGAGTAGCGCCTCTTCCGTTGCCTCGTCGGTGCTGGATAGCCAACCTGGTAGCTACGCGTCCCCTTCGCACCTCCAGGACCCCCGAGCCAGTGGCCTTAGTCTTGGCAGCCGCTCGGGTGCAAGTGAAGACGGTGGCGATCACGAACGGGACCCAAGCGCGAGCACTGAGCCCATGTTCAACTTCAGAAGCTTGGCGGAGGTGGTCGGCGTTACACTAGAAGGGGAGAATGCTGGGAGACGGCTGAGCCAGATCGAGGCGGAGCGAAGGGCCGGCGAGGCTAATAGCCCTGAGGTCGGGAAGAATGACGAAACTGCTGGAGTGGAGGAGCAGGTTGAGAGTCCTTCTTCTGGCAGCATGAGCGGAATAGAGCAGAGCGTTGCGACTCTACGGGCGGGGAGCACCTTGACCAGCCAGGCCGAGGAGTCCCAGATGTCAGGGGAAACAGCTGTCGGCGACTGCGACCGGATTGCGCCTCCGAAAGTCACCATCACCCCCGACACCCCTGCCGCATTTGACGAAGGCACAGAAAACCCCAAACAGTTGGGTTATGAGACTACAGTCGAGCACGCGCGAGAGGCTATCCACTGAGCCCATGGCGCGAGGTGGAGACCTGCGTTGGCGAAGTTAGATGGGTAAGACATGAAGATGTCGAGTGTCCAAGCAAGGACAAATGATAGCCCGACATGCTGCGAGAAGAATGCGGATTGGCAGCACCGGGGCCTACTTCAATTCAAGAACGGACACGTAGTGGGTATGTCAAATTAGCATCTTCCGCTTAGATGGGGTGACGCCAACCCTTCCCTTTCAGCGGTTCATCAAACAGCATTTTTCTTTTGAATAACGCGCATTCCTTACTGTTGCGGCGTCCTGCGGGTGGGGGGTTGATCACTTTTGTGGGCAATGGAAGCTCGGAGGTACGGACTGTTGGGGGGATCGAAGGAGTTTTATTCGGTTAGAGTGGATTTCAAGGGTGGCTGGGTTTGAGCCATGACACCTTCGTCTTTGTTTCTATCTGGTCCATTAGATGTGCCCAATACGATGCTTTCATGACAAGTGGTGCTATTTCCCGGCCTTACTTTCGTGGGCGGCAATTATCCCGTCTTCAGGGACGCGCCCCCTATCTTCTGGCCGTCTTGTGTTGACAAAGTTGGGGCCGCCGCTCTCCCATACGTAGTCCTTCCACTGCCCAAGTGCGGGCCACATTTGATCTCGGACCAACCTCAAAACCTTCTCCCTTCTTGGCGAGCCAGACCGTTCACCGTCACTGGCATTCCCAAGACCGGACCGGACTTCGCGCCACTCCTTGACCGTCTCTTCAAGCTCCTCGATCGACGAGACGCCACACACCGTCCCACCTACCCTTTGCCCCGTCGCGGTCTCTACCCCGACCGCCGCCCCTACCCTTGCCCACTCCTCTAACGACCACCGAATGGCCACCGACTCCAACCTCTCCCCCTCCGCCTCTGCAATCCTCGCCAGCTTCTTGCACGTCACCCGCAACTCCGCTGGCGACGGATGCCATTTCCCAAGCGGACTCTTACTCTCCTCACTCCCCGGCTCCGGGTCCGCCGGAATCCCCTTACTCGTTAACAGCCCCATCCCCAGTATACTCGCATTCAGCACCACATCCACGCCCGCCTCCCTCAGTCTCGCCAACGGACTCCTCTCCCCGCTCGCCAGCCTCTGGTTCTGAATGGTATAGTGCCCGTAGCTCAGCACCGCGTCCAGCGGCTCGCCCGTCTCCCGCAGCACCATCTCCGCTAGCTCCGCGAGCGTATCCACGGGAAATCCACTTACCCCTACGTACCGCAGCAGTCCCTCCTCGTCACGCAGGCGCCGGAGCTCGCGCACGGCGACGAGGACCTCGGCGGGGGAGACGAACTCGGCGTCGTGCGTGTAGACGAGGTCGAGGTGGGATGTGTGCAGGCGGGATAGGCTGCGCAGGACGGAGTAGCGGATCCAGGAGGGGGAGTAATCGAATTCGGTGGGGGCGATGCGCCCGGCTTTGGTGATGAGGGTGTAGGCGGTGCGAGGGACGTCGGGGAGGGAGGAGAGGGCGGTGCCGAGGAGGGTTTCGGAGGGGCCGTAGTAGGGGGAGGTGTCGAAGGCGGTGATGCCGTGGGTGAGGGCGGCGGAGACGATGGAGGTGTAGGGCATGGAGAGGGGGTCTGAGACGTATTGGTGGTTGAAGGTGGCGGTGCCGAGGATGAGGGGGGGGAGGACGGTGCGGAGGGGGGGACGCGGGGCTGCGCCGGACGTTGCGCCAGGCGCTGGCGCTGGGGTTGCGGTGGACATTGTGGTCGGGATCGGCTGGGGTGGGTGTTTGGTGGCTTCTGGGGAAGATCAACGGGAAGGGTTGGCTTGGTGGTGAAGTTAGAGAGGACCCTTGATCTTCATCGCGGGGCTAGCTTGGAGTGGGATGTGGACCGTTGCAGCGATGCGGGAAGGTGGGGTTGTTGGTAACTTTGACGGGGCGAAGCGATGAGATAGGTTTGTGATAATTGATGTGGCCAATGGAGAAGAGAGAGCTTGGTTCTTCCCAATTATTTGGGTGGAATGTCAAGAAGAGCTCAGTATCTTCTTCCAGGATGAATGTTGTTTGCGATCGAGATAATTGCATCATTCGGGAACAGAGGGCTTTTGGAGGGGCAGTGGAGGGGCAGGAGGGGTCGCCCTCAGCTGACCCCTGCTAGCCGTTGGGGATCATTCTTAGGCCCGGGAAATTCCGCAGCGCCCCAGCTGCAAGATTTCCCACTGTAAAATGGCCGATTGGCTTCGCGTCCAGCTCGCACCTCGACTACCGGTATCATCATCTTCGGTCTCCATTGCGTGTCCTCGCCATCAATTCGGAGCCCCTTGGCCGGTCGCGCTCTTATCTCGCGACAGCCGCACTTTGATTGTCTCTCTTTAGCGATGTTCGCGGAGTTGCGGCTCGTCGACGCGGGCCACGCGAGGTTCCTACGTGTCGGTAACCGGTAGTCCGTACCTCGTTGCCAGAGCCGCTCGGTCGCTTGGCAAAGGATTCCGGCGAAGCCATCAGGACCACTCTTACCGATTGAGGCCCAGGATACTAAACGCACAACCCAAGGATGTCTCAGAACCAGGAACTGGCACGATGGCCAATCTTCCGAGCTAGAAAAGGCGCAGAAAAGAACCCTCGTCCCTAGATCCGCTGGCCTGGACACGATCTCGCCAAGCGCCAGTCCACGATCGTGAAGCGGAAGCAGCAAACAGCTCGCCATGCACTGCAGGATGGTGTGGCTGAAAACGTGGGCTCCGTTCCTTGCATGGCTGAGGAGCCGACTTCATTCGAGGACCCAAGCATAGCCAGCGCTGTGCTCCGGATAGACTCGCGGCCCAGAATTATAGCCTAAAGCAGACCAATGCCCACAGGCCAGCCCCGACATCAGCCTTTTGCCGCCTCCTTGTATCTCGCTCAATGCCCATCTTCAGCAAAAGCAGATACCCTCGCTCGGCTCCGTTCCGTCTAATATATCACCGCCCCCCGCATTGAGAAGTCTCTCATATATCCTCCAGCTTCTGGCCACTTTATCCTTCCAATCATGGCGCTTGCTGCTTCATCCGCCGACAAAGACGTCACCTTCTCCAAGCGCGCTCTCTACATCTCCAACTCGCACTCTCCACTCTGGAAATGATGGTACCCCTGGAGGTTATTAAGGCGCCATCAGCAACCCGAAAGGGGCCGCCCTGGGCACGGCTCCGCGGGGCGATTTGGCCAACCCAGAGCCAACCGCGGCCCAGCAAATGTTGATGACTTTGCGTCTTGGGCCAAGTGGTTCCGGGGTGTCATTTTTGGTAGCATGCCGAGGAGGGCGAGTTGCCTGGATTCGCAAGCTCCGGGCTTGACATGCCATTCTTACCTATGCCTCTCGGCCCAGTAGTGCCGTTGTGGCTTGCAGCCGAGCTCTCCATGCCCCCATCTCCTGTCCGATATTGGGCTACCGCGTGGGCGGAAGGTCGCTCCAGGATACCTGGTGACAATGGCCCGTCCCCCCGAGGGAATGCGGGCACACACTTTGTCGTATAAAATCCTCGGCCCCGGGTCCCGTGCTCTTCGCCCGTTGCTCGTTGTCCGTCGTGCTCTCGAAATTGCTGCCCAAGTGACGTCCGAAAGCCAAGATGCGTATTCCCAGCGGATTGAGCGGCCTCGCAGGCCTGTTGAGCCTTTGTGAGTTGACAGTTCCCGCCCTTCTATTCTCAATGCTGATGGTTTCGTCCTCCAGCCAGCCGACAGTTCTGGGAGCCGGATTCCCATGCCTACGTGGATGCTGAGACTGGCCTGAAGTTTGCTGCGTTCAACAGCGACCGAGGCATCGCTTTCCGCGTTGCCCTCCCAACTGTTGAGGCCGGCAAGGAGTTCGACACTATCCTCCAGATCGCAGCTCCCATCGATATCGGTTGGGTTGGCTTCGCATGGGGAGGCACCATGACCTACAACCCCCTTGCCATCCTGTGGGCCAACGGCACCAGCAACCCCGTCATTTCTTCCCGTATCGCCTAGTGAGTGGCCATCACATTGCTCTTGTTTGGTCTCAACTGACAACCTGCAGTGGCTACTACACCCCTCCGGAGTATGAGCCGGCCAAGTACACGGTCCTCAAGACTGGAACGCACATGAACGCCACACATTTCCAGCTCACGGCTCTCTGCAAGGGTTGCTCGAAGTGGGGAGACGAGGAGATTGGCTACACCGAGCTCGAGGCCCTCGCGGAGGAGACCACCTTCGGTTTCGCCTACGGAAATCACCCCGTCGACACGCCGACCAGCATTGACTCGACGTTTGCGATCCACGACAGCATTGGACACCCCGTCTACAATCTGGCGGTCGCCCAGAACGCCGACTTTGAGACCAAGGTGGCTTCTCTGTAAGACATACCCGCTGGCCGACCCGGACGCGTGAGGCTGCAACCGCGGAGGATTGTACTTGTACATACTGTCCCCAGTTGAACTGGAGCTGACACACTCGGAAGTATTTCTGGCGCTGGCGGACAGGGAGGCGCAACGACGCCGGCCGATGATTCCGCGGTGTGTGAAGATTAGACAACCGAGCAGCAACACATACATACGATTATTACCCAGCTTTTCGGCGTTCCTCTTCAATTTGCAGAAAGTCAAGTCCACTGCGGACTATTTTCGGACTCTCGCTCGTGACAGGTCTTGGACAGCTGCACCCGCGACACGTCATGGCCGAAATCCAACCCAGCCGACACGCAGACTGCAGTTCGCCAGGGGCTTGGCGAATTCTACGAAGATTCCAGAAAGAAAGAGGGGAAAGGCAGAAAGCGGAGAGAAATATGGCGGGGATATTAATTTCAGGGATGGGCGCGGTGTATCTGCCGAGGGCAATTAGCGAGGACTTGTCAACGACAGGTCGGGTGAATGCCGACCAACGAGGATGCTACGTAACATAATACCATACACATCATTACCGAGAACATCTACCATTTTTGTGTCTCCCCGCTATGATGTCTAGGCGGTGCGAGGAGGTACAGCCCACTAATACTCCCGACCCGTCGGGCGTTTTTCGTTGGGCGTATGCACGAACGACATATGTCGGCAGTCTTTTGGTAACAGACCATGGGCTCCTCCTTGTCTCTGTTGACAGCCGCCCTGGTGGCGGCCTTCCTCCCGCTGGTGACTAACGCGCAACTTACCGTCACCCTGCCCAATGCGAAGTATACGTCTGTGTATACCGCTGCGACGGGGATTCATGTCTGGAGGGGGCTTCCGTATGCGGCTCCGCCGGTGGGGAGGCTGAGATGGCAGGCTCCGGTGGATTTGCCTACGTCGAATTCTACGAGGACGGTGGTGGCGGAGAGGTTTGGGCCGGTTTGTCCGCAGGCGATGCCGGCGATTCAGGGGATGCCGTTTATTGCGGGGAATGAGGATTGTTTGTATTTGAGCGTTTATTCACCGGGGGTTGGGACGGGGGATGGGGTTGGTGGGACAGGGGAGGAGGGGAAGGGGAGGTTGCCGGTGCTGGTCATGTTTCATGGGGGTGGGTACGGGGCGGGAGATGGGAGTCAGGATATGAGTGGGTTTATTGGGGCGAATGGGAATGGGATTGTTGCGGTGGTTGTCCAGTATCGGGTGAGTTTCTTGGGTTGTTTTGTTGCTGTGAAGGGAAAGGGGAGGGGGAAGATTGAAAGGGGCCAGGGGGGAAGAGGAAGAAGAGAGAATGCTGACCAGGAGTAGCTTGGTGCGTTTGGATTCCTTGCTTCGCCAGAGGTCAAGGCCAAAGGCGTGCTAAACGCAGGTCTGCTGGACCAGAACTTTGCGCTGCAGTGGGTGCAGAAGCATATTTCCAAGTTTGGGGGGGATCCGGAGAGGGTGACCATCGCGGGGGAGTCGGCGGGCGCGGGATCGGTGCTACTGCATGCACTGGCGAGGAACGGGGAGTTGGGGACGTCGTTGTTCAAGAATGTGAGCTTTCTGCTGGGAGCGGAGGGAAGGAGTGCTGATGGTTGGGCAGATCATAGCGGCGTCGCCATGGGTTCCTACGCAGCCGTATTACGATGAGGTGATATCGGTCCGGCATTACACCGACTTTGCAGCGGCGGTGGGATGTTCTTCGAGTGCGGAAGTTTTTGATTGCTTGGTGTCGAAGGACTCATTGACTCTGCAGCGCGCGGCGAACAGAGTGTCTACGAGTGCGCCGACGCCGAGGGGAAATTGGTGGGTGGTTCAGGGGTTGGTGATTTGGGGTCATGTTGTTGACGCATCCCAGGGCCTTCATTCCCGTTACTGATGGAACCTATGTCCCTGGACCGCCGAGCACTCAACTGGCGCGAGGGAAGTTGAATGGGCTGAGGTTGCTGGTCGGGGTGAGTTTGGCCGTGTCAAAGGAAATTCAGGGGCTAACAACAAACAGAACAATGCAAACGAAGGTTCTTTGATCCCGCCTCCCAACATTGTGACACAAAATGATTTGATCGCGTGGATCAAGAGCAATTTTGCCAACCTTTCCGAGAGGAACATCACCAATCTCCTGGCTGCGTATCCCAGCGACAGCGGGCCGGTTATTGCTTCCACGCCGAGATACGAAACAAACGGTTATGGTCCGGGGACCGCTGTGAATATCAGCCAAGTTTCTACCGGCCAGCAGCAGAGATGCTATGTGAGTCCTGTCCTCTGTGAGATGGAAATTTTAGTCTGACTAGCTGCTCAGAACATGTACGCCGAAGCGTCAGTCATCTGTCCCAGCTACTGGTTCGCCTCAGCCTTCACGGGTCAAGGCCGCTCAGCCTACCACTATCAATACTCGGTCCCCTTTGCCGTCCACGGTGCCGATCTATCAGCCTATTGGGGTCCCGCCACCGAAAATCAGGGTCCCGACTTGGTCACGGCCTTTCGTCGCATCTACGGAAATTTCATTATCAGCGGCAACCCCTCGCTCAGCGCGGCCGATGCAAACGGCGCATCATCATCCACTCCAGCGAGAGCAAACCCCATCACCGACTGGCCCCCTTGGGCAACGACAGGGAACCCAATTCTGATAAACCTCAACCAAACAGGCGGAACCCCCTACACAGCCATGACGTCCCTCGGGATCCCCGTCACGCAATTCAGGGGTCCTACACTGCGCAACAACTTCACCGCAGGAGAGGCCTACCCCTGGGAAGGCGGCCGCGGGAAACGGTGCGATTTCTGGAGGGAGATTAGCATTTTTGTTCCTCAGTGATCCGAGATATCAATGATACAAATCAAAATCAAGTCTGTGTCCATGTACAATGTAGAGCAGATCCCGGTACTGGCTCCCGGGCGGGTGAAATCAAATGCCCTGCATTGCCGGGCGGGAGCCGAAGCGGAAGCACCTCCACCGGAAAGGGGAGAATTGTGGGATGATTGGCACCCAGCGGAATTTATCCAGCATTTTGGGTCACTTTATACGTCCTACGCAACACACGTCCAAATCGGATGCTGCCGAGGGACGGCGGCGTTCCAGAACCTCTCTTCACATCCCCCAACGCCACTGACAAAATGTAAAAGTAAACCCCCTACCCCTAAACCGAAAACCCATCCCAACATCCCCATCCCAACCTCAACTCATGGCCCCTTACCATTCACCATGACCACCTTTACTCTCCTCCTCCTCTCCCTCCCCCTCCTCACCCTCGCCCAAACCCCAAACCCCCCCAACTGCAAATCACACCCCTACCTACCCACTTGGCCCTCCCCCTCCCTCTGGTCCACCCTCAACACCACCCTCTCGGGGCGCCTCCTCTCCCCCTCCCCCCCAGGAGCCCCCTGCCACCCCTCCCATCCCACCCTCTACTCCCCGACCCTCTGCCCCGCCCTCCAAACCGCCTGGTTCACCGAAGCCTTCCACACGTCCGACCCCGTCTCTTCCTACTGGAACAACTTCAACAACGACTCCTGCCTGCCCGATCCGCGCGCGCCGTGCACCG
Organism: Podospora aff. communis PSN243; assembly: GCA_033296975.1. Lineage (NCBI taxonomy): Eukaryota > Fungi > Ascomycota > Sordariomycetes > Sordariales > Podosporaceae > Podospora > Podospora aff. communis PSN243. The sequence continues at coordinate 83,036 of MU865936.1, read as the reverse complement.
GGGCTGGGTACCCCGTGTACGTGATCAACGCGACCTCTGCAGCGGATGTCAAAGCCGGAGTGGACTTTGCGCGGGAGCACGGGGTGCGGCTTATTGTCAAGAACAGCGGGCATGACTTTGTGGGACGGAGCTCGGCGCCGGGGGGGTTGAGTATTTGGGTGCATTATCTGAAGGGGGTGGAGGAGTTTAAAGAGGGGTTTACGCTTGCGGGGTGTGGCAGGAGGGTGGAAGGGCATGTGGTTAGGTTGGGGGCGGGCGAGCAGATGGTGGATGTGTATCGCGAGACGGGGAGGATGGGAAGGACGGTGGTGGGGGGGAATGGGAGGACGGTGGCGATGGGGGGGTTTATCACGGGCGGGGGGCATAGTATTTTGGCGCCGAGGTGGGGGATGGCGGCAGATAGGGTGGTGGAGATGGAGGTGGTGGGTGCGGATGGGGTGGTGAGGGTTGTTAATGAGTGTGAGAGTCCGGATTTGTTTTGGGCGTTGAGGGGGGTGAGTCTTTCCGTTTTCCTCTGACCCCTTTTGGATGTGCTTGTTGTTGTTGCCCCTGAAAACGGGAAAGAAACTGACGATACACTAGGGCGGCGGTTCGACCTTTGGCGTGATCACCTCTGTCACCCTGCTCACCATACCCTCTCCCGCCGTGACCACTCTCACCTTCCAGTTCGCAACCACGGCATCCAACCCGTCTGCCTTCCTCGCTATCGCCCACTTCGTCAGCTCCTTCCCCGCCCTGGCAGACGCCGGCGTCACCGGCTACCCCATCATCTTCAACTCGGTCCCATCCACAGCCAACCCCGCCCGTCTCGTCAGCGGCATCATCGGCAAGCTCATCATGCTCGACGCCCCGTCCAAAGATACCATCCTGCAGCAGCTCCAACCCCTCTTCACCCACATCAACACCACCTACCCGGACCAATTCGAGTTCTACACCGATGTCACCTCCCACAACAACTTTGCGGCTTGGTACCTGGATAACTTTGACCCGTCGCCGGTGGGGTACAGCAGCGTCATGAGCTCACGGCTGCTGGACAAGGAAGCGCTGACGAGCAACGTCACGGCGCTAAAGACGGCGCTGGAGAGGTTCAGTGCGGGCGGACAGGCCACGGTGTATATCGTGAGTGGAAAGGGGGTGTTTGAGGCGCAGCCGAGGGGCGGGGCGACGGCGGTGCATCCCGCTTGGAGGAGGACGTATGTGCATGCGAGTGAGTAGTACCCTTAAATCGGCCACATGAAAGAGAGGCTGATGAGAATAGCGGCGAGTGTGAGTTTCCCGGCGCTGGATGCTAAGGCGAGGGATGCGGCCATCAAGGCGAGTAACCTCTATGCGGACGGGTTGAGGGAGTTGGCGCCGGATACGGGGGCGTATGTGAATGAGGTGAGTTTCTTCCGAAAAAGAGGTGGTTTGGTTATTGACGGTTGGGCTGCAGGCGTCCAAGTACGAGCCGGGGAACTGGCAAAAGACGTTTTGGGGTGACAATTACGAGCGGTTGCTGAAGCTCAAGAGGGAGCTGGATCCAAATGATGTGTTTTGGTGTCAGCCGTGTGTTGGGAATGAGAGGTGGCAGGAAGTGGGAGATTTGTTGTGTCGGGTCTGAATCAAAAGATCGATAAGTTTTTGTTGAAATCAGCCTCTTCCCCCTGAATGCTGCTCCTCGAGTCCGTGACGGGTCCAAAGTTTATTGCGACGCACATTCGTCAATTTAAAGCCCTCTTGTCCAATTTCTTACCGGCCATCGTCCAACTCAGCCGCCCCCCTTGCCAAATCCGTCAAAAACTCCCACTCAAACTTCTCGTTCCACCCCTTCTCGTTCCACCCATTCACTCGCTTCGGATAAAAGTCCACTCGCCCCAATATCTCAGTGTCATGCGCCCAAACAATCCACACATCGTTCCTCACATCAAACCCCTGAGCCTTCTGGATGCTCTCAATCGCCTCGGTATGATTCACGAATATCGCCGGCTCAAGCCCTGGTCCTGTGGGATCTCTCCCCAACGACGCCGTCAGATTTGCAAACTCCTCCCTCCCAGGACAGAACTGAAGAGAATCAGGACAGACGTATCGCCCTGTGAGATTTGAAGGGATGGGAAGCTGAAGCGAGGGACGCATTTCGGCGCCGTGGTGAGCTACGTCGCCGCCTAGGAAGATGAAGGTATCGGGGTTGGTGGTAGTCCGGGCGAGGGCGGACATGTGGCCTGCGGCGTGGCCGGGCGAGGAGAGGAGGTACAATGAGCCGTCGCCGAAGAAGTCGAGGGCGGGGAACTGGCCGATTTGTAGACTGGTGGTGAAGTTGACTTCGGTGAGTGTGCGGTTTCTAGGAGACTGTCAGCGAATGGTAAGGGGTGAAAGAGGACTCAGAGTGGGCGTACTCGAAGTAAACATCGCGGACGAGGGAGTCCGGGTTGGTTGGGTAGCCCGGGAGCGCAGCTTCAGAGAAACCAGGTCCGACAACGAGGTTGGTGGAGGGAGGGAAAGTCGAGGGGTCGCCGATGTGGTCCCAGTGGGAATGGCTCCAGATGATGTTGCCGATGGAGGCAGGATCTTCTCCGTTCTCGCGAAGGATGTCGACGATGTGTTTCTCGACGTGGATGTCCCATCCGAAACCCACAATGAGATCAACTAAAGCCGGCGAGAAGGATTCGTTGAAGTTGGGGGGCACTCCGAGGTCGAACAGCGCCTTTTCTCCCTTAGAGCTCTCAACGAGGAAAGACCATGAGGGAATGGTGCGAAATGCGTCGAATCCGGGGATTTTAGGCTGAACCAGGTCGAGCGGTGGCAAGCCATTGATGCGGAGGGTTGAATCGATGATGCTGACCTTGGCAACTGCGCCTGATGGGATTTCGAATGGACGGTCGGGTGAGGATAATCTTCTCTGTTCGTAACCGCGTCGGGAGAGCTCTGCGCATGCACTTACTCCCAAACACTGGACCAAGAGGCCCAGCAAGAAAGAAAATCTGGCCATGGTTGAGAAATCAATGAATGCTGAGTTGTAGACAAAGAGGATTTCTAGCATCGATCCATACCTCTCTGGGGCTTTTATCCTCGCTTGTGGCGATGATCCCTCCCTTGTTGTTCATCCTGTTCTGAAGGATCAAGGCCCGACGTCAGTGGATCTTGATTATCAAGAATCCAAACGTCGAGACTCGAAAATCCACCACCCCATTAGCGCGATCCTGTCGACATCTGAACCGAGAAAATGAGGCCAGAATCTCGAATAATACTAGTATATTTGTCAGCGAATGGCCCGTTTCTCAGTGGCAAACAAGCTTTCTCCAGAAAACCTGCTCAATGGTCGAAATGCAAGCCAGCCGAAGAGGATGTAACCCTATAGTTGTGTTTGCGTGTGGGGTGCGCCGACCACCTCGTACCGCGTGAGCCGCCCTCAGCTGGTGTGAGGGGAAGGAAGGAGCTAACCTCAAACTTCACCAACCGCTCCGAATCGGAGCTCAACGTCCAAAGACAACACCGAGATGAATCAATAACATCAACCTATTGAAACCATGCCGACGGGAAAGATTACCGATTTTTCCAAGGCGTCCTGGCGACTGCACTACTTCTGCCTCTTCCTCGCGCTTGGCTCTTTCGTCTGGGGATACAACGTCGGCGTCCTGGCGTCGGTTCTCGTTCATCCAGGCTTCAAAAAGGCGCTTGGGAGTCCTGATTCGTCAAAGAACGGTCTCATCACGGCTGTTTACTACATCGGGACATGGTTGAGCTACATGTTTCTCGCCCATCCGGCAGCTGATAGGCTGGGTCGTCGCTATGCCGCCTTGGTCGGTACGAGTGTGATGTTTGTTGGTCAGGGCCTGCAGGCGAGTGCGAATGGGGCTGGGGCGCTGGTGATGGTGCTGATCGGTCGGGTTGTTTCGGGTGTGGGCACTGGCGTTATTTCTACCAGTGTTCCGCTGTATCAGAGGTTTGTTCGCAGTCATACTCTTTTACAAACCCGCAGCTGACAGTTGTGCAGTGAGGTTGCTCCCCCAAAGCATCGGGGAAGGTTTGTCGTCATGAACCACGTTGGATTCGTTGCCGGGCTGGCAAGTGGCTTTTGGTAATAATACAGCACTCAGTTTAGCCGATTGTGAGCTAATAGCTAGCAGGGTTGGATACGCCGTGACATTCTGGAACGATGAGCGCGGACAAACTGAGGGATGGCGGTTCTCCATCGCTGCCTCCCTCATCCCCGCCTTCTTGTTTCTTATCGGCCTTCCTTTCATGTACGACTCGTAAGTCAACCACTCTTTCATTTTCATTGACCCTCTGCTCACATGAAGTCTTTGACACTAGACCTCGCTGGCTGGTTGAGCACGGACACAATGAAGAAGCCCTCAAGACACTGCGTTACTACCGCGAGGGATACTACAGCTCCGATGAAATACACACCGAGCTCGGGGAGATCAAACAATCAGTCGCCGCCTTCAAAGCCTCAGGTCTAACCTGGATATCTCTCTTCACCGACCGTAGCCTCTTTGCCCGGCTATGGAGGTCTTCCCTGCTGCAGTTTATGGCACAAATGTGCGGGGCCACCGCCATGAAATATTATCTGCCTGCTCTTTTCGAGGCCTTGGGGCTCAGCCACCGCGTCTCATTGCTGGCAGGCGGTATTGAGAGCACCATGAAAATAGGGTGCACATTAGTGGACATGCTGATTATCGATCGCGTTGGCAGGCGGATAACTCTCACTGCAGGAGCTGCTGTCATGGCTGTGTCGATGTGGGTAAGAAGTTTCCCTCAACTTCCCGAACGATAGGTGCTGACGTTTGCAGATCAACGGCGCACTGCCGCAGCTTTATCCTGACAACACTAATCGCGTTGCTGACTATGTGTGTGTTGTCTTTGTTTTCATCTATTCTTTTGGATACAGCATGGGCTTTGGATCCGCAGCTTGGGTTTATGGCTCTGAGGTAATGATCCTTTTTTTTTCAAGAACCGCCTGATTCTGACTCGCCCAGATCTTTCCCACCGCTATCCGCGCCCGTGGCCTCAGCTTTGCAGCCTCCGGGGGCGCCGTCGGTTCTGTCCTCGTGTCACAAATCTGGCCAGTGGGCATCCGCCAGTATGGGTCAAGGATTTATTACTTCTTCATGGCCGTCAACCTGGTCTGTGTACCCATCATCTGGATTCTCTACCCAGAAACAAAGGGACGACCGCTTGAAGACATGGACGTCCTATTCGGAGGTGCCCCGTCGGTATCGATGAATGACCTCTCAGACCGAGGCTCAGGAGAAAGCCAGCACGACGAGACCGCCAGGCTCAGGTTGCCGCGGAACGAGAGGGGCGAGGATTAACCTCAAGTCCCTCACACCGTAAACAACTCCACCGCATCAAAGATCTGTGTTCAGTCAGCAACCACCTCTCACCCCAGTGCCAGTGAACAAACAAAGGAACAATGCAACTCACAAAGTTGGGTCCCAAAAACGTAGCCCCACTGCTCCCCGAAATCGACCGAATCTCAACGGTATTCTGCCCCTGGAGCAACCTCCCCGCCGGAATCACCACATCATACACCTCCCCATGCCCCCTATACGCCCCCCTCGTCAACCCCCTCGAATCGATCTTCGCCGGTGCGGGCGGCGCCGGCCCAGTCCACCCATTCACCACCACCTGCGGTCTACTCCCCGCAAATGCCAACGTCGTCGCAATCCTCAGCGTCGCCTGTCCCGATACCGCCTGACCCAAATTAAACCTAATCGTCACGGGATTATTCACGCTCTGAAACAGCGCCATCGGGAAATCCGACAGCGGCGACGACCCAACCGTATACGTCAGCGGCCCCCAGTGCGCCATCCTCGAATCCGACGGGTGCATCCTCAATATCTTATCCGCGTTCCGGAACCCCGTCGGCTGTCCGTCGTACGCGCCAATCTGCCAGAGCGTCCTGCGGTTGACGGGCTGCACCGCCCCGGCGATGTTGGCAGTGGTGCGGCCGCCTGCGCCGACGGACACGGTGGACTGTGCGATTTTGAATTCGGTTTGGTAGAGTACCATTGTGTAAGTGCCCGGCTTCATGAGGGGCGATACGAAGCCGCCGTTGGATGCGGTTCTGGTCCAGTATTGCGCGGTGGGGTTGAACCAGTGGACTACACCTTGCATCCCAGCTGCGACGCCCGAGGCGGTCCCGGATACCGTGCCGCGCGCGGAGTTGGGCACGAAGCCGGTTATGCCGAGCTCGGCGAAGAAGGAGACGTCAGCGGTGCGGACGGAGGGGATGCCGCTGCGCGAGAAAGTCATGATGTACGGGCCGTGCAAGCCCATGCGGTACGGCTCGGTCTGGGTGTGGCCGCTGTTCATGTAGTTGTACAGATTGGTGCTGGCGCCGGCGTTGTTGGTGTTGATGTCGCGGAAAAAGGGGCCGCCGGAAGAGGATTCTTGCTGGGGAGTGAGGATGCACACGTGCATGAGGTCGCTGCCGCCGAAGACGCAGTGCGCATCTTGGTCGATGAAGCGGTTGGAGGAGTAGAATTTGGAGCGGGTCTGGCCGTTGACGATGAAGACGTCGGAGCCCTCGACGGTGGAGGTGGAGCCGGCTGTGTTGGAGACGACGCCGAAGGGGTGTTCGTTCGGGAGCTTGTCGGGGAGGAGTCGGGCGATGAAGCGCAGCTCGCCGATGGAGGGCTGCGCGGTGATGTATGTTGCGAGGAAGATGGTGCTGTCGCCCTGACGGACGACCATGTAGTGAGTGAGGGTGGAGGTCACGCAGGTGATTTTGATGTATTTGCCGGCGATGAGGTTGACGGACACGGTGGCGCGGCCGAGGCCGGAGTTGATGTGTGTGCCTTGCGGGCCATATTGGAGTTCGGTGCCGCGGTACCTGATGGAGCGGATGTCGCAGCTGGACTGGCTCACGGAGAAGATTAGGGGATTGGCGGAACCAGCGTCGATGATGAAGTTGCCGTTGGAGGAGGTGTAGCCAAAGGCAGAGAGGACACCGGATGCGAAAAGGGACACGCACAAGGCGAATAGCTGAACGAGTGAAAGGAGCCCCATGATGACGGCTTTGACTGAACGAGTGACTGGCGGTGCTCAGTCCCAAGATGTGAATGAGGCCATTGCGACGGTTATATACCGGCACTAGAAACCCTCGCATAGCTTCGATCTCCCGCTACTAACCCCTGAGCTCGATCCCGGACCCGGAAGAGCGGCCTCGCTACGATATTTGCAAATTGGTGGGCGATGTGATTGGCGGAATCACTGGGATTCGGGCTCCGTGGTTCACGGAATCCGGGGTGTCATGGGCACTAGGCTCACTGAGTGGAGAGAGTCGCATTGAAGAGCGGAAATACGTTGGAGTTGAGCGTTGCAGTTGGTTGTGCGCTAGCAGTACCGCCTCGGCGGTTTCACAGCCGTTGACTAGAAGGGCATAGAAGCCGCGACTCCAAACAGGGGTGAACTGAGGCGGAGCTATGACCGAGTGAGGAAGTTGTTCAGTGAGCTTGTGATTGTGAGTAAAAGTAAGAATGTTGACTAATATCTGAGTGCTGTTACGCTCGTTGCAACTTGGAGGTTAAGATGCGCAGTTATCGTCTTAATAAAGTCTTGGCGTTTTTGGTCCGTCCGACGACCCAAAACCAGGACGGATTGTTGCTGTCTAATGAGATAATTGGCCTGTGAGCGACAAAGCCATTCGCTCAGAGTACAGCTTGATGGTTGGCGCAGCGAAGTGGGCGTGGACCGGCAAAGTCAGCCCGGGGCTTGAGACGGGAGAATCTTGTTATATCCATGTTGAAGTAGAGCGGCGCCGCGGCTATCCCGCTCAAGCTATGGCACTTGGCAAGTGAGAGTAGGACTGTGTTGTGGTCGGATGGTCGACTGTTGGACTATGTGCGGTTAGCTTTCTGCCTCCTGGCTACTGACTCGCCTTGGTCGACCGCGGGAATCCGAGAACCACCCCACATCCCGCAAGTCGTAACAAGTCTTGGACAAGGCCGTCCAGGATCGACCTGGACTCGGAGACTGGACCGCTGTCTCGCTCGAGGACAGCCGGGCATCGAAAAAGGCACCAGCCAAGCCGCCTGTCCAAGCCCGTGAGTCCAACCAACAAAGCTATAATTCCCGTGTATCACCGCTGAAAGACGCAGAAACAAATTGGAGGAATCGCAACGGGGTATTGATCGGGTAAACAAGCTCAGACTGCAAGTATCGAACCCCAACCTCCTCTCGCCATCATAATATACCTCTCGCGCTGCCCGGCCATGGTGGTGGTAACTCCCGCAGGACTGACAAAGAATCTCTGCGTGTTGTGGAATTTTGCGGACGTAAATGATCACGACGATACCGTTCTACCGAACTCCCATCCTTGATTTTCCGCACCGGCTCGACCGCAAGCCCAAAAATGGCAATGTTTCCCCAAATCCTCAACAATACAGGTATTGCCTCCCCCACGCTGCTGCTTCCCCCATCGCGCCGGTCCCCGTTTATCTGAGCCGGCGGGCCTCACGTTCGGACTCGAGGAGGCAGAGAATGTCGTCGACGCGCACTGTTCCAGATGTCTTAGCAAACTGCTGCTCGGTAGCAAAGAAAGCGAAAAGCCGTACCTGGGCCCTTGACGTTGCGGATAATAGAACGGGTCGTGTCGTCCATGAACTCGACGCGGACCTGGGTGACACCACCACGAGAACCTATTTTCCCCCCACTATCGTCAGCGAACCGCTCTCTCTCCGAGAAAAACAACGCCAGAAGGTCGACGGCGAGGGGCGCATACCGGTTCTTCCGAGAACTCGGGTAACCTTTACGAGCTTGACGGGGGCCTTAGAGGAATCCATTGCTGCGACTGATCGGGTTGGTGACGTGCGGAATTGGTCGTCGGGCGCAGGATGCAATTTGATGTGGTGTTTGCGAGGGTGCAGAATTGCAATGTGTGCGGAGCCAAATTCGCAGGGCTCGGGGAATATTTTAAATCCGTGCCGCAAACCTTCACCGCCCGCCCAAGGCGGCCGTCATTGACCTTGACCCCACACCTGGCGGGCGCCGATTTGCATGTGGACCTGCGGGGCAGGGCGCCGGCCAGCCGTCAGCCGCACCAGCGACTTGTTGGTCCAAGACATTGCATCTTGCAGCAGCGCGTTTCTTGGGTTGAGAACTTGGAGGCTCCAGTGCAGCGGTTCCGCCCACTCCACTTCAGCGCTCCAGCGCTGTTTCCAGCTGCAACACGGTGTCTCTCGGGCACTTCTTCCCCAAGTGTCCGACGTTCTGAACTGCTCAAGCAGATCTAAGTGAGCACTTCCAGAGGCCCAATCTCACCAGTCACGCCAGAATCGTTCATGTGAGGCGACTGCAGATGCGGGGATAATCCGGGGCGAGCCAGGGCCTCCCGGCGCCGGGTCCGATCTGACTGCTAGCGCGCCAAGGGCCGAAGATGTGGACGAGGTCTTGACCTCGGAATTTTAAAGATTCTTGGACAGATATCCAGTCCCACTGTCGGAAGTGCCGGTCTACTTGATCTTTGCTTTGTTTATTTTTCCTGTATTGATCTCACAAGTTGAAGTGTCCCAACAGTTCTCACACCAACACAATGGGATTCATGAACAAGTTCAAAGACTTTGTCCATAAGGAGTTTGGGCTCGGTAGTGGCGGTCGCAAAGTGTTTGCCCACTACATGGTGAGACTCCTTGATGCTTTCCGGTGTCAACGTTGTGATGCTGAAGCAACAACAGGTTGGCTTGACATGCAGCCAACACTTTGAGCAATGGAAGCACGATGTGGTGACAGCTAAAGAGGTCGGCATCGACGGCTTCGCTTTGAACATCGGCCCCTCAGACCCCTGGACCCAGGAGCAATTGGACATGGTCTACCATGTGGCAGAAGAAGTTGAGGACTTCGTCTTGTTCATCTCGTTTGAGTACGATTTATGCTCTTCCATTCTGGACCGACAGCTGATGGGACTCTCACTCCTGTAGCATGGCCGTTGGGGAATGGCCCGTGTCCCAGGTGGTTGAACTGATCAACCGCTACAAGTCCTCCAAAGCACAGATGCTTGTGGACGGAGACCCATTCGTATCGACGTTCGAGGGGCCTGCTTGGGCTGACAACTGGGGCACCGTTCGGCAAGAAACCGGGGGTATTTTCTTGGTACCTGACTGGTCGAGCATTGGGCCATATGGTGTTGGCGAGAAACTGGACATGATCGATGGCGCTTGTAGGTTGCCTTGTCTTGACTGCAGGACAATCTAACTGTCACTAGTCTCTTGGGATGCGTGGCCGAAGGCGGGCTGCACAAGAATCGCCGCAGACGAGGACAAGATCTACCAGCAGTGCCTCAAGGGCAAGAAGTACGTGATGCCTGTCAGCCCCTGCTTCTACACCAGTAAGCCGCCAATCTACCATCTCAGCCCTGTGCCATCTAATTATGTCTGGCAGAGCTCCCTCAATGGAATAAAAACTGGTACTGCTCCAGCGAGTCCCTCTGGTACGACAGGTGGCAGCAGGTCCTAGAGGTCAAGCCCGACTATGTTCAAATTATTACCTGTCAGTTGTTTTCTTCATCCGAACCGGACTTGCTACTGATACAAAGTAGGGAACGACTATGGCGAGTCGAGCTACATCTGCGATACGGTGCCGGCGCAGATCGTCCCGGGAGCGGAGAAGTACACACTGGGATATTCTCATACCGCTCTCCGTGCGATGCTTCCGTACTTCATTGCTGCATACAAGGCAGGGTCCGACATCGACCTCCCCGGCGAGGAGACTGCGGTTGCCTGGTATCGGACTACTCCCGTTACTGCCGGACCTGATGGAGGTAAGTTGTTCTCCTAGCTTCAATCTCGAAAGAGAAATACTGAAAATAGCACCAGACACCCAATGGGGCCAGGGCGGCTGCGATTCCGCAGCGCGAGGAGCCCGGGATGTCGTTTCCATTGTAGCGCTGACGATGGAGTCGCGGCAGCTGACCGTGGTCATTGGGCAGCGCGTGTGGTATTTCCAAACGAACCCCAACTCTCGGGTCTCTTACTTTGAAGTGCCCTTCGATAGCCGGACTGTTGGGTCTGTGAGGATTGCCTTGGGCCAGAAATATGTCGATGGGCCCCCGATTGTGAATGAGTGTTGCCATGGAGAGGTGATCTTCAATCATGTGGCGATCAAGGTCTAAGTGTTGGAATATGGAGAACGGCGAAAGTTGGTCGAGGGAGAAGGGAAGGCGCGTTGGGTTGATGCGTGACCGGCTGCCCCTGACGTCCGGGGCTGGGTGCGTCATCTCTACTGGAGGCCCTTGTCGCCCCGCTTTGCATAAACACTCTCCATAATGGAGGAAGTCGATGAGGTATAGCTCTTGCGGTTCTCTGCTAGATTTAACATGGAACATAGAAGGCAACGAAATGCACAGAGCGCGAAAGCATGGCAGACCCTAACCCTCAATCTCGAACTGTTGACCCGCTGCAACCCGATGCAGATCGGTCAATCTCGGGACAGCCCCTGCCTGCCAAGCTCCCTTCAACGACGTCACAGCACCGACTCGGAAGGCCAACCCTCCAACTCGTTCGCGAGCCATGATGCCTACTGGCCTGGACGGCTCATGACAACCACCCAGTCGCGGAACCCCGATGATGCCTCTGACCTCCAATCGCCCACCAGCCGAACTCTCAATCAACCCTCCCCGACACGGCGCGACGACGATATGAGACTGGCCCTCGCCGTGGGCCGACTCACCTGCCTCACTGAATCCGTGCCATGTCTCAACCGCCTTCCCCGCGCCTGCCGAGCGCCGTTCAGGACCTTTCCCGGGTGTCCTAGAGTTCGGATCTCGTCGTTTTCCACTCGGGCACCTGCGCGCGCGCAATCCCGACAATGGCGCTCGGGTCGCAACGGCTCCCGCGTTGTGCTGCTGGCCAGCGCCAACGGGACATTGGCAACGGCGGCCTTCGTTCGGCTCTCGGAGGAAGAAAACAACGGGCCGGAAGATACGGGAGAGAAGAGAATGCTTGAGGTGTCTCGCAAGGAGATCAAGAAGAAAGTGGATGACGATGATAGAGGCTTCACAAGACTCAGACACCAGGTGGTGCTGTTTTTGGATTTGTATATTTGGGAGCCGCTTTGCACTGGAGCTCGCTTCCTCCAGCTCGTGGCTATTTTCGTACCCGTCATATTCGCCGTACCGGCGATTTGGATCGGCCCACGGCAACCCGATCGTGATAACGAGCGGAGCGGCACGCTGTGGTGGTATAGCTTCCTCGTGAAGGCCATGGAGTGGGCAGGACCGGCTTTCATCAAGGTATGTGTGCGCGGATTAAGCGGAATGATGTTGGACTAACATGCTCTTCAAGCTCGGACAATGGGCTGCTTCCAGGACCGACATCTTTCCAAACGAGCTCTGCGACATCATGTCCAAGCTGCATGCGGATGCGCCGGCTCATTCCCTACATGCCACGAAGCGGATCGTTCGCGCAGCTTTCGACGGGCGCTCATTCGACGAGATCTTTGAGGAGTTCGATGAGAAACCCCTCGGCGTTGGAGCAATTGCCCAGGTTTACAAAGCGAAGCTGAAGCCGGACCTTGCTGTCCCGGGAGATGTAGACGTCCTTGACTCGGAGGGCAACCTTCGTCAGAATGTCCGCAGGAACGTCGACACTGTCTTCAAATCTTCGCCGAAACGCGTACCGTCTTCTTACGTCGCCGTCAAGGTCCTTCACCCAGGGGTCGAACGAACCGTGCGCCGCGATCTCCACATCATGGGGTTCTTCGCCTCAGTGCTCAACGCCATCCCGACGATAGAGTGGCTTTCTCTGCCGGATGAGGTTGAACAGTTCGGGGAAATGATGAGGCTCCAGTTGGATCTTCGAATTGAGGCAGCGAATCTGTCGATGTTTCGCAAAAACTTTAAGGACAGGTCGACCGCGTGGTTCCCTTTCCCATATACGGAATTCAGTACCCGAAACGTCCTAGTTGAGGAGTTTGCGCAGGGCATACCGCTGGCTGACTTCATTACGAACGGCGGTGGAGTGTTCCAAAAGGATATCGCGTCTGAGGGTCTCGACGCCTTCTTACGCATGGTTCTTTTAGACAACTTTGTCCACGCAGATCTTCATCCTGGCAATATCATGGTCAGATTCTACGAGACGGATCAGCCCACGATCCGTCTGCGTAGAAAGGCAGAGGAACATCCGGAAGAGCAACCAGATGTGACGGAGCAGGTCTTGGCACGGCTGCGACCGCTTAGCCATAACAAGGACCTTTGGAACGCTGAATTGACCAAGATCGATCGTGAAGGATACCGGCCGCAGCTAATCTTCATTGACACGGGCCTCGTCACCGAGCTCAACGCTACGAATCGACAGAACTTTCTAGACCTCTTCCGCGCCGTGGCCGAGTTTGACGGGTACAAGGCAGGTCACCTCATGTGCGAACGCTGTCGCCAACCCGATGCTGTTTTGGACAAGGAGGTGTTTGCCCTGAAAATGCAGCATCTGGTCCTCGGCGTTAAGAGTCGGACCCTTGCACTTGGAAATGTCAAGATCGGCGACATTCTCCAGGAGGTTCTAGGCATGGTGAGGCAACACCACGTCCGCTTAGAAGGTGATTTTGTCAATGTTGTCATCAGCATCCTCCTCCTGGAGGGTATCGGTCGCACACTTGACCCTGATATCGACCTTTTAAGCAGCTCTCTGCCTATTCTGAGACAGCTTGGAGCACAGAGCGGGAAAGATATGATGAAGGAGGGAGACTTTTCCATGTTGATGGTTTGGGTGGGTCTGGAGACGAGGAGGTTCATGCAAGCCAGCATCGAAGATGTGAGTCCCATATCTTGTGTTGTCACATTCTATGCTGCCAAACTGTTGCTAATGATGCTGTCTAGGTCGAGCGCTGCGTCAAGTACGATCTCCTTTCCCCCAACGTGTAACATTTGAAATGCAGTGAGCGACATGGGGCCAGCAGTGGTCGCAGAGACCTTCCGAGTCCTTGCATTAGACCATAGGCTGGAAGAGCAGTTGTCTCGCATTGGAGCTTGGCTATGGATAGATGGCGCATATAAGTATATTCCCGGGAAGGGCGCCCGCGGACAGACTCGGACAACTCTGTATTATACAGCGAACTTTTTTTTTTTCTGAAGTGATGCCTCAAATTCACTTGTGATGCCGAGCATTGTCCATCCAAGGGTGAAGGCTTGGCGTTCGCAATCTCAAAACGTCATCCCGGCAGCTTCCGCGCTTCCGCACGGCATTGCCACTGTGCCGCGATTTTTTTGCCATCTCGAATCGAGCAGAAAAGCCCAAACCACTCTGCGAGATTCACGCCGACCACGCCGCTACCGCTCTTCGCGATACCCCCCAAGCTCACCACAGTTAAACTTTAATTCACCAACCACGCTACAATGGGCTGGTTCTGGGCAGACGCCACTCCCGCAGCGTCCGCATCTGCGCCTGCGCACCCGACATCAAGACCTGCACACGGCAATGGCGACGCAGCGCCTCCTGTAAGTCTACGCCTGCCGGTTCATCTCATTCCCTCGTCTCTAACCACCTCCCACAGCCCAGCTGCCCGATGCACAAGCGCACCGCCGAAGCGCTGAACCCCTCGAAACCCGCGTCATCATGCCCCGTTCCCCACGGCAATCCCGCCGTCACGCCTCCGCCTTCCTCCTGCCCGGTCCCGCACGGCGCCGGCGATAAAAGACCTGAAGAGCGCTCCACCCTCTCCAAGCTCAACCCCCTAAACTACATGTTCCAATCCATCTCGCAAGACCGCGCCCCCGACCAGACCTACGCGCTGCCCACGACGCGAGACGAGTCCACCATCCCCAAGGGCACCGGCGACGGCAACTGGGAGTACCCCTCGCCGCAGCAAATGTACAATGCGCTGCTGCGAAAGGGGTACACGGACACGGACGTGACGGCGGTGGAGAGCATGGTGGCGGTGCACAATTTCCTCAACGAGGGCGCGTGGGCTGAGATTGTGGAGTGGGAGAGGAGGTTTGGCAAGGGGTTGAAGAGGGGGTGGGAGGTGTCTAAGAGGGGGGAGGAGAACTCGGCGATGGCTCTGAGGCGGTTGGAGGCGAGGGAGGGGGGCCAGGAGCAGCCGACGTTGATTAGGTTCCAAGGGAGGCCGAAGGATATGACGCCCAAGGCGGCGATGCTTCAGATGATGGGGTGGTTGTATCCGTCCAAGTTTGAGTACGTGTCTACGCTTTTCGTGGGAGGTCGAGTGCAGATATGCTAACTGGGTACAGGACGGAGCCGCCGTTTGATCGCCACGATTGGTTCGTTTCTAGGAATATCAACGGCGAGAAGAAGGAGGTGCGGTATGTCATTGACTACTACTCTGGGCCTCCTGAGCCAACAGGCGAGCCGGTTTTCTTTTTGGATGTCAGGCCTGCGGTTACACCTACCGCGGCCGTTGAGCGGTTGATGCGATGGGGTGGGGATGTCTGGTGGAGGGCAACTGGCGGAGAGGTCCGCGAGGCCGCCAAGAAGACGCAGAATTAATGACTTGGGATAGACCTGCACTGTATTGTAATGCCAGGTTGGCACAGGGCTTTGCGTCAGTTCTGGATGGCGTACCGGACGGGCATGGGCTTGGGAGGTTGCTCCAGGCGTTTCACTTCACTTGTACAGATAGTTCCCCTCTCTAAGATAGTCGCTTGTGCTTGTAAGATAAACGCCGGTGGAACGTTTGCATCGGGTGGAAATAGATTTGCTTTCGGTTGTCTGACATGAGTGGGCGCTTGTCACTTCAGATCATTGGGGAGGTTGGCAGCTATGAAATTCTTGGAGAACGGCCTCTCTGGATGATTTTCATCGTATCCACTTAATAAGCTCTTCAGCCTCGAATAGAGATCTGATCTGATCTTCATGGTTCGTTCTCTGAAGATCTCGAACGTGACAGGGGTTTTGGCTGAAAGCGAGGCTGCTCTTTACAGCTGGCACGGACCGTCAGCTGTGAGCTTGAGCTCCATCCCGCAGAAAACTTTCCGAAGCGCTCCTTTGTCAGATTCGTCTGCAGAGGCAGCAAGCGACCACCTGACCTCGATTGACGCCGTGCCCTCCTCCCTGGGACCCCCAGAGCCACTCCTTTCGGCATCGGCAATGACAGCGACTCCCGGCGACGCGAATCCTGACAGCGCTGCCTTTGTCCGGCTGCACATCAGCCCGCTCGATCCCGATCTTCTCACGGTCGTTTTGTCCTCGACACTGCTTCCCAAAGCTCGGAATATTTCCTACCACTCGATTGAGACATTTCCCGAGAAGCGCTACGGCTATTTGGAACTTCCCGAGCAAGACGCAGACAAGCTCAAGAGGAAACTCAGCGGCGCCGTGGTAAAAGGCCACAAGATTCGCATCGAGCGCGCGAAGCCAGAATCGATCTTAAAACCGCTGGGCGAAGCCGCGATGGCCAAGAACAAGGAGAAGAAGGCGGGTGGGGATGTCCGCGTTCCCAAGGACAAGAAGCGCAAGCGCGACGCGGAGATTGAGGGCATCGTGCTCGAGGACGGGCGCAAGGTGAAGCGCGGCTGGACGACGGTAGACGATCCAAAGGATAAGAAAATGCGCAAGGACAAGCGCGATAAGAAGGAGAAGGGTGAAAAGGATAAGAAAGAGAAGAAGGAGAAAAAGCGCACCAAGTCAAAGTACACTGACCACGAGGAATGTCTGGTCAAGACAATTCTCCCCGCCAAGGGGTCGGATGACGCCACTGACGCAACTTCAAAAAAGAAAAAGAACAAGTCGAGGGAGGTTGTGGTGCACGAGTTTGAGAAGACGACCAAGTTCCCCACGTTCTTGAAGGCCACGGCAACGTCGAGCAAGAAACCGCCAGTGGAGTTTGTGGATGGAAAGGGATGGGTTGATAAGGATGGGAATGTTGTTGACGACTCCAAGACCAAATCGAAGCCTCCCCCGAAGGCTGTGGCTGTTATCAAGAAGAAGACGAAGAAGGTTAAGACGCCAGAACCGGAATCCGAGTCGGATGAGAGCAGCGCATCGGACAGCAGTTCTGGCAGCTCATCTGATTCTGAAGATGAGGCTGAAGAAGCTGTTGAAGAGAGCGCAGCCACTGCGAAGACTGTCGAGACTAAGCCAGTAGCCTCAGCCGATTCACCGAGCTTGTCTAAACCCGAGCCCACTAGGCCAAAGTCTTCTGGCTCCCTCAGAAATTTGACGATTCAAATACCTCCCGCAACGCCACCCAAGGAAGCGAAGGTGCATCCCCTCGAGGCACTTTACAAGCGCCCAGCAGCAGCAGACGGTGAGGCTCAACCTGCCGAAGCCGCCGGCTTCAGCTTCTTTGGCAACAATGATGACGTGGATGAGGACATGGAGGATGCCCATGAGCATCACGTTCCCATGACTCCCTTCACCCGTCAAGACGTCGAGACGCGCGGCATTAGAAGTGCTGCGCCGACCCCCGACACAGCCCATCCCGCTCGTCGGTTCAAGCCGTGGGAGCAGGAGGAGGATGATATCAATGAGGATGAAGACGAGGACGGGGCTCAGAGTGAGAAGGATGCTGATGCTGATGGCATGAGCGATGCCGCACCTGACGCTGCTGGGAGCTCAGAAGCACCTACCAGCGATTTCCAAAAATGGTTCTGGGAGAATCGTGGAAACATCAATAGGTCATGGAGGAAGAGAAGGAAGACGGTTGGTAAGGAAAAGAGGTATCGCGAGAATAGAGCGCGCATGGCGCGGGCTATTTGACCAGGTTCACGCAAGCAGGTAGATTATTTCGATGTTGTTCAATCCAGCATGCATCTCAGTGGACGCGATTGCCAATTCCATTCAACCCAACCCAAAAACTCTGGTGATTCCTACAGTACATGATGGCCCCAACTTTGGCTATTTGGTAGTCGTCCCAACCTGGAACCCACCACGGCCATGGAGCTTCATGTCTCTTACCGCTCCTTTCCAACACGACAAATCCTGGTGATGGCCCGACACACCGGCACTCCATAACCCTCCCAGCACCGGAGCCATGGAGCTCCACGTCTCTTACCTCGTTCCTTCCCAACACGGCCCCCAATTCCCCTCCCACTCCTTCGACTCGAAATTCTGGTGCACCGAAACTCCGCCGCAACAGCCTTGTCTGCTGCACCGAGAAACCTCCGCCGCAGCAAGTCTCGCCATGCCAGAAGGAAGAGGCAGCCTGATCTTGTGGGCGCCGAGTCCACGGCCGACTGAACTTGGTGGTGACCAAACTTGATCGATTCCAAAACCCGCAAAGCCTTGGTCAATTAACGAGACGGGGGTGCCGAGTCCACGGCCAACGAAAGCTTTGATCGATCCCTTGACGCGGGGCGCCGAATCCACGGCGAACGGGAAGCCTGGTACATCTTTGACGGGGTGTCGCGTCCACGACCAGCGAAAGCCTTGGTCAGCATCGAAACGAGGGGTGCCGAGTCCACGACCGACGTAAGCCTTGGTCAAACGTCACGCGGGAGTGCTGAGTCCACAGCCCGGGGAAGCCTTGGTCGATCAACGGAGCGAGGGTGCCGAATCCTCAGCCCTGGTGAGCCTGGTCCAAACTTTCTTGACGGGGGGTGTCGCGTCCGCGACCAGCGAAAGCCTTGGTCGATCAACTTGACGGGGTTGGCCAAGTCCATGGCCCCGGGTGAGCCTGATCGAATCTTTCTTTTTTTCAAAATGCCGAATCCACGGCCACGGGTGAACCTATTTCCTCAGGGCCAGCCAGCAATCGACCGGCTGACCCGAAACGCGACGAGAGAGGGGAGAAAAGTCGTCGCTGCCAGCCTCTACGACCGGTAGTGACGGGCCCGGCGACGGCTTCGCCGCTGCGGCTGGTAGTCCAGCAGCTGGCTGAAGCTGTCACTGGGGGCAAGCGTCCCCGCAGACGACGGCATCGCAACGCTGCTCAGGCGACCCGAAGCAGACGTCACAAAGACCGTCGGCGTCAACACCGAGACCCCGCTCTGGCTTTCGAGTGCGCCAGGGCTGGGTCCCTCCTCACCTGCCGCGTGGGCGACGGTGATCTTGAAGGTGGACACGGGCCACAGGCGTCCAAAGGACACCGCGAACCCGAGCAACAAGACACCGGCCACGCTGAACGCCACCGCCATGGCGGTCTCGTTCCGTCCCGTGGCGGCAAGCGTGATGCCCACCACCAGGGCCCACTGGCCACCGAAGAAGGTGACAGCGGGGAGAACGAGCCACGACCACTCCTGGTAAGAGCGGCCTGGCGACGAAGGCAGGGAGGCCCATCCGTCCTCCAGCGGACCGCGATCGATGCGCAGCCGCGGGCGGAGATACCCAGTGGTGGGCGTCCCCACAGAGGACGACGCAGACTCCGGGGATGAGTCGGAGCTGCGTCCCGTGGTGGCGGTGGAGAGTGCCGACACGGGGAATGGGGTGGACGCGCGGGGGGGCTGCCACGGTCTGTAGAGGCTGGCGTGCCTCACGCGGGGGGCGCCAGGCGCGGGAGGGAGGGGGGAGAGGGTGGGGGAGGGGGCAGAAGCGGGGGCAGGGAGGGACGGCGTCGGCGACGGCAAGAAGGGGCTGGGCACGTCGAGACGGCCCGGAGGGGGCGGCGAGCCATGGTGGTGGTGGTGGCGGCGGCGGCGGTCAACTGTGGAAGCAAGTGTGAGCTGAAGCGGCCACAAGATGTGTGAGAGGCAAAGACTTACGATGCGGCAGGCGGGCGGGGCGCGGCGCCGAGAGGACTGAGAGCTCGACCTCCTCAGCCGGGGCGGCGGCCTGGGGCGGCGGCGGCAGCTGGATGCTGGGGAATTGTTAGCATTGTCTGAATCTCAACAGTGATTGGCGCGACGGTGTCATTGGGAAGCGGGAAATGAGGAAGGGCTGGGGAGCGCTGAGGCTTGATTGGATCCTTGAGAGTTACGAGAACACCGAGCCCTCTGGCTTTTGGAATGGTTTCAGATGTCGGTGTGGTAAACAGGCCCAGCTGAACGTCATTGCGACGAAGGCCTTCCTCCCCACTATCCCTGAAGCAGTGGGACGCCATCACTAGGTATGGATAGGGACATTCAAGGTGAAACCAGGTAGCTCCGAGTTTTCTTCCTGCTCGGTAGCGTCAAGCAAATAGGTACCTTGGATGAATTGTCGGTCGCGGTATCGATGGTATAAAGTGCCTTGGGCCCCTTGAAGAGACCACGCTGTCTTTATAGGGTACCCGATTGGACTTGTCCTTTGTAGCCTGTCCAAGCAGGAGATTGTGCTTCCTGCTGGCTAGGCTGCGTCGGAAGGATAGGATGTTGTCTCGGCTGTTCCATCGCCATAACCCTGACCCAAAGCCTCACCGCAAACTCCACGACAAAGCAGCCTCAAGTCTTCAGACTCTAGCAAACGATCCAGGAAGAGGCAGTTTGAGAAAGAGGGAAAAGGGATCGAGACGGATGTGAGACGTGTTTGAGCCAAGGGAAACGCGAAGAAGCAGGGAAGGGGTATTTTCGGTCTGGGGTAAAGAGTTTGCAAACTGGGAACAGGCTTGTCCACATGGGAGAGAGGTGATTGCCAATCTGGGATGAGCGCTTGTTGGGGAATTTCGACACTTGTCTGTCGGCCGCGGGAGGGCCTGTCTAACCGAGAGGAGGCTGCTCCAAATGGAGGTGACTCGCTTTCGGGCTTGAGGCAGCTGCCGTACCAGAGGTGTTTTCCACAGTGGCAAGGACGGCCGCGGGCAAATAGAGTCTGGAGACTCTGGCGCACCAAGACCATCGCTGCCAAACCAGAAAACGAGGCAGGGTGTTCGATCGTTGGTGTAGGACTGGGTGGGGGGGCAGCGCCGCGAAAACAATGTTGGAGGAGTCAAACTTACGCAGAGGCTGGGAGAGGCCAGGCTTGGCCCTCCCGGGCCGGTCTCGACGAGACCGGCATCTTGTTTCTTTTTTTGCCTAAAAAGGCAGAGGCGGCAAGGCGGCGAGACGGCGAGGCGGCAAAGAGAGAAGAGAGAGGGGTGGTCGGCACGGACCGGGGGTTTTGGTGGCAGCGTGGTGCTGCTCGACAACTGTGTTGCGTAAAGAAGAAGAGAAGAAGAGAAGGGTTTCGGCGAGCTTGTTGCGAATAAATATTCTGTGGGTGAGCTGAGCACTGGGCGGAAAACGCCCGCCGCTGGGAGCGTGTGAGTCGCCACATGGGGCTGCTGCCGCGCGATGATGTCGTCGCCGAGGAGGTTGGTGAGGGGTACGTGATGGGGAGGTTTGATGTCGTTGGCAGGACGAGCGCGTGCGTGACGGGGTGCTGGCTTGCGTGGGGCTACGGAGACGGAGATCGCCTGGCCGGGGAGGCTTAGGTATTGATGGCATCACAGCAAGTGAGTTGATTCCCAAACAGTTGCTGAACTTATTGCGCCGCAACTGAATTCTTGAGCCTCCTTTCTGGTTCACAGCCCTCACCATGAGCAACTCTGCAGATGAGAGTGAATTGGCTGGTTTGTTTACTACCCCTATTTGCTTCCACTGAGCACAACATGATCCGTGCACGAAAAGGGGGCGTGGTTTCCCGTGGTCATGTCGTGTCCCCTCCAAGTGGCCCCCCCCACGTCCAAACAGCATAATAGTGGGAAAGGCCGTACGTCAGTTACGAAAATCAGACTTAGAATGTACCAGAAGTCAAAGAACCTGTTTGTTTGAGTGAGCAGGCCTTGATCCAATCACAGCTGCCAGCTTGAGCTGGCGAGGGAATTGTATTGGCGATGACATCTAGGCACAGACTGAGTGATTTATTGTTTGTTCCTTAGGGTTTCTTCAGAGTTGGCGATATGGACACTTCCTTGTCATTAATATTGGTTAAGGACGACTTGAGTCCATATGGGAGTGTTAGGATTTCAAAGTGTGCTAGTGCAATACCAAGATATTATTAGGTTCTTAATTATTGATACAGACAATCTTGACATCGGCATCATCTAGGAATGTGTAAATGCTGACCTCAGGGAAAAAGCCTAGGCTTTCAACAAGGTGTGTCCGAACAAAGGAGTTTGCACGACAAAAACTACCTAGCACAGCGTGAAGAGGTGAATGAAGCCCGGCAACTCGAAGAGCCTTTGTCCTGGTTTCATTACTTGAACTAGGGAGGCGGTTTGTCATTCCAAGAAGACCGGAGATTGACTACGAGCACATGGGAGGCTGGTCCAAATTCTCAACTCCCAGCCGCCACGGTCATGGTGGACTTGGACAAAATCCTGAGGACAGGGGTATGCAAAAGCGCGCTGGCAACCTCTCTGGGCACAAGCAAAGCCAAAAATTGCTGCTTCCAAATCACACATTTCCAGAAATAATAGATATGGATTGCTCAATGTCGTTATTGGTGTTGGTCTGGAAAACACTGCAAGATCGGAACCTGGTTTTGCAGGAAGCGTGCAAATTCAACCGGTAAAGCCGCAACCTACCCGCGGTGGGGAGGGAACCAGAAATCCCTGGGATTTGCACCCCCATCTTTTGCCTAACCGTGTCCCCAAGACCCTGGTTTGCTTCGCTGATCAGATTTACGATATCTTTGTTTCTGCTCAATTGGAAATCTCTCGATAGAGGTGAAGTATCTGTTTCTGCTATGAAAATGAGTGCTGGCTCCCCACCAATCTCCCAGCAGCACTGGGGAGGTGTAGCACTGTCGGGGCGCTTGCTGGAATCAAGCCAATTTTCGAGTCTCCCACATGTTGCACAAGAAAACCATCTGGTATGGTTCCCGAATCCCCCAATCGGTAGGTATTTTAATCCAGGCTGAAACGGAAGTTGGGAAGAACGTCATCAACGCAGTTTCAGTTATTCTGACGTCTGTGGCCTCGAGATGCCATCCCAAAAGACATCAGATCCCTTCATTTCGGACGACGTACGAGGTCTCGCGGGCAGCCCGCTCCCGAGACAGCCACCGGTCTTGGGATCAGGGTGCCGAAGCCGGTGAGAGGCGTCGGGAGGTCATGGAGGCACCCTCTTCCCGGTAGAGATGGGTTGGACACCCGAAAGTGGGAACACCAAATGCGAGGGTTCATGGCGCCTTCCGAGACAAGGGGTCCTGCAGGGCTGGATGCCAAGCTTTTAACCCTGGTCGCAATGGCGGGAGCAACCGATCAAGGGTGGCATCAGCCCTCGAGAGCACCGTGCGCACCTTGCGGTTTCCCCATGCAAGACGTCGTCCAACGTCCGCTGCAACATCTGCAATTCCACGCCTCTGAGGCGGCTGCCATCAAGAGATTGACTCTGTAGTTGAAGAATTACTCGATATATCAGTTTGTTCTTTTTTTTTCCTCCTCCAGAAAGATGGCCTTAGGTACATCCGGATAACCGGCAGTCGACCCGATGCGCAACACAGGTCGTCTGGAACCAGCCTTTGCTTGGAGCTGGGAACGCACGCTCCATCAATCATGCGTTCCATGCATCTTCGCAACGGCCACCGCCTCGTTTCTCAATGCAACACCCAGAGCTGAGAGCCCACGTCGCTAAATCTGAGTGCCGAGGTCTTCGCCAAGGTTCCCGTTCTTGCTCGTTTGGCACTCCCGTTCTCCACTGTCCTCACTTCCCTGGGCCCGGTTTGCCAGCCGATCGAAACTCCATGCTATACAGATCCTAAGGCCCCGCATCCCGTAGGAGTTCCATTAACAACTGTCTCGCCTACCGTCTTTTGCTGCTCTATTTCCATTCGGGAGTATTTGCCGGACAAGGACTCTGCAGCTTACATGCCTTCATCGTCCAGCTCGGCAAGTGCCTTCCCACTCTTCACACGCGACCTACGTGGCGCGCTGACGGCTACCGGCCCAGCGAGCATGAATGATGCGCTCTTGGGAGTTTACAGTCAGCTCCACCGATCGGCTGCGCTCTCTTCCTCGTCTCCGCCTTGACAGCAACAGTCGCAACACAGCTGCAGCGACGTTCCTTGTCGCCCACAACTCGTCTGATCAGAC
This sequence comes from Podospora aff. communis PSN243, assembly GCA_033296975.1. Lineage (NCBI taxonomy): Eukaryota > Fungi > Ascomycota > Sordariomycetes > Sordariales > Podosporaceae > Podospora > Podospora aff. communis PSN243. The sequence continues at coordinate 59,240 of MU865936.1, read as the reverse complement.
CGAAGATCGTAGTCGCAACCAGTCTTTGTCTGGACTGCCCAGGCTGATAGAGACCAGAGAACACTACCCCCGTGCGGCTGTGGCGCGGCATCTCCACTTCCCTCTTCCTCGATGCCTAGCTTTACGGGTTCCAAGAATACACCCACGCGCAGACAAGCGCGTTCGCGTAGCTGCAAGTTGAAGCACGGCCAAGTGGTCGCCTGGACCTGAGATTATGCTCTTGAAGCGGGCGCTGCTATCACAGGTCGATGTTTGGCGGAAACCGTGGTTCTCAGCCGTTTTGCGCATCCTCCCCGCTCCATGAGCCATGGAGGCGAACGCGTGGTCAGGACCGCAGATCCATATCGTCCTGGTTCATGACGGCAAACAGATATCCGTCTTGTTCAGACTGCCCACACTGTTTACCTATGGTGTCACGGACCGCTTGTGTGGGGGGAAGATCCGTCTTCCCGGTGAGCTGCTCATGTCCCTGCCGCTGTTGATCAGTACTATCACTCTGCTCTTGGGTCGAGGCAGGTGCCGTGAACCCTGATCAGCGGCCAGATTACCGTCGTTATGATCTGTCGCGGGAGAGCATCTATAAGTCATGTACCCCCTTCCCTGGATGGCTATGAGGAACAGTCTCGAAGTGAGCTGTTGTCTTCAACTCAGTGGCACGCCTCCCTGGACTCACTCTGCTGCGCATTTTAGCATCTGCCTGGTAGTACCACTCTGTCAAGATGCGCTCTTGGTTAGCTTTCGCTTGTTTGACACAAGCGGCCATTCTCCCCAGCATCGCCTCCGGGAGTGTGCTCAGGAGGCAGGACGCAGAGGTGGACGCGGCGGTGGAAAGGAAAAGTTGCAACACGCCAAACAATAGAGCATGCTGGACAGATGGCTTCGATATCAACACAGACTGGGAGGAGAAGACGCCATTCACGGGTATGACCCGCGAGGTCAGTCCACCCAGATCCAACATCCAATTCTCGTTTCCAGGCTGATTTCGGGCAGTACATATTGACGCTCACCGAAGTCGATGACTATGTTGGGGCGGACGGGCAAGTGAAAGAGAAGGCAATGCTGATCAATGGCGAGTATGATCCTTACTTCACCCTGAAGATGATGGCTGACTCGGCGTGTAGATCAATTCCCTGGTAAGAGATGCATACCTGGAAACTCGGCTGCATGAGTACTGACGAGATCCCACGATGTTCAGGACCAGTAATTACTGCTGGTAAGTGTTCTATTCCAAGAGTAGGGAGTCGTATCACTGACATCGCCAGATTGGGGTGACCGATTAAGCATCACCGTCATAAACAAACTTCGGCACAACGGGTGGGCATTTTCTACAGTTCATTTACCGGCTGCTGGCTGACCCTCTCCAGGACAAGCATCCACTGGCACGGTATCAGGCATCTAAACAACAACATAAACGACGGAGTGAGCGGTGTAACTGAGTGCCCGATTCCACCCAACGGAAACAAGACGTACTCGTTCCTGGCAGCGCAGTACGGTACTTCCTGGTACCATTCGCATTACTCTTCTCAGTACGCAAATGGTGTAGCTGGTTCCATCCTGATCCGCGGGCCTGCAGCTCTACCCTACGACATCGATCTTGGTGTTTTCCCCATCTCCGATTGGTATTATGGCTCTGCCGATAATCTCTTTGCACGCGTCAATGACCCCACGAACCCCTTCATTCCAGGGGCTCCCGGCTCGCCGCCGCCAAGCTCAAACATCTTCATCAACGGCACCAACATCAACCCAAACGGCACCGGCGGCACGTATGCCGAGGTGGTGCTGACCCCTGGCAAGAGGCATCTCCTCAGACTCATCAATCCCAGCGTCGACAACGCCTTCACAGTCTCGATTGTCGGGCACTCCATGACCGTCATCGCAAACGACTTCGTCCCTGTTAACGCATACACAGCCAAATCCTTGTTCCTGGGCGTCGGCGCGAGATACGACGTAACCATTGACGCAAGCCAGCCCGTCGGGAACTACTGGTTCAACGTCACTTTCTCAAACACCAGGGCTTGCGGCGCGTCAAACAACCCTTCCCCAGCAGCCATCATCAAGTATGCCGGCGCTGAAGACTCGAACCCACAAGACCCCGGTGTACCCCCCGAAGAGTATTTCTGCGCAGACCAAACCGATTTCGTCCCCATAGTCACCCGCACGGTGCCACGGAATCAGTTCACCGGTGGTGCGAACGAAACTCTTGTCGTCACCCTGTCCGTTGACGCTGCTGCTAGCAAGGTCTTCTGGAAGGTCAACGACAGCGCTATCGATGTCGATTGGGAGAAGCCGACGCTGGAGTTTGTGGAGCAGGGGAATACGTCGTATCCTGCGCCTGCGAATGTGATTACCATTCCAGATAGCAGCGAAGTAAGTTGAGTGCCATGGTTGCGCTTGGGATAGCGCTGACGTCTTTGCAGTGGAGCTTCTGGCTTGTTCAAAATATGGCGCCTATTCCGCATCCTATTCACTTGCATGTAAGTTTTAGCTCTTGTGAGGCGGGAAAGGAGAGAGGGAAAATGGCTAACGTGTGTGACGCAAAGGGACATGACTTCTTCATTCTTGGACGATCGCCTGCGCCGGAGAACCCGCTTGCGCCGGGATCGAGACCGGCCATCTTTAATAGGGATACGGATGTCGGCGTCCTCAAGTTCGACAACCCGCCAAGGAGAGATGCCACGATGCTTCCTGGTTTTGGCTGGCTCAGCATAGCGTTTAAGAACGACAACCCGGGGGCGTGGCTTTTCCATTGCCATGTTGCTGTAAGTGACGCCACCACTAGATCCCTGGGACGATGGCTAACGATTAATGTCTTCTTCAGTGGCATGTGGGACAGGGTCTTAGCGTGTTGTTTGTTGAGAAGCCGAGTGAGATTCCAAAAGTAATGGATCTCGGGCAGTTGAAGCAGAACTGCGATGCTTGGCGGGAATACGAACCAACCAACCCGTTCCCGAAACCAGACTCGGGGCTGTGAGTGTTTGTGAGATGGATGTAAGATAGTTTGGATCAAGGCGTTCTGGGTGGTGCTTCATGATAGTTAATATCTAATGTGTTTCTACCTGAGCAAATGGTGTAAGCCTTGGGTATCAAGGCTGGGTATCATAGTAGAAGATGGGAAAGAAGATATGTGGCACAGAAGAGGTCTACGCCTTCTTGATCTCTACCTGGAACTTTAATGCCCAGTCGCTGAACTCGTCTTTCTGGCCGTCCCACCGCAGGAAGAGGAGCTCTGATAACGCAAAGGCATCAAAGAAACACTGATCCATGAGACGGTCAATATCCACGGGATCAAGCTCGTAGAAGGCCAGCGCGACGTTGCTGAACCGATCCGGGATCCTCTTCAACAGCGTCATCACCTCGTCCAACCGCCCAGGAACCGTCGAGTCCTCCGGAGGCTGCTGCCCCAGGATCTTCAACCTCCTCTTGACCGTTGCCTGATACAGCAACGTCGTCAGCCTCAACTTCCGCAAGCAACTCTCCAGTCTCTCCCTGATCTTATCAGGATCATCCCTCGGAATATGCCGCTGCGAACTCATCCACTCGTCCAGCATGGCCTGCGTGCTATCCGTCCCTTCCAGCGTCGCCTTCTCCACCCCCTGCGTAACCTCCTCCACCCCATCATCATCCTCTTCATCTTCATCTTCCTCATCTACTTCCTCCTCTCCCCACTCCCTCAACTCCTCCATCACATCCTTCAACGTATCCCTCCACCCCTCCACCTTGCCCACCAAGTTCCCAGCAAACCCCTTCTTCGCGAACCCCACCACGTCATCGCACGCTGCCCATAGTACCGCAGTCGCAGCGATACTCCCCTTCTCGCCCGCGCCTCCAACACCAGCATTCTTTTTCGCGTCCGTGAGGATTTTGCCGTCCTTAGGAATCCGGGATACCAGCTCCGCGAGCTCCTTGAGAACGCGACCGCATCGCCAGGATAGATCGGCGGATATGGTGTGCGTGTAGCGTGCGGGCGTGCACAGTTGAACTGCGGAGGCGAGCGCGGGGAGCGGCTGGGTGAGGAGTTCGCGCAGGACGGTGGTGATTGCGGAGGGGGTGAAGGGGGCGTTGATAATGAGGAGGGAGATCTTGGTGGAGTGCGCTTTTATGAGGGTCGCGGCGTCGTGGGCGAGGAGGAGGGGGTCGAGGGGTTTGTCGGGGGTGGTTTTGTCGACTGTTTTGTCAGTGGTGGGGGTTGAGGATGTGGGAGGAGGGGTCTTGATGGTTGTTTCGAGTTGGGCGATGAGGGTTAGGGCGCTGTTGACGACGGCTTCGAGGGTCGCGAGGGCGGAAGCGGAGGGGGTTGCCATTTTGGCGGTGGTGACGACGTTGTGAGGTTTGTGGTGCGCCTCGAGTTGGCGATGGTGCTGCTCGGGGACAATTTTTTTGAGTGATGGTGGTGATTGATGGTGGGGTAAATTCTTTGGCAGAGCTTCCGCTGTTGGAGGGGTAGGAAGGGTGGGGCGGAACGGCGGAACTTCTTGGCATGGGAAGCAGCTCCTCCGTGCGAAAAAGAATGACCGGGGTGGACAAAGAACTGCGATCAGTCGGGCTGCCTTAATAGTCTGGCTCATGCATTGAAGAAAGTATGCTTTAGATACCAATGTGGTATTTTCCAAATGATTTTGTGATGCCTGAGAGAAAAAGATTTGCAGTGTCCGATTCAATTTTGACAGTGTTAAACCACGTTGCGCACTAACCGGATAAGCCGAAGCTGCCGGCACGTGGCGGGGGCAATTGCCAGCTGGCAGTTCCCGTCTCGAGTTTCGGATAGCTGTCCACTGTCAGGGGTGTCGAGTTCAACCAGAAACGGTGGACCTGGGGAAGGAAGCTACATGTCAGAAGCCATTGTCCTCGACAATTGCAAGGAAAACGACCCGAAACGATGAGACGAGTCGACGCGCTGGTGCTCCTGGGCACCCTCTCCCAAAGTACCCTTGCTGCGTCCAAGGGCGCACCTCGGGGCGTTGGACCAGAGTGTAAGTCGCGAGAGAGCTAGCCGCTGCGCCGAGTCTCCATGACCAGCTTGCTGACACTTTGCAGTCGTCAAGTTCTACGAGAGCAAAGCATCGTTTGCCTGCATTGGCAATCCATCCATAACCCTCGATCCGTCCCGCATCAACGACAATTCGTGCGATTGCCCCGACGGCTCGGACGAACCCGGCACGGCGGCATGCTCGTACCTCGATGCGCTCTCGCCCGAGCAGCCCCTCCCGGGGTCCAAGACCGGCACCACAAATACAACAAATAGCTTGCCCGGGTTCTGGTGCGAGAACAAGGGCCACATTGGGTCGTACGTCCCCTTCTCGTATGTCAATGATGGCGTCTGCGACTACGAGTTGTGCTGCGACGGAAGCGAAGAGTTCGCCCACGTCGGCGGCGTCAAGTGCCAGAACAAATGCGATTCGATCGGCAAGGAGTGGCGCCGCGTCGAGGAGGAGCGTAGGAAGAGCAAAGAGCGCTCTGCTGCGGCGAGGCGGCAGTTGCTCAAGGAGGCGGGCGACTTGCGACGGACGGTGGAGGGCAGGATTGCCTCCCTGAAGCAAGAGCTGGAGAAGCTTGAGATCAAGAAGAGCGAGCTTCAGGTGAAGTTCGAGGAGGTTGAGCGTTCGGAGAAGGGCAAGGTCGTCAAGCCCGAGGGCCAGGGGGGCAAGCTTGGAGTGCTCCTCGGCCTGGCCAAGAACCGGGTGAGCGAGCTTCGCAACGCCTTGGACAAGGTCATGGACCAGCGCGATGACTACGCCGATAAGGTTGACCAGTTGGAGGAGATTCTCAAGAATCTCAAGGAGGAGTATAACCCCAACTTCAACGACGAGGGCGTCAAGGCCGCTGTCAAGGCCTACGAGGACTACGCTGCCTCTGGCGGTGAGAAGAAGTCTGACATCACGGATGGCGAGATTTTGGATATTCTTAAGGAAGACGGCGAGACCACCGGCATCAACTGGACTGAGTTTGAGGAGGAGGAGGCCAGCGATGCGGACATCGGTAGGTTCCTCAATTGCGAGATTCCGTTTCCCTGCTAACCAAGCCAGTCTACAACCTCGAGGCATACCTCCCTGCCTTTGCTCGCGACTACATCCACCAAAAGCTCAATCTCCTCCGCGTCTGGATGATCGAGAACGGCATGCTGGCTGACAACCCCGTCAAGCCCGGTGGCGAGACCCGCTTGGTTCAAGCCGCTCGGGAGGCGCTGGAGGCTGCTAAGAATGATTACAACTTCAAGACGTCCTCACTCGAGGAGCAGGAGCGGGATCTCAACCAGGACTATGGCCCGGATGGCATCTTCCGCGCTCTCAAGGGACGGTGCGTCAGCACTGATGTCGGCGAGTACGAGTACGAGCTCTGCTGGCACAGCTCGACCACCCAGAAGAGCAAGAAGGGCCACGGCAATACCAACATGGGCAACTTCGTCAAGATCGAGAAGCAGCTCGCAGACGAGGAGGATCGCGCCGATGGCAAGGGTCTGGGCAAGGGCCAGCGCATGGTGCTCAAGTTCGAGAACGGACAGGGATGCTGGAACGGCCCCAACCGCCGAACCGACGTCTGGCTGGCATGCGCGGAGAAGGATGAGCTGTGGCGTGTCAGCGAGTCGGAGAAGTGTGTGTACAGGATGGAGGTCGGCACTCCGGCTGCTTGCGAGGACGTGGGTGAGCCTGGAGTCAAGACGAAGGATGAGCTTTAAAAGACAAGACCTGGTTGGGTCGCCTCAGATGTGGAGTATGTATACACATGTATATTGGAGTTAGAACCTCTGTCGGATGGAAATGTGTCACAGCGAGTCAGTGTTGAATGCTATTTTTCGGTTGTTAGCGGGCACCGTCAGTCTTGTCACTGTGATCTCAGGGTGTCGTTTGGAGTAAATGTCCATATATCATTACAGTCCTCAATAGTATCATACACGCTCATAAGTCTAGCATTTAGTGTTGTACATGTCGGGGCTGCACTGCATTACCCCTGCGCCGCGAGTCGTCGCCTCTTGTTCTTTTCGTCTTGTTCTGCCAGCACCTTGGCAGTCAGAGTGGCAGTCATGGGGTTGTTGATGTTCTTGAGTCGGCTTGAGGAGTCTTGCTTGGGCCCAGCGTCGCCCTTCTCTTTTTTTGCTTCCTTGTCCCCCGCCTCTCCTTCGGCTTTTCGCTTCTTCTTAGATGCAGATTTGTCTTTCTTCAAACTGTGCGCCAGGCCCTTTGCCTTGAGGGCATCCAGCCTGGCCGTCAGCTTCTCAATGTCCGCTTTCTCGGTGGGGAGAACCGGAATGACGTCGCTTGCCTCGAAAGCTTCGCTGCACTCGGGGCAAACTTTCTCGTCGATTTGCTTAATTGCGGCTTCAGCAAAGACGTGACCGCATGGTACAATGTACACCGATCTTGTGGAAGGGCCTAGCTCTTTCAGTGACACGGGACAGGCCCAAATATCGTTTCCCTTTGCGCCAGGTGGCGCGTATCGTTTGAATTTAAGCTTTACGACGTCCCGAAGTGACTTGATGCCGGTGGAGGAGAAGCGCACCTCGGGCGACTCGCCATTTGGTGGGGTGAGCTCTGCGTCGTCGGCCTTGTCGTCGCTTGGGAGGAGGGCTTTGAGAATGGATTCGTAATTGTAGAGGCGGCCTCGCCAGTCGGAGACGATGTTTTCGAGGTCGAGGGGTTCGGTGGTTAGGGGGTCATGGCTCCAGGCGTGGGCCAGACTTTCGTGAGCGGTGGCTTTGAGTTCGCTGACTGTTGGGTTGCGCGCCGCATTCTTCACGAGCTCGCGCCTCTTTGGGATTGAGCCGCCGTCGTTGCCCATGGTGAAGAAGTAGGTGAAGTTATGGTAAGAGTTCCTCACGGTGACTGGACGTGCTGTGGAAGATGATTATAAAGAGCAGCCTTGCATTGTTGCCGGCGCTGAAGCAGCGATAGTCATTCGTGATGTGCAACTGAGAGGCGACCTGGGCCGCGATAAGATAAGTGGCGACCCACCTCATACCGAAGACAGTGCGACGCGTCCCAAGCCCCACCATTCTGGCGAGCTCGCACGGCCCCTTCACCCAGGTGATCGCGCAGCTGCATCCAGCTTGATCACACTCAGAAATAGGCCCTCCTCATTCATTGGGACCTGGAGGAATAAAGGTTGTATCTCAAAGTTGTCGTGTTTGAGGGATTATCCTCGCCGACGGCTTGTATTGCCAAACTCTCCATCGCAACACTCCACCCGATAGAGTTTCCCATTGCCGACTGTTAGCTGGAGCCTCACGCCGAGTCCAGCTTCCGAGTCTTGTTTGCGACTCCCATCACCGCCCATTTCCCTGCGTCCACCATCCGACGACGACCGCGCATCAAGCGCGCGCGACTGCGACCCTCCACATACTTCCATACCCCGCAGCACCAGATTCCGAGTCTCGTCTGTTGCGCGCTGGGAACCTACGGATCCAGCTGCCATCTTCCCACAAGGCCGAGCATGGGGCTTTGACACCGACGTCGCGCTGACGAGGCTACCCGCTGCTGATAGAGGGAGTCGATAATTATCCTGGCAAAATGGCTTCAGCGGGGAAGGATCAAGCGATCCACACGCTGGACCAATACATTCGAGATGTGCGAAATCGGTATGTTGATATGCTTGTGACTACCTGCTGGGATTGCGGACGGTCTCAGGGCCGTTGTTCTACTCCGGGAGTTTACTACCAGCGAACTTGGCCCTTTGCTGACATCTGTCAATGTAGCGCCCTCGCCGAGGACCTGCGGAAGCGCGCCGCGCGCCAGGTTCGAGATCTGGTCAATGCCGCCAAGCAAGGTAAGTACTCGACAGGACCAGTTCTGACTGCTCATGTCTCGCTCAGAAAGTGCATTTGCTGACCCCATTTAGAAATGGGAGCGGAGCAGTTCCAGTCCTTCTTCAATGTCGTCAACCAACGAACCATGACCCTGATCCAGGGCACCGACACATACGACCGAATGGCCGGCGTGTACATTCTCGATGTACTGGTTGACTTTGACGGGATAGAACCTGCGTTGAAGTATAGCCGCTTCCAGCAATACATCGGGACGATTCTTCGTGGAAGGGACCTCAACCCCATGCAGCCCGCCGCCGTGGTTCTGGGACGACTCTGCAAGCCTGGAGGATCCCTCATCTCTGAGCTTGTTGACGCCGAGGTGCAGACAGCGCTAGAGTGGCTCCAATCCGATAGAATCGAGGAGAGGCGGTACGCTGCTGTGCTCGTGCTCCGCGAGCTGGCGAGAAATGCACCAACGCTCATGTACTCCTATGTCGGGTTCGTCTTCGACCAAATATGGATTGGCCTTCGAGATCCACGACATTTGATCCGAGCAACCTCGGCAGAGACGGTCAGCGCCTGTTTCAAGATCATAAGAGAGAGAGACCAGGACATGAAGCAAGAGTGGATGGATAAGATGTTCACTGAGGCGGTTAAGGGGCTCAAGACTAACACTATTGAGTCCGTCCATGCGTCGCTTCTCGTCTTGAAGGAGCTCCTTGAGCAAGGCGGCATGTACATGCAGGACCACTACCAAGAAGCCTGCGAGATTGTCTTTCGTCACAAGGATACACGCGACCCGGCAATCAGGAAGACGGTCGTGCTTCTCATCCCGGACCTGGCCAACTACGCGCCCAACGACTTCGCTTCGACATATCTGCACAAATTCATGGTGTACCTCTCTGGCATGCTGAAGAAGGAGAAGGAGCGCAACGATGCTTTCCTCGCCATCGGGAATATCGCCAACTCGGTCAAGAGCGCCATTGCGCCATACCTCGATGGCGTCTTGATTTACGTCCGCGAGGGCCTGAGCCTGCAGTCCCGCAAGCGCGGCACCGTTGACCCCGTCTTTGACTGCATCAGCCGGTTGGCTGTGGCTGTTGGCCAGACCCTGAGCAAGTACATGGAAGCTTTGCTTGACCCCATCTTTGCATGCGAACTCACCCCCAAGTTGACGCAAGCTCTCGTCGACATGGCTTTTTACATCCCCCCCGTCAAGGCCACCATCCAAGAACGACTGCTTGATATGCTCAGCAAAGTCCTCTGTGGCGAGCCGTTCCGCCCCTTGGGCGCACCGCACCCCAACACCCTCTCGGCCATCCCCGTCATCCCCAAAGACCCCAAAGATCCCCTAGCTCACGAGCGGAGCAAAAATGAAATTAAGCTGGCTTTGAACACCCTTGGGAGCTTTGACTTTTCAGGTATAGATTCCGATTCCGATTCCGAGTCAGATAAGCCTCCACCCCCACCATCTTTTCCTCCCCTTTCCCTCTACAGGCGCGCAGGAGGAATCCCCACGAGATCAGTGGAGACGATGCTCCTTCTGGGTTTCCGCGAGGGTTGGTGTAGTCGAGCATTGGTGTTTGCATTCCAGAGGGAACTGCGCTAACGACTTTTCTAGGACACGTGTTGAACGAGTTTGTGCGGGATGTTGCCATCAAATATGTCGAGGATGACGACCCGGAGACCCGGGAGGCTGCCGCCCTTACTTGCTGCCAGCTTTATGTCCGCGATCCCATCGTCAACCAGACCAGTTATCATGCCTTGCAGGTTGTTGCCGATGTCATCGAGAAGCTCCTGACTGTGGGCGTTTCGGATCCGGACCCCAAGATCCGGCAAACAGTTCTCGCAGCTCTTGACGAGCGTTTCGACCAACACCTTGCTAAAGCTGAGAATATCCGGACTCTGTTCTTTGCGCTCCATGATGAGCAGTTTGTCAACAGGGAGGCGGCGGTCGCTATCATCGGCCGTCTTGCGCGCCACAACCCCGCCTATGTCGTGCCCCAGCTGCGGAAAACCATCATCCAGCTTTTGACCGAGCTAGAGTATACCGACGTCGCGAGGAGCAAAGAAGAAAGCTCCAAGCTCCTCAGCCTTCTCACGCAGCACGCTCAGGAACTGGTCCGGCCTTATGTGAACTCCATCCTCGAGGTCTTGATGCCGAAAGCGCGTGACCCTACTCCAGCCGTGGCCGGAACAGTCCTGGAGGCCATCGGAGAGCTTTGCGCTGTCGGTGGGGAGTCCATGCTTGCCTACAAGGACAAGCTCATGCCGATCATTATCGACGCACTTCAGGATCAAAGTTCGGCGTTCAAGCGGGAGTCTGCCCTCCATACTCTTGGTCAATTGGCAAGCAATGCTGGCTATGTCATCAAGCCCTATCTTGAGTACCCTGAGCTGCTCGAGATTCTGCAGTCTATCGTCAGAGGCGAGCCCCAGCATGGGAGTCTGCGGAGAGAGACTATCAAGCTCATGGGCATTCTCGGCGCACTGGACCCGTACAAGTATCAGGTAAGGAAGCCCAGCCCGCTGGTTGTTGTTTATTGTTGCTGACAAGTAACAGCAAGTTGAAGAGCGTGCTCCGCAAACCCAACGTCGACCCGAGGCCACACAGTTGACTGATGTCTCCCTTATGATGGGCGGCCTCACTCCTTCGCAGGAGGACTACTATCCCACGGTCGTCATCAACGCCCTGCTCCAGATCCTCAAGGACCAGTCCCTGGCTCAATGGCACGGCAACGTGGTGGATGCAGTGATGAGCATCTTCATCACCCTCGGGCTGAAGTGTGTCCAGTTCCTGGACCGCGTCGTTCCGGCCTTCATCTCCGTCATACGCGCCTCAAGCCCGGCACGACTGGACTTTTACTTCAACCACCTGAGCCGGCTCGTCGCCATTGTGCGACAGCACATCCGTGTGTACCTACCAGAGATCATCGACGTCCTGCAGGAGTACTGGAACATCTCCAACAATCTGCAGACCACTATCATGGCTTTGATCGAGAGTATCGCACGCTCGCTCGAAGGAGAATTCAAGATTTACCTCGCCAGCTTGCTACCGATGATGCTAGGCGTTTTAGACAAGGACGTGAGCACCAAGAGGCAACCGAGCGAGAAGATCTTCCACGCTCTGCTGGTGTTCGGTTCCAGTGGAGAGGAGTACATGCACCTCATCATTCCAGTCCTGGTGAGGTTGTTTGACACACCTGCTCAACCAACCTTCCTGCGCAAATCCGCAATCGAGACGGTGGGCAAGCTGTCAAGCATGGTCAACTTGAACGATTACGCGGCCAAGATTATCCACCCCCTGGTGCGTGTGCTCGCAAGCGGCGAGCCCAGTTTACGTGTGGCTGCCCTCGATACTCTCTGCGCCCTCATGCTTCAGCTTGGACGAGACTACTTGCACTTCGAACACACCGTCGGCAAAGCCATCGCCATGTATTCGATTCAGCACTCCAACTACGATAAAGCGGTAGAAAAGCTGAAGAAGGGTGAAGTCTTGCCGCAGAACCTCGCTCCCCGTTTTGACGACAACGCTACCGAGCTTCACGCTTCTGAGAGCAACCCGCCGAAGAAGCTGGATCTCAACCCAATGCACCTCAAGCAAGCATGGGAAACCAAGGGCAAGTCCACCAAGGATGATTGGCACGAGTGGTTCCGCAAATTCAGCACCACGCTGCTGACGGAGTCCCCCAATCACTCTCTTCGTGCTTGCGCAAGTCTGGCCAGCAATTACCAGCCTTTGGCACGCGAACTCTTCAACTCGGCCTTTGTGTCATGTTGGAGTGAGCTTTATGAACAATTCCAGGTATGTCAAAGAGAGACTCAATCCCGGAGAACACGCTGACCATGGATATAGGAGGAGTTGATCACCAATATCGAAAATACGATCAAGTCGGAGAATGTCCCCCCAGACCTTCTCGGGCAGCTGCTCAACCTTGCCGAGTTTATGGAGCACGACGACAAGGCGCTGCCGATCGACATTCGGGTGCTGGGTCGCGAAGCCGCTAGGTGCCATGCTTACGCCAAAGCGCTCCATTACAAAGAGCTCGAGTTCCTCCAGGACCACAACAGCCACGCTGTGGAGGCGCTCATTGTCATCAACAACCAACTCCAGCAGTCTGATGCTGCTATCGGCATCCTTAGAAAGGTGAAGGCGTACAAGGACGGCATTCAGCTGCGCGAGAGTTGGTTTGAGAAGCTCGAGAGGTGGGATGAGGCTCTCAACTTCTATATGCAGCGTGAGAGCGAGCTTCCCGACGATCAGCCAACTCCCGTTGATATTGTCATGGGCAAGATGCGCTGTTACCACGCGCTGGGTGAATGGGACTCCCTCGCTAAGCTCGCGGGAGACACCTGGTCCAACTCGGCTATCGAGGTCCAAAGGCGGATCGCGCCGCTTGCCACGACGGCCGCTTGGGGTCTTGGAAAATGGGACTCTATGGACACGTATCTGCAGTCCATGAAGCGCTTCTCGCCCGATCGAGCCTTCTTTGGCGCTATCCTGTCGCTGCACCGCAACCAATTCCGCGAGGCATTGGTGTGCATCGAGCAGGCAAGAGAGGGTCTCGACACGGAGCTCAGTGCGCTCGTCAGCGAGTCGTACAACCGCGCCTATCAGGTCGTTGTGCGAGTTCAGATGCTGGCGGAGCTGGAGGAGCTCATTGTCTACAAGCAAGGTGATCCCGAGAAGCAGGCCACACTCCGGAAAACATGGGAGACACGTCTCAAGGGCTGTCAGCGAAACGTCGAGGTCTGGCAAAGGATGCTTAGACTCAGGTCTCTCGTGATGACGCCGCAGGAGAACATGCACATGTGGACCAAGTTTGCCAACTTGTGCCGCAAATCCGGACGCATGGGTCTGGCTGAGAAGTCTCTGAAGCAGCTCATTGGGACGGAAGCGTCGCTCGAGTCTGTTATCCCGCACTGGAACGACCGCCAGTCCAGCCCACTTCCCAGTCGCATCGCATCCCCGATTCTATACGCCGTTCTGAAGTTCCAGTGGGAGGTCGGTCAAGAGCCTGGCGTCCGCAACTCGGATCGCAGGGTGGCGGAGAAGACGCTTTACTGCTTGCGCAAGTTCACAAACGAGACGGCACACCGCATCGAGGCCTCGAGGCTGCAGTTCACCGCCCACGCGGCCAACGGCATGGTCGATGGCGCCAACCACGGAGGGTTCCCCGACTTTGATGAGGCCAGTATTCTGAACCCCCACGCGCAGCGACACTGGCAGGAGCAGACGGTGTTGCTGGCCAAGTGCTACCTGCGTCAGGGCGAGTGGATGATCTCCCTCAATAAGGAAGAGTGGCAGTACACCCAGCGCCAGGACATCCTCAACTGCTATCTCAAGGCCACCCAGTATCACTCCAAGTGGTATAAGGCATGGCACGCCTGGGCTCTCGCCAATTTCGAGGTCGTCCAAGCCTTGTCATCGAGGGTCGGATCGGACGAACGTGTTGAACAGAGCATGGTCCATCAGCATGTGGTTCCCGCTGTGCGCGGTTTCTTCGAGTCCATCGCCCTCTCGTCCGGCAGCTCTCTGCAGGACACTCTTCGTCTGCTGACACTGTGGCTCACCTACGGAGGCAACCCCGACGTCAACACCGCAGTCACGGAAGGCTTCACCCGCGTCAGCGTTGACACATGGCTTGAGGTTATCCCACAGCTGATTGCCAGGATCAATCAGGCCAACCGACGGGTCCAACAATCCATCCACAGCCTTCTCTCTGATGTCGGACGCGCTCACCCGCAGGCACTCGTTTATCCTCTGACGGTGGCCATGAAGTCGCGACATAACGCCCGCCGCTCACGGTCCGCCACGCAGATCATGGACAGCATGCGCCAACACAGCTCTCGGCTGGTGGAGCAGGCTGAGATTGTTAGTCACGAGCTGATCCGCGTTGCCGTTCTGTGGCACGAGTTGTGGCACGAGGGTCTCGAGGAGGCATCGCGTCTCTACTTTGGCGACCACAACATCGAGGGCATGTTTAGCGCGCTGGAGCCACTTCACAACCAGCTCGAGCGCGGCCCGGAGACTTTGAGGGAAGTGTCGTTTGCGCAAACGTTCGGCCGGGACCTCAGTGAGGCTCGCGAGTGGTGCCGACAGTACCAGGAGACCCAAGACGTCAACGACCTGAACCAAGCTTGGGACCTGTACTATCAAGTATTCCGCCGCATCACCCGCCAACTCCCCCAGATGACGTCTCTCGACTTGACGTACTGCTCGCCGAATCTGTTGGCCGCCAAGGACCTGCAGCTTGCGGTTCCTGGAACGTATAAATCCGGGCAAGAGGTGGTCAGGATAATGTCCTTTGATGCCACCTTCAGCGTCATCAGCTCCAAACAGCGCCCGCGCAAGCTCGATATTGTCGGCAGCGACGGCAAGACGTACACGTTCCTCCTCAAGGGCCACGAAGATATCCGCCAGGACGAGCGTGTTATGCAGCTCTTTGGCCTCTGCAACACGCTGCTGGCGAACGATTCGGAGTGCTACAAGCGCCACCTCAACATCCAACGGTATCCCGCCATTCCCTTGTCGCAGAACTCGGGTCTGCTCGGCTGGGTGCCCAACAGCGACACGGTGCACCAGCTCATCCGCGAATACCGAGAGTCGAGGAAGATTCTCCTCAACATTGAGCACCGCATCATGCTTCAGATGGCGCCCGACTACGATAATCTAACGCTGATGCAAAAGGTCGAGGTGTTTGGCTACGCTCTTGACAACACGACCGGCCAGGATCTGTATCGTGTCTTGTGGCTCAAGAGCAAGAGCTCCGAGGCCTGGCTGGACAGGCGAACCAACTACACCCGCTCGCTGGGTGTCATGTCCATGGTCGGCTACATCCTCGGCCTTGGCGACCGACATCCCAGCAACTTGATGCTTGACCGTATTACGGGCAAGATCATTCACATCGATTTCGGCGACTGCTTCGAGGTGGCGATGAAGCGAGAGAAGTACCCCGAGCGGGTGCCGTTCCGACTGACACGCATGCTTACGTATGCGATGGAAGTCAGCAATATCGAGGGCAGCTTCCGAACAACGTGCGAGCAAGTCATGCGTGTCCTGCGGGACAATAAGGAGAGCGTTATGGCTGTTCTCGAAGCGGTAAGGGATCCCACGTCACGCAAGACGAATACTTTGACTGACATGCTTTGCTAGTTTATTCACGATCCACTGCTCACCTGGCGTCTCACCAACCCGGCCAGCCCGCCAGGTCCCAACTTCAACTCGGAGAGAGAACAGGCCATAGTAGGCCCGCAGGTAGCACGTGCCCGTCGTCCGTCAATCTTGGATGGACCCATTGCGCCAACCGAGTTCCTCGCCGCCCAGGGCGCAAACGGGGCCGAGATCGTCCCCGGTGTGCCTCCAGGGACTCGAGCGCGGGCGCGGACAAATTCGTCTGCACCGCCGCCTGGCAGCAGCGTTAATGGCGGGCACGAGGCGGCCGAGGTGCAAAACGAGCGAGCCGTCGAGGTTCTGGACAGAGTATCCCAGAAGCTTACTGGGCGGGATTTCAAGCCGGACGACGAGCTGACGGTTAACGACCAAGTCAACAAGTTGATCATCGAGGCGACAAAGCTCGAGAACCTCTGCCAGCATTACATAGGATGGTGCAGCTTCTGGTAGATTCTTCATTTTTGGGGGCGTATCGATAAAAAGTAGTTGCACTTGTATCGGGCGCTGTAGTATAGGGTCATGGGAGGTATCATGTCTTGGGATGCGTGGCGTCATGTGGCAGTTAAAGGTATCTTTCTTGGCATGTTAGCAAGTGTTGTGTGAATGGGTCTGGGAGGCACCGGACTAGACATCCATTGCATGTATTATGGCCTTGCGGTAGATAAACGGGTTATTGGTACAATGTGTTTGACCGCTCAGGGACATGAGGTGAAGCTGACAGGCAGGACACCGGAGGTTGAATTGGTTCCATCTTGGCAATTAGCCCGGTTTGAGGAGGGCTTCTAGAAAAGAGGGGTGGGTATTTTGCCGCGCCTGGCAATGTTTGGATATTACACGCCTCCTCCGGGCAGATCCGGCATTTGCTATATCTCCTCTCGACATGCAGGTACGGCCCAGCAGCCGCGGCACACAATGGGTTTAATACGCGGCCCTTGTCTCGTGGGAGTTGGAGGGGTTTTGGCTCACCCCTGACTACGCCGACTCTGACATTCAGTTCACCATGGTCGCCATCACGACAATCACCATCTGGGCAGCCTTCGGGGCTGTTGCCACCGCTCGGGTGGCCGGCATGAGCTCTCGAGACTCAGTCGCCATCAAAGCCCCCAAGATTCAGATCAAGCGCGCGACTTGCACCCGTGAGACCCTCCTCGCCGCTGCTGACGCCTACGTCGCCGCCCAGACAGCCGGCAGCCTCGATCCCCTCAAGCCCGTCTTGGCCGCCAACTGGACCTACGAGCAAAACAACGGCGTAGTCACAGATCCGGCCAAGAGCGTCATCGCCACCAAGGCCCTCAAAATTGCCAACCGCCGCACCATCGTCGACCTCGTCCAGTGCGCCACGTACACGGAGCTCATTGCCCCTGACAATAAAGACCCCTATGTCATTGGCACCCAGATCCACCACGATCCCGCCGACACCACCAAGATCCGCCTCATCGACACCATCGCGTCCACCACGGGCGCCTGGCTCTTTGACGCCAAGGAGACGCTCCGCTACGCCCTCCAGGAGAAGTGGGATCCCATCCCCGAGGGCAAACGCGACTCCCGCGAGCTAATCAAGGCCGCCGGTGACGCCTACATGGATCTCTGGAGCAGCTCCACCGCCGAGGCCCGCGTCCCCTGGGGCACGCCGTGCGCGAGACTGGAGGGCGGGAAGTACACGGGCAAGGGCCGCGCCGATGATTCGTGCAAGGCCGGCGTGCCGAGCAACCACAATCAAGCCCCCAACAGCCGTCGGCGCTACGTGATTGACGAGAGCATGGGCAGCGTAAACATCCTCTGCGTGTGGGAGCACATGATGAACGCGGCAGACAGCCATGAGTTCCGCCTCGAGAATGGCAAGCTGCGGTACATCCACACCATGACGGATTGCGGCCAGGTTTGCCGTTTGTAACTATCCCCAAACCACGTTGGATAGCCAAAAAAAAAAAACACGATAGCTTATCCAGTATACTCAAAAATCAATACATTTCCAACCCCCCACTCGCACTAACAACCTGCCCCGTCACCCAGCTACTCTCCCCCGAAGCCAACCAGCCCACAATCCTCGCCACCTCCTCCACGCTCCCCACCCGTCCCTCCAGCGGCGTCCTACTCTTCTGCCCTTCCACAATCTCCCTGGGAATATTCTCCAACATCTCCGTAGCCACCGGCCCGGGATTCACCTGATTCACCGTCGTCCCGTCCCCGCCCATCTCCGCCGCCCAGCACCGCGTCAGTCCCTCCAACGCAGCCTTGCTACTACAATATAACCCCAGCCCTTTGAACCCGCACCGCGATCCAACACTCCCGATGTTAATCACCCTGTTTCCACCCGCGGGATCGAACCTCGTCTTTACCGCTTGCGTGAGCATCAGCGGACCGCGGACGTTGAGGTTGTACACCTTTTCGTAGTCGTCGAGGGTGATGTCGCCGAGGGGCTTGACGATTTCGACGGCGGCGTTGTTGATTAGGATGTTTATCGTGGCGGTGGGGCCGAGCCAGGCGTCGAGGGCGGAGAGGATTGTGGATGGGGCGGAGGGGTGCGAGAGGTCGACGCGGACGGCGCGGCTGGGGGTGGGGAGGGAGAGCATGAGGGTTTGGATTAGGGGAGCGGAGGAGGGGGTGGTGTAGGTTAGGAGGAGGGAGGCGCCGCGGGCGGAGAGCTCGCGTGCGAGGCCGGCGCCGATGCCGCGGGAGGCGCCGGTGATGAGAGTGAGTTTGTTTTGGAGGGGGAGGGGGTGGGGGGAGGTCATTTTGGGTGGTGGGTGTTTGGGTGGTGATGGTGATGTTGTTGATCAGGATTTGGTGGGATTTGGTGAGAGGGAGGGTGTAAGTGATGGTATGTATGTAGGGTGAGATTTGACATGTAAAATGTCGACTTATATCGGTACTGTGAACAAAGCAGGGCTCAAGAGACAAATCCTTGGAATGTGTCAACTCCGATGGCCAATCGCCGATGGGAGGATTCCGCCCACATTTGCAAATCCAAATTCCGTTTATCGCCGATGTTGCAGCCGTCGAGATTCGCAAAGGATGCGGATCTGCAATCCTCCGGTAAACCAGGGCATTTTGACCCAGTTGCTGTGCGTCGATGGCTTCAAGACGCCAGTGTGTCGTGTGACGTCACGACACCGTCGCACATGGCAAATGCAGCACAGTTCTTGGTGTGCTGCAAACGAAGCGATTGCCACACTTCTCCTCTATGAGCGTATAGCGGAGGTCAGGAGGATGCATGTCCAACGTATGGGCAAGGCAGGAGATGTCCTCGGCGTGATGAAAAGGGCAAACTCTTTCTGTGGCGAGACGGTACCAGGGTTACAAGACGTTCGGACAGGGACAGGAGGGATTAGGGTTAGGGTTACAGATTCCCCTGAACGCACCAAGGCCTGGGTCTTGGGACTTTGGAACCTGGATGAGACGGGGCTTGATCGATTATTGAAGTGACCCCCTTGCGGGAATAACTTCCACAATCGGCCAAGCCGCCGTCTCATCCAGATTCCAAAGACCCAAACCCAGGCCTTGGTGCGATGAGAGGGAAGAAAAAAGAGAGAGAGGGGAGGGAGGGGAGGGCACAATCAATATATAGGTAGCTTTCCATCTTAGCCTTGCACGTGTTAATGGTTGACTGTTATCCACATCCTTTGGTCTGAAACGCTCTAGTCCAGTGCCTCGACATCTGGCCAGTTGAGGGCGGCTGCTAGGCCTGCAGCGGATCGGTGCGTTTTGGCGCCTTGCAGTGGTGAGGTTCTACGCGTTGGGCTTGGCGTTTCCAACCTTGAACCTCTTGCCGGTTATGCCCCGCCACGCTGCATCCTTCCTACGGGTGCTTTTCAGTGCAGCCAGAGAACTGCCTCTGGAGCAGTCCATCGTTGTTGTTTCTGTGGAGACGGGATTTCCAGAAAAGAATGTCTTTTTGCACAATGCGATCGGTCTCACTTGCACTATGTGGCCCTTTCAACTTTGCAATCGTAACCACAGACACAACCACATAAACTCGCTTGCTTTACTTTGCTTTGCGCGTGTGTGTCTGTGTGTGTGAGTGATAGCGGCTTCACTGGCTTCGATTGGGACCCGCGACTCAGAAACTCACGAAACCCAGGAGCCCACAAATGGAACCCGTGAAACCCGAGAAACCCACGAAACCCCTGAAACCCACAAGTAGTGACGTAAAGGGAGGGTTGTGTGTGTGTGTGTGTGTGTGTGTGTGTGTGTGGGAAGCAGGACCCGCATAGTGCAAATAGACAATCTCTTTCCAAAGCGAAAGACAGGTACCCAAGTACTGCAGACAGCCAAAGGTGTGACAGAGCGTGGAACCCGGCAAACCTCAAGATAAAAGCCCTCAGCGCCCAGTCAGAACATATAATGCCTTTGTATCATTTGCCTCTTCCTTTGATGCTCTTGGCAACAACACAACAAGGGCTTAATCGCCGAACCCGTGCCCCGCGTGGCGCGACAGGATCCATCCTCACATAGGACCAGCAGCAAGCAAAAGATGTTTTGGTTTCACTCTCAACTCGGATACCACAACCCGCTTTCCCCAACACACAACCAACAAATCACCAACACCCCCTCTCACCCACCATACGGCCCCCCCTCCTTGCAGTAATAAATACTCTGACACTCTAACCCCCCCTCGACATACACCACATGCTGCGCATCGGCATAGCAATTAAAATAATAAAAATTCTCATACGCCGTGCCCGCGAACCCGTTCATCGCCGGCGGCTTCCCCGCCTTGATATCCGCCGCAAACGCGCCATTCTCGGCCGTGACGCGCTTGCCCTCCCACAGCGGTCTGTTCCCGTCGCGCGCCGGCTTGGCGATCTTGTCGGGGTATGAGCCCAGGCGGGAGGCTGAGTTGTAGCGCGCGAAGGCGAGGTAGTAGTTGTTGTTGCGTTCGAAGCAGGCGGTGAGGCGGAGGATGCGGCCGTGTTCGGTGCCTGGGGCGGGGGTGGGGTTTTGACGTGGGAGGAGGGGGGAAGAGGTGATGTCGGGGATAAAAAGGGGGGAGGGGGCGCCGTAGGTGGATGCGGCGGGAGCGGGAGCAGGGGCTGCGTGGATGAGCAGAGGCAGTTGGGCGAGGAGGAGAAGGGCTTTGGGAGAGATCATCTTGGCGGTTGGTTGCCGGGGATCTTCAGTGGAAGGTGTGAGAGAGGTTGTGGTGGTTGGAAAGACAAGTGGTGATGTTCAGGGGAAGTATTGAAACTTTATAGATCTCGACACCCAGGATCTCAGTTAAACTCGCTACTGCGCGGTTGACTGTAAACAACACATGAATTCGCTGCCTGCCCTGTGGTAGATTGGTTTCTCCCGTGTGAGTCAGCCATGCCGACAGTGAGGCATCCATACATCTTGTCGGTGAGCACCAAAGACAAGCCAACTTCTACGTTGCTACGTGAACTTCAAATTCTGCATCGTGGTAAACGCTTCAGCTGCGTCTTGGCCCGAATCTCTGTAGAGTATCCGACGAATCAGCTCTAAGCCGCGTCGCCTAGCTAGGCTGAACTTTGTTGATGCGAGATTGGGTTATACTGTTGCAATCAACCGTGCATGCCGCGGACAGAAGCGATGCCCTTTCCGTCCAAGAACGCGCACCAATCGGCGTCCGTCCGGCGTATCGGACCGATCTAGATGGATTAGCAAGAGTTATTGGACTCTGAGATTCTCAGCAGAGTCTCATGCTAGAAGCTTACTTCTGAAGGCTGTTCGAGTCACACTGCAAGTGAGCGTGGCGACGGGAAGGCCGGTTGAGGATGCACTACGTCTCCTTTCAAGTTCCCATAATTTCTCAAAACAAACGCTTGGTTGATGTAATTACGGAAAAACGAAAACAAAGAAAACAGTCTTGAGACAATCTTCAAGTATCACCAATCTTCCGGAAACCGCAACATACGCTCCAAAGGAGGAAGCTCGGACTCGATAGCCTGCTGTAAAGGTGTTTTACCATCGCAATTTCTAGCCGTTGGGTTAGCATCGTTGCTCAAAAGAAGCCTGGCGACATCGATGGGCTTCCTTTCAAGGTCCATTGTTGTCCACTCAACTCGAACATCAAAAGATTTCCAAACGTTCCAACGAGTAGAATCTCTGAACCCAAGGCGAATGCCTTCTTGTACTGCGAGTGAACTGGACAAGCCGCGGAATGATACACGGACGCCATCGCTTTTCGAGCCCTCGCGGTTCCCCGACGGGTCCCAGAGCTCAGTGGGCGATTGTTCGACCTTGTACTTGAGATCATTTTCACGAAGCATGCGCACGAGCCGATGAACGGGGTTGAAAGTGGCCTTGTGCAACGGTGTCTCCATCCTTTCGTCCATTGCGTGTTGGTCCGCCCCATGCTCAAGCAGAAACCTGACCACGGGTTTCTGCAAGGCCTCTGCTGCTCGGTGAAGGGCACTCCGGCCCCGATGGTCTCGTCTTCCCATGTCAACATTGTAGCGCAGCAATGTTTCCACGTCTTCCAGCTGCCCTCTCTCTGCTGCCAAGTGGAGTGGGGTGTTGCCCTCGTTGTCAGCAGCCTGTCCATCCGCCCCCCAATCGTATAAGAAAGAAAGCCCCTCGTCCATGTGCGCGAGCGACATGATGAGTGGCGTTCGACCTGACTTGTCTCGAGGGTTGATGTCTGCCTCAGCCTTTAGCAAGGCTTCGATCATCTTCCGTGACGAGGAGAGCGGCCCTTGTACCGCAATATGGAGCGCCGTTTCCCCATGATTGTTAACCACAGAGACATGGATTCCTCGAATACGGTCAACAAGGATCGAGAAGATATTTGAATCCATTTGGGCCAAATGATGGAGCAGCGTGTTCCCATTGTTGTCTCGCTTTGTGATGCTTGCATTGCAATCTAGCAGCATATCCACGACTTTTCCAGCCTCCATCGGGCTCCACATTCTCCCAGTGCGCCAAACGGTACGCATCAATGGCGTTGCGCCGTCTTTGTCAGTTGTCTCAATGTCGATGCCAGGGGTGTCGAGGAGTAGTCTCACAAGTTCTGTGAGCGCTGATGCTGCTGCTATCGCGAGCGGGGCTTGGCCGCGTGCATCCTTCGCATTGACATCGGCTCCGGAATCAAGGAGCATTTGAGCAATTCGAACATGGTCCTGCGCTGAAGGAAATCCATATCCAGATTCCGCCACTGCATGAAGCGGAGTAGAATTGAAGTCATCGCAACCCCCCGCATTAGCTCCGTACCTCAGGAGTAGCTCGACGATGTCGGGTATCCCTCTGAGCGCCGCATGATACAGGCCCGTCCTACCCTTGTCCCCTTGTATGCTGGGGTCGGCGCCTCTTTTCAAAAGCCTCTCAACATCATCTTCCGTTGCCTCTTGGTCGACAATCGTGCGGATGAGTGCGCTGTCAGCGGCACCACCCCTCTCGTTGACATCAGCGCCCACATCTAGGAGTCTTTGGATGGTTTCCCTCCCATTCGGCCGGCCCCAAAGCGTAATGCATGCGGCCTGTAATGCTGTTCCATGCTCTCCGCCTCGAACGTTGACATCGGCATCACGATCCAGTAGCAAAGCTACAACTTCATCCAACTGCGACGAAATCGTAAAATCAACTTCATCCGTCTGCGACGAGATCGCAAGCTGAAGAGGGCTACCCTTTGCTCCCCCGTTGACGTTGATGTTGGCCTCGTTCTGCAGCAAGATCTTGACAATCGCCGTGTGGCCCCTGGCAGCCGCCGCCTGAAGTGCGCTGCCGTAATGGCCACCTTCCATGTCGATCCGGACGGCATACGCGCCCAGGAGCTTTCGCACCACAGCAATGCGACCACCAAAACAGGCAGCTTGTAACGCTGACCCTAGCAAGCCCCCTGACACATTGAAATCAGCGCCCTTGCCCAGAAGCTTGTCAATGATGGCCGTGTGGCCCCTGAATGCTGCTGTTTGCAGGGCGGTGCCATACTCGCCACCTGCTAAATTGATGTCTGCCCCATATTCTGGCCTGAGGAGTAGTTCAACGACGTCGATATATCCGGAGGATGAAGCTGCCTGCAGAGCCGAGCCAGGCCGACCGGAGCTGACATTGACATTCGCTCCATTGTCGAGAAACCTCTTCACCATCTTCACGTCTCCTCTCAAAGCGGCAGCCTGCAGGATAGTACCTGCGTCCCCCACAGTCTGGTCAATATTCGCCCCCTCTTCCAAAAGTTGGTCGACAATATGCTCATTCCCATTGATCGAGGCGATTTCCAAGGTCGTCATGCCCTTGTCGTTCCTTGTGTCTGGACGTAGTGCCGTGTTGCCAAACTCATCCCCCCTTTCAATGATATTCGCACCGTCCTTGCTCGTAATGAGCAGCTCTATGGTCGATTTGAGGTTCAGGCGACATGACATGTGTAAGAGAGCTGAACCAACGCTGGGCCAGTATCTCGACTGAACCTTTCCCATCTTCCTATAAAGGTCACTCCACTTTCTGAAGTCACAACCAGGCTTTCTGAGCTCGTCAGACAAGTCTTTGGGAGATGTCTGGCTAACGTGTTCCACGTGGTAGAACAGGAATTCGATTACGTAACCAAGGGAAGGCCGGTGTGCGGAAGCATTTCCCCGGCCGTATCGCCAGAGCATCTGAGACTCGTTGAATGTCTGTAAAGGATGGGCGCACGTCCATTTGTAGTGGTTGAGGCATGATGAGAGAAGTCGATGATGGCCCGTTGCGATGAGCATGGCAGACTCGGAATTTCCAGCAGAGGCATCACCCAGGATGCTGAGTTCTGCTTTCAGCCCAGGAAGAGTAAGGAATTTGTAAAGTCCCTTTCCCTCAAGCAGGTATTGTTTGACCGATTCATGTATGAACTGAACCTTGCCGCCATCTCCTTCCGTCGACTGGCTATCTCGAACTGTGGCAAGACCCCCGCTTAAGACGTTGACCTGGGTTGCCATTCGGAAGTTGGACGTCTCGGAAAATACCGTGTCAGTCTCAAACCACTTGGGATCTGATGCGCTCTCTTTGTTGTCCGATGCCATTGCGTACCGAAGCTCCACGACTGTCAACGGTCGGGCCGCCAGGCTGATCCACTGCAGCAACTGCAAAGCCTTTGGCCGGTTGTCATGCTCTATCCTCTCGACCAGGATCGATTCGAACAAACTATGCAGGCCACCTCTAGGCAGGTTGGTAACCTGGGCGCGAATGGTAGGCAGGTTCCGGCTCCAGTCGACGATGTCAACAACAAGTCGAACCCACAGGAAAAGCCCAGAGGCCATCCTCGCAATTTCTTCTTTGAGTCTCGTAAGCTCAGCTGCTGGTGTGTCTTCAAGATGGCAAGAAAGCCTTCGATTGAGGTGATGATCGAGATAGAGTTTGATATCCGCCAAGTTGTGGTCCTCTACCACCACGCCAAGGCACGGAGCAGTGTGAAATACCGGATAATGTCGACAGGATATGCACACCCTCACGTTGGCCGCGGTCCCTGCCTTGGCGAGCTTGTCGTGCAGGTTGTGAAAGTCTTGTAGGATAGTTTGGGCCTGGGCTCCAGATTCGTCCAGTGCATCGACGATGATTGTGACAGTGCGCCGAGTAGCCGCATCCAAGATATTCTCGTGCAACAACTTTTTCAGCTCTTGGTCTGTCCAACTCCAGTCCTTGTTGAACTCTCCAAGGGGCATCTTGTCTCCAAGTTTGTGGAGCGTGGCTCGCTGGACCTGCTCGTCATCCTGCAAAAGTTGGTGTAGAAGAGATCGAAGCATTCCATTCCGGCTCCTCTGAGTCACGTCGCCGCGACCCATGAAAAAGTGCTCGAGCTTGATATCTTGCTTCTTGCCTCCAAGTCCTTTTCCTTTATCGTTTGTCAAGTGCTGGTAAATAAAGGCCATGAGCGTTGATTTTTCTGAACCCGGCTTTCCTTGGACCCAAAACAGCCCCCGTCTGTGGTGGAACCAGTGGTTGAAGTCCTCATTCTGTAGGATCCAGCTGCAGGTGCTTTCAAGAATTCCCTCCTCGACTTCGGGTCGACGCCACTTCATCCGCGGATATGCCAGAGATGCCTTGCACGCTGTATGCAAGTCAGAACTCACATTCAAGTAATGCCTTATTGGTTCAAACTCTTGGGCTGACCTTTGAAACTCTCTTTGTCCTTCTCAGTGAAGACAGGAGTAACTACACTTTTTAGCCTCGAATAGCTGGAGGGGCGGGCTACTTGCTACCTACCCCCTGTGTCCAAGTCTTGGATTCGACGCTGTACGCTCTCAGGCGCCCGCCAGGCCAGACCGCGCAACCTCTCCAATGCGTTGTAGTAGTCGTTATCGTGGGGTTCGAATTTGACCATATCCGAATGCGTCCGAGCTATAGCGCAAATGTGTTGAGGCCCGCGTTCCCATGAACGGCAATGAGTTGCAGAAGTCTTGCTGACCAGTACTTCGGCCGGCCCAGTCATTGACCACTTATCATTACCCTTCCGGGCCGTTGGCGACTTGAGGGTTTCGTAGAAGCAAAAAATCTCAGAGTCACCCTCGCCGCCTAGCGCCGTCTCAAAATCCCTCTGTTGCATGCTGAGAATTTGCGAGTTGTCGTTGCTCAGGGATTCAATGAGAAAGCGGTTTGGGCCACCCTCAACCATGGGGATGAGCGAGGTGATATTCATGCCATCATGCGGAACACCAAAGAAGACGATACCGTATATCCTACGGATGAGTCGGGAATGCCTGCTCCTTCTTCGACTTTGATATCGTTATTATGGCCTGTATTAAAGCATGTTAGAATGTTTAATAGAGGTTGGGTTTGGGATGACGCAATACTTTCCTGTTTGACAATCAAACCCCCAAGACTGTGGGCAATCATAATTATGGGCTTCGCGCCAGAGTTGCGCTGTAGCGGGAGAATGCTGGTGTGAAACGAAGTGGCCAGATCCTCTAAATTCTGGAAATTCTTACTCCCAACGGCTCTTGATTCATACCCATATATCATGATGCGAGCGGCTGGGCGATCTGGTCTCTGGAAAGTGAGGTCGTAGGGGAGGGCGTCTCGTAGCCACATGTAACCAGTGTCCCGTTCTTTGAAGGAGCCGAAAGCGTGCCCACCGAGACCAGATAGCGCAATGATATCTACCTCATGGTCCTCCGGTTTCGGGGCAAAAAGGGTTGTGATCCCGTGGAAGTGGTCGTCAAGTGCCGCAGTGCGTGTGGGCTGGCCCCCCATCGATGTTGGCAATGGGATGTACCACTTCGACTTGGGCAGAGGGGCAGAATCTTCGAAAACGAGCGTGCTGGTCATTGAGTTCCCATGGCACTCTGGGGCTAGAGACTTGACGACAGGCGCGAGGCAGCCGTAGTGGCATGCCAACAAGGACTGGACTTGTTCCGCCGTCCACTGAAGAGGCACGCCGCGCAAGCGGAACGTCAGGGAAGCTTGTTGCGCTGGCCTCTCGCTCGATTCGCACCCAACATTATAGGTTATTTTCCCTTGCTGTTTCTCTTGAACTGCATTGCCAGACGTACTTCGACGTACTGGGGCTGTTGAGGTTGAATTGCCAGGCGGACCTCCTGGCAGTTTGAAGGGCGGTAGGAGTCTTCGAGATCCTTCGTGCGCGTAGAGAGCGTCGGACGATCGACGGAGCGGCTTGTGGCAAAAGGGTAGACGCTGATAAGCTGGGTCAATAGGGAGGGACCTGAATATATCGAGCCCAAGGCATCTATTCAACTCCTTACCTTCCCCTGTGTTCGATATCGATTCTGCAGTTGCACCGTCGGGCGCTGATCCCTCCGGTACTTGGTTCCGTCGTTTTCTTTTCAGCGATTTCCGCCCGAGTGTGGAAGATGACTTGCCAGCCATGGCGAATGCGACAACTTGAGATTTCCGAAGCCGAGCGGGTGTCGGGAAGAGGACAATGCAGGCAGTCTGGATGACTGAGGCGGGGTTTCGCGAGCGCCCAACATAGGCAGGCGCCAAGGTCCTTCATGCCGTCCTTCATCAGCCCCAACGTCACGCGACAATTTGCAGCCCCAGTCGCCGGACAGTCCTGATTGGTGGAAGGATGACAGCAAATGGAAAGATCAATGGTTTTTTTCGCTAGAAAACTCTGTTACCACCTCCTCCCGACCACCGCTTAATCGGGGCATATCGAGCCCTCTTTGGAAATCCTGCTTAGTCACTATTCTAACGCTTCCCACGCAGAAATAAAAACCCATCCATTTTGAAATACCATTTATCTTTAGAAACGTACCTAATCATCCGCACACGCCACTCTTTTTTACCCAGAGGGACCCTGGTGGTGGGTAGGGGGGAGAGGGCCCTCTTGTCAGAAGGTGCCCTTCTCTTTTCGGCCATCTTCAAATCACACTCCCCTACTCCCACCCCAACCAATACCTATCCAACCCCTCCATAAAGTCCAAATCCACATTGACAAAACTCTTCCACAGATCCACCTCCCTAAACCACGGCTTCGTCTGCAACGCAAACGTCACCGCCGTGCACCACTTCAGCAAATCCTGCTCAGCCTCCCCCATCACCAGGATCAAATCCCCCCTGTGGAACACCCTGTGGTCTAGCTCGCACTCCCCCGCCATGTAGTCCCACTTCTCATCGGCCTTCCACTTCTCGCCGTTATCCCACTTCTTTTTATCGCGCTGGTACTGATGGTCCCACCACGTCTTCTCCTTCTCCTTCTTCTTTACCGATTTCGAAGACTCCTCGATGGCCGCCTTCTTTGCGTCCTGCGCGGCCTTGGCCCTCTCGGCTGCGGCGCGGGCCAGCTCGGCGTCGCTCACGCCGAGCATGGTCTGCCGCAGGGCGCCGAGGCGGAGACGGACGGTGTTGTGGATGCTCCACTCTGAGGCTTGCATGTCTTTGGGGAGGAACTTCCAGGTCCAGGAGCGGCCGCGGGGGTCGATGAAGGCGGTAGCGAGGCGGGACGGGGTTTGTAGCATGAGGGGGTAGAAGTGCGGGGCGGACCAGAGCTTGAGGAGCGCGAAGCGGGCGGTGGCATGGGCCGCGGCGAAGGGGCGGGCTTGCGCGAGGAGGTCGGGCCACTCGGTGTAGTCAATGTAGTTGGGGGGCAGCTTGGTCGTGAAGTCGTCCCTTCTGTAGTACTTGATGTACATCTCGGTTGTGGAGCGGCTGGGCTCGGTGATTGCGGCGGTGAGGCCGGTGCAGATGGTCACATCAGGGGAGAAAGGAGCGGGAGCGATGGCGCCACCGCGGTAAACTGCAGATGTTAGTGACGGTCCGAGTGCCAGAATGAAGGCAACACATACGTTTTGCAATGGTGGTGCGAGCGAGTATCGCCCAGCCCATGGGATACATTTCTGCGATGTGACGTCCAGAGTTCCTCATTTGGTCAAGCTCCTCCCAGAAAGAGGGAGGCCGGAACTGGTTGCTAGTTCGCGTGCGGCAGGTCGGTAGGGTCTTGGATCGTCCGACGAGGTCAAAGATGGGACTCTTCTTGAACTCTGAACCTTCCTTGGTGTTGAGGTAGTCGTGGACGACAGACGTGACGGGCAGATTGGGAAAGAAAAGAGCCATGGTGACGAATGCCTGCGTGATATCCTGGACCATGTAGCGATGTGGCCACGCGTGGAGCGGCTCTGGGGCGTAGTTCCTGTAGTAGAGCTTGAGGTTAAGCCAGTCAAGAACCTCCATGCAGAACCAGGGCCAGTCGAGGTTGGGCTCGGTGGGGACAAAGTTTTGAACGCCCCGGAGCAGCTTGGAGGAGATGCTGTACTTCTCTTGGGCTCCTGGCTCAAGATCGCTCAGGTGGAACGTGTCCTTGAAGACAAAGGACCGGTCTCGTTCCATGACCTCCAAGCGGCTCATAATCTCCGACAGCTTGGAAAAGGGGATCTGCAGGCGAACTGATTCAAAGTCGATCTTGCGCAGGAGGTCCCGCCTCTTCTTGGTGAGGTTGTGCTCGAGAAGCTTGATCTTGCGGTGTGCTTGTGCCCACAGAGGAGGAAGGTAAAAGTTGAACTCCTCAGAAGCCGGAGCGTATCCCTTGGGGCGACCCTCCACGGAATTGTCCGACTCCCACGCAGAGTCGGAGTCGTCAGAAAGGGCATCCTCGATAGACCCAAGTTCCTCTTGAGGCAGCAGCTTCTTCTGCAAAATGTTGGCTTCGTAGTTGAGCACGCTCAGCGGCATGCACCCCGTCTCCAGCAAGTGCACCGGGTTGCTGATCTCGACAAAGGGGAAGTGGTCGGGAACGTCGTCCTCAAAGAGTATCGCGTCTTCGGCCGCGTCGGCCTCGCTGTAGAAGAGATACGGATTCCCTTCGAGGGTGTCGTTCTTGGTCTGGATCATTCTGCCTTAGTTGGTCCGAACCCAGTAGAGCGCCTCGGAGGAAGTCATCTCCTCATACAAGCTCTTCTCACCGGGCCTGATAGGGCGGAGGGCCATCGTCTCCTTGTCCCTGGTCAGCCCTTGGATGACATTCTTCTGGATCCTGTACTTGTCGCGCAGACCTCTGACCTTGTGCGCCTTCCATAGCGAGCCCGAGATGAGGCGGTACAGCGAGTCGATGTCGAGACCGGGAGCGTACTGCCAGATGTAAACTTCGTAGTAAGCGTCAAAAGCGAACGTCCATTCCCGGCTCTCCTGCGCTCTGGCAAAGAACTTAGCGTCGATCTGAGCCATGGGCTCTCATCCGCAGTTGTACTCCCAGGAGGCGGTGCCAGGAACCCCGGGATCGCCCTGCGACACCACCTTTCCTCCTCCTCCGGGGCGACGACGATTCTCCCGGTCTTGCCGTCGCGAACAAGGATCATGGCCTCACCACGGTTCAGAAGCATATACTGGATGAACCGTCGAGATGCTGCGTCGTTGCGTTTCATGTATGCGCAAACGATGTTGCGAGCCTCCGTGACCATTTCGCACCGAGCCAATGCTTGCTGCGTTACTTTCGTCAAGCGGTTGTACGTTGTTTCGAGATGCGCCGACGCTTCGAGATAAAACGGAACGAATCCCTTTCCGATGAGTTCTTCGATGATGATGTTGCCGCTCCACATGAACCACTTCGAAGCAGGGAAGTAGTTCCAGTTGGCGAGATAGTGCAGCTCGGCGAACTCGTCCCAGTTGCGGCACAACGACATGGCATCAGTGAACTTGCAGTCCTGTGCCATGATGCAGAAGTGCAGCCATCCGTCACGAGCCATGCGGCTCTGACTGGCGTGATTCCAGATGCTCTTGCCGCAGACCTTGATCTTGATCTTCTGGTCCTTTGGCTCGTCCTTGAGCTCTCCGGCTTTGATCTTGAACATCTTGCGGGTTTCCATACTCGCGAGATCCTGACGAAGGCGGTCCCCCTCACGCTGTCCGATTTCCTCCAGCGAGATGTAACGGAGGGAATGTGCCAGATAGTCAGCCGCAGACTTTTGGGGAACAATGTCCACCTCATCTTCGTCGTCATCTGGCTCATCACCCCGACCCAAATCCGCACAGGCATCACGAAGGGCCTGAAAGCTGGGCTACTCGACTCAGAGACAGAGATCACGCAGCTCAGACTCTGGCACAGACTCGTCCGCAAGGAACTCCTCAATGCTGCTTGCCCGGAGTGCTGCAGGCAGCAGCTGAGGCTGCGACAGAAGCTGCCTGCAGAAGAGGAGCTGTTTGATTTCGGCAATCTCCGCAACCAACTGCTCAGCGTCCTCCTCCGAGTACGGGGCCGTCTTCTTGTAGAGCTTGTGCGGCAACTGGGCCGACCCAACGGTCATCGGGCCCTGGATGTGGTCGTAATCCTTCTTCACGCCCTCCCGCAGCCGCTTTTTGACTTCCTCCTTGCTCTCAATCTTGCTCTTGTCCGGCTCCCCTTCCTTCGCATTCTTGGCCGGCACAACATCCTTCACCGGAGGCGCAGTCTGCGGCTTCCCCTTTCTCTTGCCCTTTCTCTTTTTCTTCACCTTCACCGGCGCCGACGCCTCCGCAACCACGTCCTCCTTTTCCTCCTCTTTCTCCCCTTCCTCATCCTCCCCCTTCACCTCCCCCGCCGCCTCCATCTCCATCCACAGAAAGTGCCTGATCAAATCCAAATACCTCCCCCTCTCATCCTCCCACACATCCTCAATCGGATCCCAATCCACCTCACCCTCCTCACCCTCCTTCATCCTCTCCCTCCACACCTCCTCCAAATACGCCTCCTCCCTCCTCTTCTCCTCCTGCCTCTTCTTCCTCTCCAACCGCCTCTTCACCCCACCCCAATGCCGCCTCCACATCTCCGTCTCGAGCTTAACCCTCCTCTTCGCTCCACCTCCCTCTTCCTCTCCTCCTCCTCCTCCTGCTCCCTCTTGACCCAATCATACCACTTCTCCTCGCCAAACACCACCTCGGCGCTCCTCCTCTCCAGCGCCTCCAACGCCCTGCCCACCGCCTTCTCCTTCGCCTCCAACCGGCTCAAGTACGCCTCATGCCCGTAGTCCATCTCGAGCGAGTAAAAGTGCCGATGGTGCAGCTTCCTCGCCGCAATCACCTTGCGCAGCAGCACGTACTGCTTAAAGAGGAACTCGTGAATCTCATGGAGCTGCGCCTCCTCGACGACGCCCGCGAAATCCTGGTTCTGCAGCGCGATCTTGGAGGAGCGCAGAAAGGCGGGCTCCTGCTCGGAGAGGGCGTCGAGCAGGGCGTTGCGCCGCTTGTAGCCCTTGTAGAGGCCGTGACATTAGAAGGCGTGGAAGCGGCAGAAGAGGTTGGAGGCGTGGGTTGCGGTGGAGGTGCAGCGCTGGGAGTCGGAGAGGTTGAGGGCTTGGCATTGAGGGCCGGTTTCTGAGGACCCGACGATTGGGTTGGAGAGGTCGGGCATTTTGGGGATTGGTGGGGTGGGCACTTGCCCGCGATAAGGGTGTCCAAACCTTTATTGGTGAAGTGTCAAATGTATTGGGATATGAGTTTGCAGCGTGCCTGTGCCGAGGATAAGTTTTTGGTGAGAATGGTAAGGGAGAGTTGCGGTGAATGTGAAAACTGTTTGGGCTGTCTGAAGCCGCTGGAGATCAGGAATGCTGGCGGCCAATGGAGAGAGGGACAGAGTGGGGCGGGCTGCCATGTTGGACCCACAATAGGGGCGTTTGTTTTGCCCCCTGACATCAAAGGTGATTGTTGACAGAACTGCCAAATTCTTTGTTCAAACAGAGAAAAGCACGCTAAACTGATCAAAACAATAGCCTACTCCAATGCATCTTTCCTTGGCCTTGGAGGACTTTCGGGCACCTTTCCCTGGCCGCCCCGCTCCGAGGCCACCGTCCTGCTGTCGGCCAGCGACAACGACTTCGCATCACTGTGCTGCCGCCCCCGCCCAACTCTACTCCCAAGTTCCACCTCACTTGCATTGTGATACGCACTCCCAACTCGTGTAGTCTGGCTGTCCGCTCCCACAAGATCCAGGTCATCTTCGCTGAGGATCTGCCGCCTACCAGGCGAGTGCCCGAACGGTATCGCCCCAATTGCGGGCTCGCTCGACGCTTCAGCGCCGCCCTTCTTCGATTTCTTCCGCACAAGTCGATAGAGTGGTCGCAGCGTTACGACTGATGCGCATGCGATGCCGACGTTTACTTCGATGATACCAAAGATGGCGCTCGGCACCTTGTCCCACGAGGGATCTTTCGAGGTCGTTGAGGGGTAGAGTGTGTGAAGACGGAGAACGGAGATAATACACGCCCTGATTGTAATCTATTATCAGCTGTCGTGCCAATTCAGCGGGGTAGGAGCTGACTTACGAAGCGCCAAAAGCCAAAACAACACCGATCAACACCCGGTGATGAATTGGAGCTCGGGAATGCCGCAGCACCAGCAACGGCATGAGAAGTATCACAAAGTCCATGACCATGTTCCACGCCTGTGAGGCAAACATGAACCAGGTGGCGTTGAAGAAGCACTTGGCACCAGGCAGCTTGGGCGTCCACTGCGCCTCGATGGGAATGCAGCGCACCATGCGCATGACGATGAAGATGGTGTACCCGGTGACCAGCGCAGCAATCAGGCCGAGGCAGAGTCGCCGGTCGAGCGGCGTTACGCTGACGCGCAGGTACTGCTGCAACATCGAGAGCTTGAGGAACAGATGGCTGAGGGAATAGACTTGGGTGATGACGATGCCGACTTTGAGGAACTCGACCCACTCCGATGCAGTGATGGTCTCGACGTGTCGGCCGCTCCCGTAGACCACGGCGTAATGATTGAAGACGGACATTATGATGGAGAATATCTGTGCCAGTTAGCACGCATCCGAGGTTGCCTTGAGGAGGAAAGCAAAAATGCGGCATTAAAGAAGGAGATGGAATCCGGCGACTCACCATAGCGATGGCCATGCTCAGGTCCTCCCAAAAGTGCTTCTTGATGATGACCAGTCGCGTATACATGCGCAGCGCAACCAGAATACCGGCGAAGATCGGGCAAACAATAAGCGTCGTCGTGAGCTGGTAAGCGCGGGACTCGGACGCGCGGGCCGGATCGACCGGCGCGTTAGTCGACGACATGGTCGCGATCTTAGTTCCGGGACCGGTAGCCGTGCGATTTTAGTGTCATCGACAACTCAACTAGGTCGTCGAGCGAATGGTTCGCAGCATCTCTATTGACGTAGTGTAGCATTTAAGAGCCCCCACAGGTGCAGATGCCGGAAGTTATAAGGTCCCCATCGTCGCTGAGGAAATCGGCAGATCCGGGACGCGTTTTCGACGCCGGTGAACATCCTGTCGCGGTGGCGCTCCATCACCCCAATCGCAACACCAGTGCATCCAAAAGCAAATTCTTGTTCCAATGCCCAGTGGCTTGGCGGCGCACAGAGCCTCCGGGGAAGTTGTGTCTGCCGCGGAGAATCCTTCGGGAGAGTTCCGGGCCCAGCACGCCGGCCTGGGACATTTTTTGCGCGGTCTTGGAAGGAGCGCCAATTCCCCGTTTGGTCGATGGCTGCGTGGACGAGCCGCGCTAGCAGAGCACCCCGAGATGTTCAGCAAATGACGTCCAGCCCGCTCCTTTCCTTGTGTCTCCGCGATGACCCCGAAGTGATTCGGAGAGTGAGATGTGATCAAAAAGATGAAGAAGGTGTGTTCGACGGAGGAAACTGACTCGCGGCAACTTCCGATTCGGGGTCGAAATCGCGGGGTTTCAGCGTGGCGGGCTGGCAAATTGCTTTTTCCACGCGCCGTGTCTCAGGGCGCAGGACCCTGAAAGCCACTCGCGAGCCCTGGCGCGCGTCGTCATTTCCATCCCCACCCCTCAACTTGCCGCCTCGATAAGCTGCCTACAAGGAGACACAACATGAACATCCTTCCGATCTCTGGCAGCGGCCTTCATCCTAGACCGCATTCCAAAATCATCGTAACTCATCCCGATCATTGTTAGCAGTGCTTTAATCCTGCATTCTTCACAGACGCTCCGAAGCGCACATCAAAAGGGTAGAGTTCCGCAACATGTTGGCTTGAATGTTTAACTGGCCTAAACTAGGTATTTCCAGCGACATCATGTCTCACCTTCCCAAGGACGCAGCCCCACTTTGCACAGTTCTGGGGACAAGACTTTCTTTCCTGTACCCTAGACGAAGTCTCGCTGATTTCGATTTTTCAATGCATTTGTTTGATAGGACTGAACAAGTTTTAGTATGGTCTTGTGTAGCGGAGAGGGTGACCATCGTGTTGTGACTTACGGCTCAGTTATTGCTGGCGAAAAACGGACTCGGGAACTCTCTGTAACATACAGTGCGTAAATCACGTCACACCTCAGCGAGGGCGGGCGCCAGCACTGAGATGGCCTTTCAGAGCTGGGGCGCTGCTGCCTGTTATTAAATGGCCCCCGCCAATGAGGTTGCCAGACACGCACGTGTAGGGCGGCAGCACCGGCGGGAAAGAACGCGAGGCTCTGGTTGCCAAATCTCAAACCTCGCAATTGCTAGGCCCCCCGAGCAGCAATGGAACCTCAGGTGAGGCATCTTAGAGCTAGAACTTTATTATCTCTTTCCTTTTCTCTCCTACCTACCTTTTCCATACCATCTACCCTCCGCCGTGTGGAGCGCAGTTCATTTTGGGTCAAATCTACATTACCACATCGGCACATTAGCGGTTTTACTTCGCGCCGGGCCGCCATGTGGCCGCAGGTGGATAGCGACGCTCCGCAGGGCACGTTGGAAGAGTCGACCACTGAGCTCCGGAGACCGACGCCACTTCCAGTCTTCAGGCCCAAAAGTACCAGGCAGCCTCGGTGCTGTTAGCACGGGGGTGTCGAGAGTAGTTTGGGGGCGGTCGCTTTGCGATTGCTACATAAAGAGACCACTTGTACTCAAAGCACTTCCGTTCCAAAGCAACGGTGACATTCTAGCAGTCACTGGATGGAGCTAACAGCATCAACATGGGACACTTAGGAATTCTGACTATTTTCTCCTTCCTCTTCCTCGCCCCTACCATCCGGGCCAACCACGGCTCCTATCCCTACACCAACCAGTTCCGCTATTGGTACCCCCAGTATGGAAAGATTTTCGAAGACATCAAGAACGAGCACTGCTCCTTCGAGTATCTCAACTACCTCAGCGGTAACAAAAGTCACTCCAAGATCGACTTTATTGGTGGCGGTGACAAGTATTCCGTACTGACTCAACCGGTCACGGACTGCATTCTCAACCACACGAGTGACTATATCAAGAACGGCATGAGTATGTCCCATTTTCCAATCCTTGAACCTTGAATACCCCTTGCCCGTTCCGTTTCAACTTGGAGGAAAAGGTCAAAGCTGACTCGCCGCCAGCCAGAGCCCAAGTTCTACTCGGTATCATGCCCACCGCCCTCGCGCTCCTCGGGCCCTCGACCGAAGAGATGAGCATGCTTGCCAATGTTGCGCGCCGTCCGCACCATCTGCGCCTTTTGGACAGACGTAATATTCGCCCCCACACTCTGGGCCTGTCTTGGGGTAGGCGTTCACGTTTTCGGGACAGTGGTTTTGCGCATGCGTCTCCACGGTTGGAGAGGACGACCACAGTCTGACCGAGTACCCACAAGCTCCGACTTGGATTCTGCCGATCGGCAAGTCCACAGGTTGACGCGCATAGCGAGCTGGATTCAAGGGCTCCCAAGGCGCATCGTTGGCATACTCAAAACTGAGTTCATACCCTCAGCAGCAGCGCGATACGAAGTGCGCATCACGGAGTTTGTGGAGACCAAGCTATTCCTGTTCTCCGCTTGGGCGCTCTCCATGATTACACTTTTCCACGTCATCTTTGGAACCGTTTTGTTCGCAAGCACGACGTTCATTGGCACTCGCGATGCTCTGGGCGTTGTTGGCATGTACATCATGAGTGCAACCACTTGCCGGGTCGTTTTGATGTACGAACTTGCAGGGCTGCGTGAGGCGAACATCCAGAAGGAAAATCATCGTGATTGTTGTCGGCGTTGTTGTCGTTTGCCTGAACCGACCGCCAAACATGATGACCACGATCTGAGCGATACCACGGAAACCAAACGAAGCGGCACAGTCGTGGTTGCCAGTCTCGTGAAAGTACAGAATTGAGTACGAAAGGGGGGTTTTGGGATCCCTGCGAGGTTTTCCCTCCCAAGTGGTCTAGGGAGGGTCCTGTTAGTATAATAGCTGTAATAGCCGCAACAGCTCTATCAGGCTTTCGAAGGACCCTAATAAGTTCCCTTAGTCTAAGTTTCGGCAGTGCGATCTCTAGATCGGGCATACTAGGTTGCAGTGTGCTGTGTGGGCGGTTATATTGCTCGAACAAAAGTGCCAAGGGCCAAGCAACGGAGATAAAACTGATCCAGAGTCAACTACAGGAGAATTCTATAACTCGGTGTTCATACTTCGCTGTTTTGCTAGAATGATCTGAGGCTCTAATACCTTGGAGACAGAAATCTAGATTAGCCGGAAACAATCCTTAGAGCAGGCCCGGGAATATATCCACAAGCTCTGACTCATCCCCAAAACCCCTAATGGGACTCGGGTGGTTGACGCGAATCTCCAAGCTCTATGCCTGCAGTTGCCAATACCTGCCACTGGGTGCAAGGCAACTACTCAACAGTGTTATTCGCTATTTTTTGTCATGGTACATTATCTAGAAAGCCTTGTTTATTCCATCTCAATAGTTCCTGATCCATTTGTTAGACGTCGACCACAACTCATGCACCTCGTGTATGAGGCAGAAGGTAGGAGAGGGGATATATCTCACCAGGAGGCTTGCTTGTGATGTCGTAGGTGACGCGAGCGATACCGTCGACCTCGTTTACGATGCGGGTCGAGATCCGCTTCAGCAGGCCAAAGTCAAACTCGAAGGGCTGCAGCGGGGTTAGCGTAATGAGTTAAGGGAAAATAGAGAATTTCGTACCTCGGCCGACATGAAGTCGAGAGTCTTCACGGCACGGAGACTAGGGCCATGTCAGCAGGTTCCTCACGATCGGCAAGGGTCGACACTCACATGGCAATGTATCCGTAGACCCGGGCATCACCTTGGACGCCGACAGCTGGGAGTCGTCAGTATCAAGGCTTGCTTCTTGACGACTATAATGTGAATACCTCTGTCTTGGCTGATGGCGACATAAGCCTGGCTCATCTCATCATACACGCCAGCTGCCCTGATCTCGGAGATGAAGATGTGGTCGGCAGCGCGGGCAATAGCAACGCGCTCAGGGGTGACCTCTCCGAGGATACGGATGGCGATACCGGGACTTCGGAGCTATTAGTTCAAAGGCCAGTAACAGAGAATAGGAGTAGCAGACATACCCAGGGAAAGGGTGGCGCATCACAAGATCTCTGTGAATGCCCAACTCCTCACCAAATTTGCGAACTTCGTCCTTGAACATCTCTCGCAGGGGTTCAATGAGTTTCAGCTAACACTATGTCAGTGGACTGTTAATGCAGACGCAAATGAACTCAAATACCTTGAGGGTGTCAGGCAGACCTCCGACGTTGTGGTGGGTTTTGATCGTGGCACTTGGCCCCTTGTACGAAACACTCTCGATACTAAAACGCAGTCAGCATGTAAAACAGACGGATGCCATCGAGTGACCCATACACGTCGGGATAAAGCTATGTTGCATAATTAGCGCACACCCAACAAGACCACGGAGGGGTGCATACCGTGCCCTGCAAGAACCACTCTACCGGGCCAGCGTTTGGTGTGTTTTCGGCCTCCTTTTCGATTCTGAGAGCCTCTTGCTGGAAGAGATCGATAAATGTCGCGCCGATAATCTTGCGCTTCTTCTCAGGCTCATTGACGCCCTTGAGGCGACTGAGGAAGAGCTCAGCGCCGTCAACAACAGTCAGGTTGATACCAAGGTGCTCCTCAAGAGTCTCCTTGACTTGCTCACACTCGTTGAGACGCATGACGCCGTTGTTGACGAGGATAGCGTGGAAACGGTCGCCTGTAGTTCCCAGTTAGCACTCGTTCAAAGAAAACAACGATCTAAGTCGTACCAATTGCCTCCTTCATCAACTTCGCCGCGACAGTCGAGTCCACACCACCGGACACGGCTCCAATGACCTGCGCGGTCTCACCCACGAGGTGCCTGATACGGACGATTTCCTTTTGAATGAAATCCTTCATCACCCAATTGGCCTGGGCGCCGCAGATGTCGATGGCAAAGTTTCGAAGAATTTCAGTACCACGCGGTGTCTGAGATGAATGTCAGCGGAGAACAACTGTTCAAGACCACCAATTATCATCTTACATGCTCCAACTCTGGGTGGAACTGCACACCATAAATTGGCTTCGTCTGGTGAGCAATTCCAGCATACTCCGAGTTCTTTGTGCTGGCAACGGTGACGAATCCCTCCGGCAGTTTGACAAGCTTGTCAAAGTGGCTCATATACGCTGAAAGAAAGTCAGACATGGCAACGCATCGAAACCCCTCGGTCTCTGGAATTGGTCTTACCTTGCATCGACTCCCCGATGCCAGCAAAAAGGCGGTTGACATGATCATCTGCCCCCTGGTGAACGATGACGTCGGCATGGCCGTATTCTTGACATTTGCACATTAGCGACCAGGCTGCAGGCGATACGGCCAAGTTCACCTACCTCTGACCACTCCGCGAGCAACGTTCTCGGGATTCATCCTCCAGGCGAGTTCCTGGCATCCGTAGCTAAGAATCTAAGTTAGTCTTGGAGCGCGATTTGAGGCATCTCAACCATACCAGATACCCAAAATGGGGACGCCAAGGTCGAAAACAGCAGGGTCAACATCTTCAAGACATCAGCACGAGCATTGAGCAAGGAGTGGACGGGCATGCTTACGCGGTGCGCCATCCTCGTAGACCGACGAAGGCCCTGAAAAATATCAGCATCTGCGCTTCAAAACCGTTGGAGAGCTAATAGTATTGAGTGGAGCTTCTAACGGCGTCGCAGCCCTCGAGTACATACCGCCAGACAGCACGATGCCCTTCGGCTTGAACGGGAGATCAGCCAGCTTGGTGGTGCATGGCAGCATTTCTGCGTAGACCTTGAGGCTTCGCAACCTTCGGAGGATCAGGTGGCTTGTCTGGCTGCCGAAGTCCAGGACAAGGATGGTCTAAAGATCCCGTGTCAGCATTCGCGACCCCTGATTGCCCGCAGAGCCCTCTGCTTGTGTTCCTTGATCGCTATGACTGTGTCGGTTGCGCCAGGCCATGAATTGTAGCGCGCGAGCGGCCGCCCCCTTCCATATTCCCCTTCATTCCCTTCTCTTGCATATCTGTTCTTTGGCGCGCCACCTCCTCCATGTTGT
Organism: Podospora aff. communis PSN243; assembly: GCA_033296975.1. Classification (NCBI taxonomy): domain Eukaryota; kingdom Fungi; phylum Ascomycota; class Sordariomycetes; order Sordariales; family Podosporaceae; genus Podospora; species Podospora aff. communis PSN243. The sequence goes on along the minus strand of MU865936.1, from coordinate 18,754 downwards.
GTTGCGATTTAGCGCTCAAGAGCCACTGGAATGCTCTGTCTGTCCATGCAGTCTTGACATTAAAGAGGCCCTGTCGCATTCGGCCATAATCGCGTAAAATCGGTCGAAATTCGTCGCTCGTTCCAGCTCACGGGGCATCGTGGGCAGATTGTCGATTATGGCGGGGTTGTCGCGGCGCATCGCACAGTCACCGCGGCCAGGAACCGTTGCAGCAGGATCTTTCCCAGGGGATTGGACGTACGTCAAAGGTGTTATGCGGCGCCTCGGCCTCCATTTGGTCCGCCATCTTGATCGGCTTCTTGAACGCTGGTACGGTGGTGAAATAGACGCAATCAAGGTGCTTGCGGGCGCGATGCCGACCGGCCAAAGTCGGAAAACAAAAAATCTCGTTGCGGTGTGCATGGCGGGGGCGGGGCACCGTTTTTTCTTATCGTTATCTTATCGGGCGCTAGGGGGATAGGTGGTGTTCCACAAGCCGTTCCAGGGTAAAACGGCTTCAGGACTGTGGGGCTCCATCATCTCGCCATCTCATCATCTCTTCAGGAGGTGAACTTCAGTCGGATGAATTTTGTTTATTCTTCTTTCTTAACAAGAGACCATTCAGTTCCCCGACATACAGCCTTCCAGACATCCAGGGCCCACACAGGGGACACAGTACGCGCAACCTTTCCGGCCCGGGAAGCTCAAGCTTGCGTCCGCCAAGACGAACCCGACTTCCAGCGGCGTCAAACGGAAAACAAAGGCGTACCAATACAGCGAAAAACTCCGGAATCCGATGGCCCTGGGGACTAGACAAGAAGGAGCCGCCCTATCGTTATTGCAGGGTAAAGCGCATGTGGGATTGCCATCATGAGAAGGCTTCTTCTCTTGCAAGCCCTCGGCACGCGAGGTGCAGATGGAATGGCCCGGAATGGTTACGCCGCGTCTTGTCACACTTGCCACGTATGATTGAGGCACGGGGATTGCCTCGATGGCTAAGTGTCACCGTCAAAGAGGGGAACATGAGGCCATTGCTAGACGACTTCATGGGCGGCGACACTTAGGATGACGCAAATCCATTACCAAGCGGTACCGCTTCCTGCGCTACGGGTTGTTCCCACCGAGGAACGCCGAAGTTCCGTTACATGATAACAGCAGTAGTACAAACAGCCTCCTTACGCCAGGATATTGGCTACGAGATGCATCAACAAGAGGTTGATCACCAGCCTCTGTGGCAATCGGAGGGGAACTCTGGTACAAAAGGGACACAAGTCTCACGCATTCCGAGTCCGAGTCATCTGTGTCCGGTATCCGTTTCCGCTCTCCAACTTGGATTATTAATATACCAGGGTGAAAGTCGAGTCGAGTATAACAACAAGGGGGAACAATTGGAGCTATTGTTAATAGCCACGGGATCACGCCACTACCAATGCAACAGGAATGTTAGACTTCAGCAAACGAAGGAAGTAAACGAAGCCGATTCAGGGATTCTGACTTCAGCTACGAAGGAAGCTTTTTGTCTGATTGCTTTCACACAATCTCTCAAAATGGTTCAGGTTTCCACCACCATCGCAGTCGTCGGCTGTGTGCTCTCCTTTTCAAGATCCCTCTTCGTGTCTTCGTCGCCGACCGCCTCGTCGGCTGATGCTGCGATCGATGAGCTTCCGGACGGATACCACCGCAGCCCTATCCATTGGAGGGGAATCTTGCAAGCAGGAAAGGAGGAGGTTTACCTCAGCGGCATGGATTTTGATGCATGTTCACGCTCCCTCCTCTCGAGACACTGATAGAACTTCGTGCTGACTTGCCTGCAGGAGATCGAAGCCAAGGCGAGAGCCCTCAACCCATCCTACACCATCTTCGCCCGGGGCAATTCCTCCGATGCGGCTGACCGCGGGTATCTGAACAAGCGCCAGACGCAAGACTTTCACTGCGGTTGGCCCGAGTCATGGGAATACTCGCTGAGTACCGCCGCCGCCTGGGCTGGCATTGATTACCTCGAGGATATTATCGGCAATTGCCGCGCGGCCCCTGGGCCGGGAAGCTGCGGGCGCGTGAGCTGCTCGTACGATACCGGCATTTGGTATTGCAATGACAACACTGACGAGTACTGGGTGCCTTGTGGCTGGATCGGGGATGTCGCGGCGACGGTCGTCACGGAATGCACGGTGAAGATCGAGGATAAGCTCTACGGGGTTAAGGGTAAGTTGTCGAATGTGCCGGAGACGTGATGAAATGATGACTGACCCCTGCCTAGGGCAAATCTTTGACTCTCGAAACTGGAATGTAATTGTTGCGGGCACGCTTTGTTAGTTGTGCTTGGGCGTTTGCTCTCGAGGTCGGGTTGGTGGTTGGCGAATGCTGGTGTTAGAGATGGGTCAGTTGCTTGGGCGTGTTTTCGACCGTATTAGGCGAGGGGCGGAGGGAGGAAACAGTTCTACCTTTGCTGGAGTCTGGGTGGCTACAGCAGTTTTGGTGCTTGTCCCTCTATGAAGCTTCTGTCCTCGCGCTCGACCTTCCTCCCCAAACAGGCGCAAATTAACAAGACTTCCGCCATCCACCATATTTCATGTGTGCCAATCGACGGATGGATCTGCAACTTGACAGCCTCTAGCAACGCACGCAAGGCAGAATTTTGGCCAATTCCGTAGCCGAGCATTCAGCAGACGCGGGCACACAAAAGTACAATGTACGTGAGTTTTCCATGGCACCCTTCAAGAACACGCCGCTAACAGCCAAAACCCCTGATATACCATGGGTACATGTACACATTTTCTGCTCACTGCGGGACGGTCACATCGTTCATATCCTTAGGAAAACCGACGATTCGGCTGACCGGTCATATTAGGGTCTAGATTCAGAGGCACGCAAGCCACGTCTCTGTGCTTTGCCCAATTTGTCTACTCGCACTCAATTGAGCCTATCACCACACAACCTAACGCACCAATACGGGGCGGCTCGTTGCGTCTTGCGTTAGTGCAGACAGAGGCGTAGCTGAAGATGCAACTCCGGCCAATGGGAACAATCGACTACGGCAATACCCGAAAGAGTCTACAGCTGAGTTGATTCAGCTCCCCTCTCAACAGCATTACCCGTCGGAAGTTGCGTCTCTCCATCAGGAGCTTATGCTCCGTCTTGGGTACGGAGATGTTGGGGCTTTGACTGAACTGAGGGGTGCAAATGTCTATAAGAATGAGTGTTCCCTCCCGCGCAATGTCAAAAAGCTCATGAGAAACAGGCAGCAAAAACCCGAGGTCACCAACACGACATCTATCACAGTCCATAACGGAAGCATTTTAATCTTGCAACATCATGGTTCGCTCTCGTCCCTCTCTTCAGTCGGTGGTCAACAAGTATGACACCAAGGAAGACCCGTCCATCCTCGAGAACCTGATCCGGGCCTTCCGCAAGATCCAACAGCTGCCCCCGGACCATCCAGACTCCTTTTTCACCATCGCCGGTTACCACGGGGAACCCTTTGTGTCCGAAGACCCCACGAACGACAACTGGTGGGGCGGCTTCTGTCAGCACAGGACCGTCCTCTTCCCCACTTGGCACCGCGCCTATGTCCTGCGCATCGAAAGCGCCCTGCGCAACGCCATGCCCGAAGCTGACATATCCCTTCCGTTTTGGGACGAGTGCCTCACCTACGGAAGCAGCGATAACCCGATTCCCTGGGTCCTGACGGCGCCCAAGTTTCCTCTGCTCGATGGTGACGATTCCAACCCGCTCTATTCGTACACGCTGCAGCAGGACATTGCCGACAACCACACCACCGTCGACGCCAAGCGCTACTCCAAGCCCGCTGGCTACACCACAGTCCGCTACCCCCTCTCCGGTCTTGTCGGCAACGAAGTCGACAAGCAAGAGACCGACGTCCAGAACGCAAAGTACCCCGACCCCGTCGCCAATGCCCAAATCCTCAACAACAATGTCAAGGCCTGGTTGGACGGCACCGTCCAGATCGAACCCGACGGCTCCCCTGACAGTGTCATCCCTGACACCTTCTCCGCCTATTCCCGTTACCGCATCTCCCTCGACGCACCCAACTACACCGTCTTCTCCAACAAGGCATCCATGGCGCAGTGGATCACAGACAACGACGAGAAGCCGCACTACGGCGTCGCCCTCGAGGAGGGCCACAACGCGCTGCATCTCTCCCTCGGCGGCTTCTACCAGTACAACGACTACAACGCCGACCCCATCCGCGGCGCCAACGGCGACATGGGCGAGAACGAGACGTCCGCCTTCGACCCCATCTTCTACTTCCACCACGCCTTCGTCGACTACGTCTTTTGGACCTGGCAGCGACGCCATTCCAAGACGGCCCGCGGCAGCTTGACCATCGACAAGCGCATTAACGGTGAAGACTACGACGGCACCAAGAGCAGCGGAAATCCCGTCTTCCCCAATGACACCAAACTGGACATGCAGAGCCCGCTCGCGCCATTCATCAACCCTGTGACCCACAAGCCCTTCACTTCCGAGGAAATCACCGACATTGAAAATATCGACGGCGGCCTGGGCTATGTCTATGAGCCCGGCTCGTTCGACAACATCGTCGACGCGGTCACGGGCGCCGGCCAGCTCGAGAAAGCAACGCCCCCGCTCGTGACCGTTGCGCACGTGAGCAACATCTCCCGCGCCGATCATGCCGGGTCCTTTGTGATTCGCACCACGGTTGAGCTGGACGACGGCAAGGAGGTGGAGATTGGTCGCGAGGCGGTGCTGAGTCGGTGGCACGTCAGCGGGTGCGGCAACTGCAGGAACAACTTGCAGGAGCATTCGTTTGTTGCCATTGACGATAAGTTGTTGAAGGCGTTGGGGTTGAGCGAGGAGGATTTGAAGACCCCTGGCAGACTTAAGACTAGCATCAACGCGAGGCCGGATGTGGCTGGTGAGCATAAGCCGAAGAGGGTGACGGGGGGCGACGGCGAGGGTGATGAAGTGAGACAGAGGGTGCCCAAGATTGAGTTTTTGTGAGTGTTGAGCCGGCAGCTTGATTTTGGGATCGATAACAGAGACTGTAGTGATCTGCCCGTCAATTTCCATGCTGCAATTCTCCCCCTTGCCCCCATGCTCATTGCTTGCCGCGTACTGGATTAGATCAAGGTCGCTCCACCGTGTTTGCCGGTCCCGCATCGCGTCTCTCGCAGCATCCCGACCGCTGTTTTTCATCCCTTTGTTTGGTAGCTACCGTTCTGTTGTTTCCCGTCCCGCTCCCTGCCGTGAGAGCTAGAAGCAAGACAAAGAGCCAAGCTCCGAGTCCGTCGTCGACGCTAGCCAAAAAAGGTTAATAGGGACGCCCGCCGTTTTCGAACAAAGAAAGGCCCCTACACTATACCCCAACAGCTGCATCCCAACCCTCGAGTATTTCCCTCACCTTTCCTCCCCAAGCAACAAAACAATTCCATCACTCCGCTACAAGAGCCATCTCTTCCCACGCTTCCCTCATCATCACCATGAACATGGACGTCGTCTACCTCAAAGGGGCAGAAGCCGCTGCTATCGAACAGCGAGACAAAGACCCGGTTTACTACGGCGCCAAGTACTTTGAAATCTTCTCCACCTTCCGAAACCTGCTCGAGAACATGAAATTGCCAGAGCCCGACGACAGTAACAGCAGCGGCACCAGCGCCGCAGTTGAAGCAACAGCGACGGAGATGGCCGACTATATCAAAGCCGTCTGCCGGGAAGACCCCAAGCCGGCGAGCGACCATCGGAACTACGCCGACGCCTGCTGGCAGGTAATCATGACCATGGTGCCCGGGATCCCGCTCGGCCATCCGTGGTACGCCGTCCTCGTTCGCACCGTCCATGTACTCCGCGGCATGGTCGGTGTGCGGATTTCTTCGGACCCCGACTCCACGGAGACGTGGGACGGGCTGGGCAGATGGGGGTATTTGCTCTGGGGCGCTTGGGAGCGCAGGGATGCGTGTATGGATTGTTGTTTTCTTTGGCTGCCCCCCTTTTTTTGTGGTTGCGGGTTTCTTTTTGCTATTCCACCTACTACCTGGCCGGATGCTCACGTTGTTGCTGATTTATTGATAGATCTGAAGAAGGACGCAGAGATGTATCTGTGGAAGCGGTGGGTCTCCTTTTTTCCGCAAATGCCGGATATCATCGCCACCCCCGATCGTGCCGTACGAGTTATCAGAGATCTCGAGACACCGCCGGACGAAGACCTGATGCACGTCATGTGTGTGTTGTGGACCGCTTGTGAGTGGCTTATCCACAAGGCGCCCCAGGCGCTCGGATGCCTGCGCTGGCTCGATAGTTACAAGAAAGGGCTGAGACAGGGCCGGCCGCCTCCCAAGTATGCACGCGGCCTGAGCGATTTGGAGCGTTGGGGCTGGTGGAAGAACCACTTGCAGTGGTGGCACAACCTCTTGCCTGACGCCGACCCGATTGAGATGAAGGCGCAGGTGGCGAGGGCGCTTGCGGGCATGGAGGCGGCCGAGACGTGACCTATCGAGGGAGCAGAGTCAAAAAGCAGAAGAGCAGAAACAAGGGGAGTTGGAGAAGAGGGACAAGAAAAAAAAGAAAAAAAAGCAGCCGTGAAAGCTTCTTCATAGACAAATTGCCAACCCCCCTTATACCAACAAAACATCCCCCATCTCAAACCCCTCCAACCCCAACGCCTCCCCGTACATAACCCCATGAACATACGCATCCCCCACAAGCTGAAAACGCCTCACTTCTTCCCTTTTCACCTCGCCCATAACCTCCCTCAGCACAAACGGAACCCCCGCCCCCGCCACGATAAAAATTCCATCCCCCTCCTCCGCCACCCCCGGAAAAATCCCCATATAACCCCCCCTCGTAACCCCCAACCTCCTATCCGGCAACGTCGCATTCGTCTGCTTCTGAAACGTCTTTAACGGCGACATCTTCCTCGTCTCACTCTTCAGCTCGGCGTTAACCGCCTCGGCGTCGTCCATCATGGTCCGGAAGTTCTCTCCCGGGTAGGTGATTTCGGAGTACGTCAGCAGTGTGTTCTCTTGGGCGAGGTAGAGGTCGTCCATGAGGAGGGTGCGGGCCGTGATGTCGTCTAGGTTGTCGGTGTTGTAGCGTGCGGAGCAGAGGGCGCGGTGGGTGGTGATGAAGTCAGAGATGGTGCGGAAGACGGGCTGGAAGGGGGTGGATTTTCCAAGGAGGAGGTCTGGGAAGAGGATGTCGGTTGTGGCGAGGATGGTGTCGAGGGGGTACGCTTGGATTTTGAGGAGGGGGAATTCGAGGGATGCGTCTGTTGGGTGGGGGTTGGGGGGTACGAGGGAGAAGTTTTGGCGGAGGGGTCCGGAAGCGCGGTAGGGGTGTTGGCGGATGTGGGAGATGATTCTGGGGATGAGGGATTGCGCGCGCCAGTCGGGAACCCATGTGCGCGAGAGGGGATCACCGGGAGTACGTCGTTGGAGGCCGGCGGTGTCGAGCAATCGGGGTCCGTAACCGGCGATGATGATCTGCTTGGCATAGCGGGTGTAGGCTTGGTCGACAGCGAGGGAGTAGTCGGGTAGGATTCGCTCGTTTCCGGGCATGAGAGACAGGACGCCAAAGACTTTGTCCCTTGGATCTCTGGCGGCAAAGTCTCGGATCCTTTCTAGCAGCGCCACGGAAAACAGAGTGCCGCGGTGGTGATTCCTCCTGATGCCGTGCATCTTGACTGCGTTGACGAGTCCCGTGTCGCGTGCAAACGAGTTCCTGGACAACGCGTTGTGGTATCCTTGGTCCTGGATGAAGTCGAGCACTTTGAAGAACTTCTCTAGGCCAAAGCAGTACCTCCCGAACATGGCGATGGGTTCCCGCCTGGGCAGAGCCATCTCCTGGACGACCCAGGTACGTCGAAACCACGGCATCTCGAGTGTGTGACCCAAAGCATTCCACGCAATGTGGTCAACGGGCGGAAGCTCAAAGATATCAGAGATGGTCTCATCATCAAAGAACGCAGGTCCACGGGGATAGTGCATGAGACTTGTGATGGACTGTATTGTATCCATGAGACACAAGGCGGATATCCAATCATCTCGCACAATTCCCAGGTCGATGAAGACTCGGCGGGCGCGGCGGTAGATCTCGTGCATCATCGAGACCTGCGACGTCTTCTCGGGCAGATTCGACTGGTCAATGCAAATGGCATCAGCCCAGATGTACTCGGCTTTCCCTTTCCATGGTCCCTTGTCTCGGCGCAGGTACGAGCAACCCAGGCGACGATAGCGGTGCAAGGCCGCCGCTAGACTTTCCTGTACAACAAGCCGCTTGCCGTTGACCAGGATCTCTTTGGGCCCCGTGATGGGAGCCCAGATTTGCTGCTGAGATGGCCTGTCGTCAAGACTCCAAGCGTACGACAAGGCATCAAAGGGGGGTGTAGAGTCGCTGTTGCTGGGTGCTACGGGAGCGACAATGAGCTCGCAGTCGAGAACATCGGCAAGAAAAATTGCGGGCTTGATTTTGAGCAGCCGAAAATATTTTTCGGATTCATGTGTCGGCAGAGCATCGTACGTGAAGGTCGGAGTCGAATCGGGAATTGTTGTTGGCGTGTCCCGCTCGGGGACGTAGATCTCGCCGCCGCTGAACGCTGGCGCCATGGTGAAACGGAGGCTCCTGCTGGAACTTCGCCGGCTGAGGCGAGGTTGATGTACCTCTGGGCTGGGTTGAACGTTATCCCGTTCATCCCTTGCATCTTCGTCACCTCTAGACTGCGAATTGTCTGAATGAATGAGACCCTGGTCATCCTCCCGTGCAGACCAATCCGCTGCATCCCCTGCATCGGAGTTCCTGGCAGAGATACTGTTGTCATTTTCGTCATCCGAGTTCCGGGAAGAAACGCTCGATGAAAGACTCGAAACCCAAGATATGTCGACGGCCCTCGCCGAGATTCTGTTGGTCGGATCACAGTGCAGGTCGCACCATTCGTGCAATTGACATGATAGCTCTAGATTTCTTGACAGGTCGGAGAACGGGTTGAGATATTTTGAAGTTTTCCATCGAGGCTCTTTCGCCATTGTTCTGGCCGTTGGAGGAGCTCATGACTGTTGTCCTGGGTTGTATGGTTGTGCGGGGAAGCTTGGTCGCGGATGACGGTGGTTCGGCCGCCTATTTTTAGATTACCTGAAGGGGAAGAGTACTGGAATTAAGATGTGCGTTTCCCGGTAGACGCTTCGAAATTGAGGAGAGCTGCCACGAGCAATTAAGGGCTTGGAGAACTGGTGAATTCGTTCGTTGTCGAGCTGTTCAGAGAAAGAACAACCACAATGTTCTGAGCGGGTCTAAAACATTCCACGTACCTTGGACAAGAAAGTGCAGCCAGAATCTCCACTTGCTCCTGCCCTGGATCGCGGAACACCGCAACTCGGCATCACCATCTCAACGAAAACCCCGTCTCCTCAGCTCTTACCCCCGCCACGTATTGACCGGCCGAAGCCATCTCCGGTAAGAGCCCTCCAATGATGCGTGTTGATTCGCTCACCGCAGTCTGGCTTGGGCCCGACGGTGCCATTCCGGCTTCGGTTGTTGTTCAGCCCCTCGCCCGCCCAGCGAATCAAGATCGATACCACAGCTCAATGCCACTCCGCAATGTGACTTCGCCAAAGTCCAGAGTTTCTGTGCGCCACGGTAAGAGGTGGCAAGGGAAATACGGGCTATAAACTATCCGCTTTTGCCTGTTTTCTTATTTCCCGACTTTTGACCGCCATTTTCCTCGCGATCAACCTCTTCATCTTCACACCTTCAATGGCCACTCATCGGATGTTCCCTGCTATCGTGTTGATGGTGGTTTTGCTCCTCCAGGGGTGAGTGACTCCTGAGACCAGCAGCGATCTGTGCTCAAACATGAACCCGAAGTCGATGCAGTCTAACATTTCAACCAGAGCAACATCCCAGGACCCGGCGTCACTTTCTAACTCGCTCCCGGCCTGCCCAACATGCTATACCTCAACAATCTACATACCCCCGCCATGCGCCCCGTGGCACACCTGCACCGGATCTTCAACTCCGCCACCAACCGGCTGCACCCGCACAATTGACCTGCGCCCAACGACATTCACCATCCCGGGCCTCAATCCAGCGTGTCCTGTCACCCCGACTAGCACTGGCGCCTTGGGCTGCCCAACACAACGGGCCTGCTATGAACACTTGTGCAGCACAGTCACGCTGGGTCCACCCGGGGATGATGCTGAGGTTACAGAACCGCCGATGGAGTGTGTGGCCACTACGACGTATGCAATCCCAACTCCAACAACGCCTTCCATCTCATTCGATACGACCAGGACGCCGCCTCCATTCCCGAGCTTTCCGCCCGACGAGGAGGATGAGTGATGTTTTGCTGGTTAAGCCCGTGGTGCAGGTAGCTTGTTGCTTGTGGGAGACCGGCTTCGTCTTTTCGGCTCTAATAGTTTGAGTGAGATTATGGCGTTAGCAGCCCGTGCTCAGCTTCTCTCTTTAGTTAATTCCATGTCAACCCCCGGGGAAGCTGATAAGAGGGATGCCATTGAACAACGTCCGAGTCTTGTCCAGAGGTAGTCACTGAATCGAAATTCCCTTCCATGGCCTACCCAGCGTCAACGCCTCACCATGCATCATCCCATGCACGTATGCCTGACCAACAATGGCATACCGATCGCCATCGCCGTCATCTGTCGCAGGTATTTGCCTCAAAACCACCGGGACACTACACCCTCGAAGAATGCAAATGCTGTTCATCCACCAGCAAGATTCCCAGTCAGTAACCCAGCCACGAGACGGAAAGTGGCGACAGAGATACATACCAATCTGCCTTTTTCGCCTGGCTAGGGACGAGCCCAAAAAGGTCCAACTGACCCTCACTTTTAAACAAGCTTCTCCCCAGAGTTGTAGCATGCACAAGTTTGCGGTACCTTGCTGACGCTTGCATGGCTTCCATGTCGACAGCCTCAAGAACCTCTTCACGCAGGAAGCGCAGCGCGGTCGGCGAGAGGGGATACCGCACTTGAACGGACCGATACGTCCAGGGTTTGAACCAAACGTAGTTGGCTGCCCAATTCGCATATCTCAGGAACGGAAATTCCAAAGAGCCATCGGCGGCGATGCGACGCAGAGCATGAGCGATGTGTAGCTGTTGGTCTGGGTGACGGAGGGAAAAGTTGAGGCGGCGCCAGCGCTCGCGGAGGTCAGCGAGGGAATCGGACTTGGCGTCACCAGAGCTCCATTCTGGACAGAAAAGACGTTTCAGCTCGAACAAGACGGTTTCGGAGACGAAGCGGCAGTACAGGCTGAAATCGCCGCCGTGGCGGAAAGCGTCGTGGCAGGCTTTGCGAAGAGTATGTTGGGCCGGCGTGTTGGTACCAGGTCTGATGGGTTGGTTGTTGTGGTCTAACCCGGCGACCAAAGTCTGCCAGAAGTGCTCGGGTGGCGGCGATTCCTTGTCAAGCCAGCCTGCGTACGATGGCCAAGTGCGTGAGATGGTGTCGGCGGTGGAGGAGAGAGTGGAGGAGATGGTGTCGAGAAAGATTATATCGATGTGGAGGTGTGTGAAGCCGGTGGCCCGGAACAGTGACTGTTGCTCAGGTGAACGCCAGTGCTCACACGTGCCAGAGGCAGAGAAGAGCGGGTGATGCGCTGTGCCTGTCAGCTCGCGCTGCTGGACTGTCCTATGGTCGCCATCCTTGGCAGTAACGGGCGGTGGTCTCAGCCAGGACAGGCGAGGAGCTGGTTGCTGAGACGACGAATAATCATTAATCCACAACGGTGCCCAGTGGCGAAGAATGACATCGGTTCGTCCCTGAGCGCTACGTATGGCGAACTGCACAAGCTGCTGGTAGACCTCGAGGGTGCTTTGCGTGTAGTCGACCCTGAAGCTGAAGCCGTGTGCATTCGAGACGAGGCTTGACTCGCATCCCAACTGGGCTGGACCAGGTACAAGCACGTCACTAGCCAGCGGCAAGAGGGCGTAGACAACATCTTGGCCGCGCTGACACTGAAAGCTGGCGCAGAAACAGAGAACGTCCTCCAGTTGATGAGTCCTTGGGGATGTTGTATCACCGCCGGATTTCCGCAGATTGGCTACCAGCTCAACCAGCCGAAGCGCCGAAGACGCGTAAAAGGCGCGCGTGTGGGCTTCCACCGTCATATCCATGTCCGTCGTCGGCCGGTCGTGGTAGTGGCCATCTTCGTAATACTGGCGTAGCACGAAAACGAAACTAGTGAAGGACTCCCACTTGGCTTCGTGGCCCAAGCCAAGCACAATCGTGGCTTGCGGAGCGAGCGAGACTTCAGGGACGATCCAACGCCGACCAAACCAAGGAGACTCTAGCAGGCGCGAGATAGCATGCCTGCTTTCGTCGCTGTCTCGCATGAGCTTCTGGATGCCTTTGGGAGTGTGCGATTTCTTGTGGTTGATGATGCTGGCCGTGTGCGCCGCATTCCCCACTGGAAGCCAAATGCAGACCATGCGTGCTTGCTTGTACACGCTGGCCATGTGGCCAACCTGGATCGATTTCTCGGTGTCATCGTGCTGGTTGATGCAGATGGCATCGATCCACAGTCGCCTGACGGTTGTCTTCAGCCTGAGCGAGCGGATCGCTTCTCGGAGCGTCGGCTTTACGTCAAGGATGGATTTGGATTTCGCGTTGAGTCTGTGATGCTTGGATCCGGTCTCTACAACCACTACGGACGCCGTTTCGCCCTCGGCCCCCCAACACCACGAGAGTGCATCGTATGGAACGTCGAACTTGGTTTGGATGATGGAGATTTGGAGGAGTGCAGCGTTGGTCGGTCCGGGTTGGATTTCGATCAGCCTGCTCTTATGTCCGGGTCCCAGAGCCGTGTACCGGTATTTTGGAAAGCCCTGGGGGTCGCGTTGTGTCGTCATGGGGGATGCGAAACGCGGAACACTCTCATGGCGGGCAAGAGGAGAGGATGAAAATTTTGAGGCAGCTGCCTAGGGCAGAGGGTGATTGATCAGGCCAATCGGCAATCTCCGCACTGTGCTTGGCATCGCACCATACCTTCCTCAAGCTGACCAAAGCGGAAGGGTAGAATGCTGCTGTCACCACAAGAGGTACCTTAAAACGTTCTTCTTTTCATTCAGCCACTATGAAGTGTGAAGGAAATGATGGGAAAACACTATCCAGCCCCTTCAATAATAGTGATAAAAGGTCTGCCGTCGCAGGCATCGGCGGCTTCCATTTTGCTCAGAATTCCCAGTCCGGGAAAGCCTGGGGGCCGGCCCGCTCATGCCTCAGGCCTCACCTTCTGTTCGCCCTCGAGAGCAGTTAAATTTCATCCCATATCGAGCGAAGTGAAGGCAATGGAGCGGGTGAATCTGAGCGCCCGGTAAATACAAATCTGAATTTTCTCCAGCCTCTTCCTGCTTTCCCCATCAACCACCGTTAGAGTTCGACGTCCTCACTTGAGACCGTTCAGCCCAGCACCGCGGCCCACAAGGCACACCGACCGGCGACAAAGACATTCTTTTTCGACAAAGGCATCAAAATGCAGCCCAAGGAGTACATCGAGTCCTTGAAGAAGGAGGAAGAGTAAGTCACCCCGCTTTATTTCGCCCTCGCCGAAGCAATTCCAGTTGAGCTTGGAAGCCAACCTTCCTCGTTTCAGAATGAGCGACGACCTTCATTACGGCCCCGACTTCCACATCGCAAAGGTGCAAGGACGCACCTTTTGGTTTGGTTCACTTCATTTCAAGGTGACGCCCGCCACAATCGAGATCATGATCCGCATCCGTCTACAAGCCCATGGGATTCACGAGTGCAAAATTCACTGGAGCAAGAACAAGGAGCATCTACAGCGCCCAAATGGGTTGGTCAACCAGCATCCCGGATGCTGCATGATCGAGCTTGGCGATGTCGAGACAACCAAACGGGCAAAGAACATTCTGCAGGGAATGGAATTCGACGGGCGCCCGGCAGTTGCGGCCTGCATCAGCAAGCGGAAGCGCGGCCGTCAAAACAACCTCGCCTGGCCGCAAGCCACCAATGGTGCTGGAGTTCCCGCACAGGGCAAGAACGCCGGCGAGCATATCGATCCTTTGGTCCTAGCAACCTGGAGGCCATGAAAGCGTGCGACAGACCGCTGCCGAACAAATCCGATACAATAGACCCGCGGGCAGACATATCCCTTTCCTTTCAAGTATTTCCTCAGGGCTCAAGTGGTGTCTTGGAACCATCATATACGTTCTATACGGGTCTTTATCAACCATTGGTTCCTTTTAACGGGGGGCCGATACGTCGCTGTATATTTAGTAGGGGGTTAGCCATTGCTGCCTAGGTAGTTGCTTTTCTGGGGCTTGGAGTTCGAGCTTGGACTGGATATCTGCGTCTATCTGAGTGTCTCGTTCAACGACAGCCTGGAATTAGAGAAGAGCTCAATGGAGTTGCCATTACAGAAATAGCTAACGGGAATTCGAGAAAACTCCGTGGTTTCATTTCAGGCTCTAGAGGGATTCACCAAATTCCGTGTGGGGCTATAAAGTACAACAATTAGAGCAAACTTTGTCGATCCCACCTAGGTAACTTTGCAAGTACGCTGGTGAGTTGGAGCCATGCCTTGTCAACCGTATCGAGTTGCACAAACCTTAGAATCGACCATCAAAAAGCGCACATTATCACCGCATCGTTCCTTTCCACCATCTTCCTGTGGTTGCAAGCCATACTAGTCGGCTAAATTGAGCAATATTCATCTTGCTTAACGAGGTTGTAGCACAGATATATGAAGTACCTATATAGCCGGGCTCACGAGGGGTCATTCCAAAGACATTAAAGCCAGCATCGTTTTTCAATCTCGCCTTTGTGTGTTGTCACAACCATTAGCATGTACCACGGCGGCCTGGCTCGACCTGAGATTACATACAGACCTTGTGACAAGTTAGGTATAAAGATGGATGGAAACCAGGGTGTAATATCGTGTAAGCGCATTCCCTATCCCATCCGTACCTACATGCAGGTAGTAACTAAATACGCCCCGACTAGTTGACCGGAACAATGAAAAGAACGGTCTCTGCGATATCTGTTGGGATACGTTCATCTCAGCTCGTCTGATAAACCGAAAATCCTCTCGCAAGGCTGTATGGTGGCACACCACCTACGAGAGCTGGGAATCCAGCGTTACCCAGGGCTGCGTCAACTGCCGCTTCGTGCGTGAAAGCATGCCCTCCACCTTGGCGACCTACTTCAGCAGCGCTTCCGCAAGGGCTCTCAAACCCGAGAACGGCAGACTTCTCGTCGCAGGTTTTTTGATATCTTCAGGCCGAAACATCTCTGCCACCATCCACCATAGGCTTGGTCAACTGCCCGCAAGCATTGGTATCCACAAATGGGACTTGGGATATGAGACTACGGGCATGGATCACCGAGTACCTTTGCTTTGGACGTTTTCTGGCTAATAATACCATTTGCAGAAATGGACGATCTACCAACTATACCTCTGCCCTCCCCCAAGCAAGGATAAGATACAAACTCGGCCGCAACTTGGGACTGTGTTTCCAAGTGGGTAAAAGAGTGCACAGCGGGACACAAGGAATGTGAAAAGCAAAATACTAGTGAGCATGGCTCTTGGTATCCTACACGACTTTTGGACCTGGGTGACAATCTCGCCGAGGACGACGCCCCCGTCCGGCTCCTCGAGACTGCAGATGCCCAACTGCAAGGGCCGTATCTGACCCTCAGCCACTGCTGGGCAAACAGCGAGCCTGTCCGCACCACGGCTTCCACTCTTGCAAGTTTCAAGAAGGAAATTCCACGCCTGGCAAAGACCTTTTGCAACATTGCCGCCGCTGGCGATCCGGGAAACCGTGCGGGGCTTTTCTGCAGCAAATTCGTCGCTCCTCCCTTTTTGCTCAAGAACCCGGGAGATGGAGAAGCTGATATTGTGGTTTATGAGCGCTCGGCAACCAAGCGGCAGGTGGAGGACTGTGCTTTGCAGAAGGTGGGTTTTTTTATACCTATGCTCTGTTTCTATTTCCTCTTCTCTTTTCTTCACGGCATGAAGTTTGGGCTGATTGTTGAAAATAACCGACTCCCAGCGGGGCTGGGTGTTTCAGGAACGAATCCTTTCGCCACGTATTCTGCATTTCACCAAGGGCCAGGTGTACTGGGAGTGCCGTGAGCTTAGTTGCAGCGAGGACTTCCCTACAGGTCTTCCAGACTGGGGCAAGGGCCTCAATGCTATCAAACGCAAGCTACACTCAGCTACAGCAACAGCAGAGTCGGAGTTGTTGGCGCTACCAGCCGACACAGACGGCGAATACCGGCGTTGCCGGATCTGGATGGAGATTGTTACCACCTACACCAGCCGGCGCCTAACTTACCGATCCGATGCTCTTGCTGCCTTATCGGGCGTCGCCAAATATGTGCAGCCCATCATGGGTCATGCCGCAAGCAACTACGTCGCCGGGCTGTGGAAAAACCAAGACATGATTTCCCAGCTCTGTTGGTCCGCCGCTTTTACCCTGTGGAGCCGAGACGAACCGCTTCCTTCACACGGCAAGTTCAAACCACCCACTTGGTCGTGGTCGATGGTGGGTCGGCCAGTCACCTTTGATCCACTCAGGTACACCGGAGCCCCCAAGCCCAAGGGAGCATGTACAATTCTAGAGGCCGAGGCCCACCATGCTACCCAGGACCCGACGGGGCCTGTCAATGGCGGCTGCATCGCAATCGAAGGCCAGCTTTGTCGCGTCTCGCTGCGGAATCGAAGCATCTGCCAGGACCATGACGGCGACATGAAGGACCTCGGATTGGGCCACTATTGGGATGGACCCATCGACCTGGACACGCATCCAGAAAGCCTATATCTCTTTCTACTGCAGACAGGCTGGGCAGGTCCTCCGAATAACTACTATTATATCAATTGTCTGATCTTAACACCAATCACCAATCAGCGCGGGTCGTTTGAGAGACGTGGATTTGCAATGCGTGCCGACCCCTCCGAGGCAGCGAGCGCGGAGAGGGGGCTGTCAGAAAGAAAGGGGTCTGGCCGGAAGGTTCTGGAAAGAACCAAAATCTCAGGATTTATAATATTGGCCACGCAACGCGCAAGCGTTGCCACCTTTCACATAGTATAAAATGGAGCACTCTGGCAGAGCCAGAGTGCACCAGGAGCGACCGACACGCAATACAATCAACCTATTGCAACCTTTATATCCAAAATCCAAAGTGCAGTGTTTCTGACAAATGCCCTGTTTTCGAGACACAAGTGACCAAAAACAGCGATAGACGCCCCTTACAACGCTAGCATGAGCCTGCGATTCCCTTTGTCGCCGGAGTAGTGGAAACAAAGACCCGACCGGCACGTGCCGCTTTCAGGTCCTTGTCTTCTGGCAATTGCTTGTTCAGTCAGCCTTCATGTTGTGTAACAAGGATCACACCACCATCACCAGAGCTTCAGGCATGACCTGATCATAACGCAATGTCGTTCGTTTCCTATGGGGATCCGGAGGTATTTACACAACCAGAACTGAACTCTGCCTTGGTCGCTTTCAAGTTGCTTCTGGATCCCTTACTTCTGCTCCAAGCAAAGTGTAGAAACACGCGCCAAAACCCAACACTTGAACATCGCCCACCGCAGCACATTATCAATCCCCCCTCAAAACCAACTTTAGCTCATATGAATACCTCTGACAGCAATCACAATCAAAAATGTCCACCAACACCGACACAAAACACTACACCCCCCTCCTAACAGCCGAACCACCGCCCGCACCCCTAGAACCCGCCTTCCTCCCCCCCGCGCACTCCCCATCTCACTCCCAGGAGGAGCAACAACACCAACAGTACTCCAGCCCCCCGCCCATGTCCGCCAACCCCGACCAGCTCAAATGGGACCAGATGGAGGACACGCCCGGGTGCTGCTTCGCCGACAGCGGGGGCTGCTGCTTCGCGTCGCACGGCGCGTGTTGCTTCTCGGACCACGGGGGGTGCTGCTTCTCGGATCATGAGGGTTGTTGCTTTTCCGACAATAAGGGGTGTTGCTTTGGGCGGGATCAGGGGGTGTGCTTTAATGGGTGTGGGGGGAATCCGTTTAGGACGAGGGGGCGGGTGGAGAGGGTGTGGAGGTTGGGGAGGTCGGGGTAGGTACCTAGTGGGGAGGATGGGGAGTTTGGGGGAGGTAGGTAGGGCCTAGATTGGGTAGGGCGTTGGTAGGGTGGGTAGGACCTTGGTAGGGTGAGTGGGACAGGTACTTTGAATTTTGGGATGGGTCGGTGTGTAATTGAGAAGGATGACGCAGGCCTTAGAAGATTGCCATGGAAGGTGGTGTTGTCTGCGGCAGGCAGACAGGGGATTTTCGCATTCAGGATGGAATGGCCGAGGTCTTTTATTTGATGAATCTTAGCCGTCATGTGACCAAAATAAACACAAGATAAAAAAAACACACATACCACAAGCGCCGGCATTACAAAACAAAAAGGGGTATTAAGCGGAAAAACAGAAAAAGTCAAATCCAAACCCTAATCGCAAATAACTTATTTTTGTCACGACCCAGGTCATGACCACGGAAGGAAGCACGGACCGACTGTCCTGCAGCCAATCATTAGGCCCAGGGTAGGACGACCTATAAAACCCTGGCAGACCAATTAGGACGGACCCGGCGACCCGGGGTAAAAACCCTGGGTCCACGGGACCTTAAGCCAGTAAGGAAGGACCTGGCCGATTAAAGGCAAGCCTTTAGGTCTTCAGGTCTAGGGAATAGCCTTAGTATATGTTGCTTAGTAGGGTCCTACAGGCCTGTAATACAGTGCCTGCAGGCTTGTAGAAGCCTGTGATACAGTGCTTCGTTCAGGGGAAGAAGTGCG